>CAWUFW010015585.1:0-354368 GCA_963921515.1 Calotriton arnoldi
TGTTGGACTTGGCCCTTTTTGCAGGGTCATCCCTGAACTTTTTGCCTTCCTCCTATATTTTCTCTGACCTGTTTTTGTTGGTTTTATGACTCTGGGCACTTTACCACTGCTGATCAGTGCTAAAGTGCATATGCTCTCCCCATTATAAATTGTGTTATGGATTAGTGACTCCATGATTGGATGATTGGTTTACTTGTCAGTCCCTAGTACAGTGCACTGAGTGTGCCCAGGGCTTGTAAATCCAATGCTGCTGGTGGGCTTGCAGCACTGGTTGTGCCACCCACAGAAGCGGCTTGTAAAATGTGCCTCGGGCCTGCCATTGCAGAGCCTGTGTGCAGCCTAGGGCTGCCATGTCGACTTGGTGAGTGCACCCACTTAC
Organism: Calotriton arnoldi; assembly: GCA_963921515.1. Classification (NCBI taxonomy): domain Eukaryota; kingdom Metazoa; phylum Chordata; class Amphibia; order Caudata; family Salamandridae; genus Calotriton; species Calotriton arnoldi. The sequence goes on from CAWUFW010015585.1 coordinate 380, forward strand.
CAGTCCCTAAACCTTCCCTTTACTGCATGTTGGTCACCCCTAAAGTAGGCCCTAGGGCAGGGTGCATTGTAAGTATAAGGTAGGACATGCCCTGGTGTGTGTGGCATGTCCTAATAGTGAATTACAGCCATTTTCGTTTTTCACTATTGCAAGGCTACCTGCTCCCCATAGGCCAGAATGGGCAGACTGACTATTACACCTTATAGTCAGAACTGACCCAGGGAACATGGTAGAAAAACGAATTTAGTATGCCTGAACTCAGAATGATAAAATACATCTTTTAGTGAAGTTGGTTTTAACATTCTGTGTTTGAAAATACCACTTTTAGAAAGTGGGTATTTTCTTGCCTAAACTTCCAAGCCTGCCTCTGCTAGGTTGTGTATTCCTTGTCTAGAGATTGAGTGACAGGGGCTGGGGGTGGCTACAGGAGACAGGGTGAGTCAGCACAGGGCTGAATAGGAAGGTCTGCATCCAGAGTGGAGGGAGGAGTTGCACCTGGGTCTGAATAGGGCTGTGCCTGCCTTCCACAATGCTGGCTCCACCTCCTGCCGGGCGTCTGATGGCTCTGCCCCTCACTCACAAAGGAAAGAAGGAGTCAGAAAAACAAAGTGCTCCAGGACTGACCAGAACTGGTTTTGGACTAGGCAGAGGCCTCTCTGCCTTCAGAGAACAAAGGGAAAAGGTGTATAAAAGGGGACCCAGACCCCTAGGAAATTAGATCACTTCTGGGAAATCAAGAAACCTGTTGCCAAGGAGAAGAACCGGAGAAGCTGAAGGAGGAGTACTGCCCCTGTGCTGTTTTGCTGATTGGGGTTGGCCTGCAGTGGTTGCTTTCTGCCAAGGACAGGAGAAAAGACTTTGCTGTGCTTTGTCATCTTGAAGAAGGGAATCTCCAAGGGCTTGAACTGAGCTTGCCTCCTGCCTGAAGTCACAGGGACACAAAGACTTCACCCCTTCTGTTTGCCTGCATCTGGAACTGCTGTTTTAGCTGCTAACAGAGGGAAATTGCAACACCGACGCCGGCGAGCGACGCCGTAACCTGCACCGAAGCCGTGGGCACCGCTCGTGAAGAGCACGACGCACCGCCCCGACTTGCACCGTAGGCCCGACGCCTGCCGACGCCGTGCGACATCGACTCCGAAGCCGTCATCGAGGCCGCTGCCTGCACCGGAGCCGAGGACACCGCTCGTGACGCTCACGACGCACCGTCCCGACTCGCACCGCAGCCCCGACTTCACCGACGCCAGGGCTTCATCATCGCGGAGCCGATCCTCGACGTGGGTGACCCCGAATCCATCGACGCCGCACCATCGTAAGGAACCGACGCCTCGCCGCCATCCGTGACGTCACCTCCCCGACACAGTAAGGAACCGACGCCTCACCTCCCTGCGCTGCAGTAAGGAACCGAGACATCACCTCCCCTGGGGTCGTAAGGAACCGACGCCGCCGGCGCCAACGAAGCATCACCTCCCCGACGCCGTGCACCGTCTTTGTTTTCATCGAATTCCAGGTACTGTTCTTTGTGGGTCTGCTCGACTCCGGGCCCGACGCCGCGCACCTCGCGGTCGGCGCCGTACTTTGGGATTTCCACCGGTCACGACGTCGTGATAACTCCAAGTGGAGTTATTTGTTGCTACAAGCTTTATTTGAGTGACTATCCTATTTTTGAAGATAACGTGAACTGTCTCTATCATTTTAAGTCTATTTTTGAGTACTGTATTGTGGATTTTTGCTATTGGGTCTTGTGATAAGTCTATATAAAGATTACTTATTTTTACATAAACAACCTGTGTGGTGTCCATCTGTAGTGTTTTCACTGTATTACTGTATGTGGTCACAAATGCTTTACACACTGCCTCTGAGATAAGCCTGTCTGCTCGTGCCAAGCTACCAGGGGGTGAGCAGGGGTTATTTTAGGAGTGTTTCCCCTTATCCTGACTAGAAGCAAGGGTCCCTATTTGGACAAAGGTGCAAACCATTGCCAACTAGAGACCCCCAGTTCTAACAGTAGGTGTATAAAAAATTCTATAGGCATGTGAGTGGGTACATCAGAGCTGTTATTTGAGATGTCAGGAGTGATGTCACTGACCATGTCAGGAGTGATGTAATATGTGAGGTCCTAAGCAGTGCATTGCGGGGTGCGTGACTTATAGTTAACTCAGCTAACTATAACTGCTGAATTTCTCTGGTTTGGTATGAGTAAAATCTGACCCTAACTATAACGTCCCTTTAACCTTTGTTTTTTTTAGTAAATTTCGAAGGTTTTTTAAAATCTATTTGCTAACTATAATGACCTTGTAACCTTTGTTTTATTTCAGTGAATTTCTAATATTTTTAAATGCTAATTTCTAACTATAACGTCCCTCTAACCTTTGGGTTTTTTGTGATTTGCTAAGTTTTTTTAACTGGCTTCTTGGGCCCCAAGGTCCCTCTGGAGCCAAGGGGACTTTATCCCCCAACTAGTAGTGTGCCAGGAGGCACGTTTGCAGAGTAGTGGAGAAAGGGGGCATGGCCTCTGACAACTTCTCAGCAATTCTGCTATGTAGGACTTACTGGAGGTAACAGGAGGGATAGTTGGCCCCCAAGGATGGCTCGTGGGGGCCAACTACCCCTCCTATTACCTCCAGTAAGTCCCAAACAGCAGGATTGCTGAGAAGCTGTCAGAGGCCTGGGGGTCAGGGTGTTTATACCCTTCCCCCTTATCTTTTTTTAAGATTTTTTCTTGTGACTCAGGTCAACAGATGGCTGCCAACACTTCCTGGTTTGAAGTGTTGGCAGCCAATTAGATATCAGGCACGAGATCGGAAGGGTTCGTGGATCCACTGTGGCCACTGAGAAATCTTTTAAGTTTCTCAGGAACTACTGAACAGATTTACACCATTTAACAAATAAATTGAGTGCTTTCTGGACCAAGAGCTACTTTTTGGCCAAATTTGGTATAATTCCGTTGAGCAGTTTGGGCTGTAGCCTTCTCTAAATTTTCCTACGGAAATTAACATGGAGAAAAAGTGTTTTTCTTAGCCCCCGCTTGAAGGATCACCCCAAAATTTTTAAGACTACAGCTGAAGTGAGCATCAAATTAGTTTTGAACATTTTCTGAAGATTCGTCAAACAATGCCAAAGTTATTGGTAAATCAAAATCAGCTTTTTGATAGAAATCAGGTCCTAACTATAACTACCTACTGGTGACTGCCAGTATGTAATATATGTGTGTGTGTATATACATCCTTGTCTGTCATAGAAAATAAACTGCTTTGATCGACCGAGTGGGCTCGCCTGGATTCTTTTTCCACAAGATCCTTTGCTGTGCGATATATATATATATATATATATATATATATATATATATATATATATATATATTTAGATATATATAAATATATATATCTATTCACTGAAAAAACCATAGGTTTCAGGCACGTTATAGTTAGAAATTAGCATTTAAAAAACCTTAGAAATTCACTGAAAAAACCACAGGTTTCAGGAACGTTATAGTTAGTTGGACATTTCACTCGTACAAAACCAGAGAAATTTTGCCGTTATAGTTAGTTCAGCTAAGTATAACTCGCGCCCCCACAATGCACTGCTGATGACGTCACATATTACATCATTCATGACATGGTCAGAGACATCACTGATGACATCTCAAATGACATCACTGATGACATCACTAATGATATCATCCACGTGAAAATCTGATGCACCTCCTCACACCCTAATATAACCTTTGATACACCCCCTGTAAAATACAGACTACCATTTTTGAAACCATAGACACACCAATACCAGTTACTACATACGCACTCACTGATTCCTAGGTTTACACACCCATCCACTCATTCACCCATACAATCACTCATACATGCAGTCACTCATCAATACAACACTATCATATGCACTCATACACCTATACAGACACTCATGCACCGCTACTCATCCAGAGTTACTCACACACCTAGTCAGTCATGCAAAGAATCAATCACACTTCCATTTACTCACCTATACAGTTATACACACACCACCTCACTTATTCATACAGATACTAACGCATACTTACTCTCTTATATAATCACTGATACAAGTACACACTCATCCATACAGCCACTCTCACAATCACTGACTCTCACGTATAGTCATTTATATACTCCAACTCTCACATACACTGCCTTTTACATATGTAGTTACTTGGACATGTACCACTGAGACATCCATTCACTCACCAACACACCCATACACACACTCACCCACCCATACAGCTGTTTCCACATGCGCTCTTGAACCCATACACCCAGTGAATCAACCACTCACCCATCTATGCACAGAGTCATCCTCCCCCCACCCACTCACAAAGACACTCAGGCACCCATACAAATACTCAGGCAACCAATCGATAACCCATATATACACTCATGTAGCTACTGACCAACACATGCAGCAGCTTACACAACAACAGACAGACTGATACAGACATTCACACAGTTTAGTCACTAACCCATGCATTCAGTAAGACACATTTAATCACTCACTTATACAATCAGTCACGCACCTACTAAATCCTCCATCCAGACACTTATACACCCACTCATTCTTCAATACACCTTGGCATATATATAAAACATATTTAAACTTTATAGAAACACGCAGTCACTGGATGATGTCATCAGTGATGTCATCAGTGATGTCATTTGAGATGTCATCAGTGATGTCACTGACCATGTCATGAATGATGTAATATGTGACGTCATCAGCAGTGCATTGCGGGGGCGCGAGTTATAGTTTGCTGAACTAACTATAACGGCAGAATTTCTCTGGTTTTGTATGAGTGAAATGTCCAACTAACTATAACGTCCCTAAAACCTATGGTTTTTTCAGTGAATTTCCAAGGTTTTTTAAATGCTAATTTCTAACTATAACGTGCCTGAAACCTATGGTTTTTTCAGTGAATTTCAAAGGTTTTTTAAATGCTAATTTCTAACTATAACATAGCAGTCTCGTTTTCAGAGTGGTGGAGAAAGGTGAGCGTGGCCTCCAAACACTTTTTAGCAATCCCACTGTGTGGGATTTACTGGAGGTAACAGGAGGGGTAGCAGTGGCGTAGCTAGAGCTTCTGGTGCCCGGGGCTATCCCTCAGATTGGCACCCAAGGCAGGTAGCGGGGGGGTACGTATTTGCTCTGGAATTTGTTTGCCAACCTACAGGATGTATACTTTACTCAATCAAACTTGACTCCCAGCCTTATCTGTGATGGTAATGGGCCAACCGCATTTCTACCACAGAATCTTTGGTTTATTTCTATTACTTTCCTTTAATATATAACAAAATGGATTCAGATATCCTATGACCAATTTTTTGCTTTTATTCTACATGTCCTCTTTCAGGGAATAGCCCACGCTCCTTTATACTCTCACTATGATGGTGTTACTCTTTCTAAGGGTTTCCCAAAAAATGATTGCTTTATTCTTAAATCAGCTTTAATAATATTCGACTTTTAGGTGTAAAGGATTTGTTCCCACGTTCAACCAATGAACGGGACCATCATCAGGACAGAAGAAGTGAATTAGGACTCGTGTATGAAGGAAGGTTTAATACTTTGTTATATGACTAAACGCCCATTAATATCTTGGGAATGGGGAAGCAGAACACTGTCCTCTTCAAACCATACAGAGTCAAGCAATGACAGGAGCAAACTGCTGCAACTAAAGATACCAACCAAACCTATTCTCAATTTCGCTGCTGCTGAAACTAGATCCACTTGGTCTGAGGTAGTTGGGAATGGAGCCCTGTGAAAAGAACTCTTTTGGGGTAATGTTCAGGGGCAGTTCTAAACCCCAAAATGAGGAGGCTCACCGCTCACCAAAGATCCTTTCCTCCTTATGACAACCGTTTTTAGCTCTTACCTCAGGCTCTTGTCGGTCGTGTGTAGAGTACACAGTGGTGGCAGGGCCCCTACCGTAGGGGTTGTTCTGCTGCAAATCGCCCAGCACTCCCATAGCTGCCACGGTTTCAGATTGCTAAGTGTGACATTTTCAGAATTTCAGTGTAATTATGAGTGACATTTCAACTATGAGCGACACTATCTCCATCACCACTGACCAGAGTCACCCCACCGGCGAGTTAAGTGCGACTTCAACTATGTCGCGCGGCTCAGGGCTCCTGAAAAGTACTGTGCACTAGTAATGTACAATAAAGTAAGTTCTAATAAAATGTGCATCTGTCTACTGATGTGAACTCATCAGCTGAGCTGAAGCCATTCTGCCAGTCTCTACGGCTAGTATTTATAACCTTGCACCCTTTAAAAGGGGCCTACCCCTATCGAAAGATTACTTGAATGCACCGACACATAGAAAGTGTGGGGTGTGATGTGATCTCTGATAACCAAAGTTTAGTAAAATGTGGAGCAGGGGTCTAGGCGGTCAGGGTTTTTTTAGCCAGTTCCAAACACTACAAAGGCTGTGATGTTGACTTTTGTTCAGTGCAGTTTTTACAGTTGTGCACTAGCGGTGTCATTCTTTTGAACCATAAACAAACTGTAGTACCACCAGTATTTTCGGGGCCATTGCTCTCAACCTGTCAAAGTTGTGAGTCCCCTGACAATGAAATTGCAGGCCAACTCAAAATTAAGATTAAAATGTTTCTGCCAGCGCAATGAACTTTTAGGACCTTGAAATTGTTTTAGTGGAGCCAGCTAGGCCCTCAAATGAAGGTCATGTGATTGCAGACCCACACAAACAAACGGGCGCAGGTGCAGGGTATCGCGGTTCACTCAGGGCACAGAGTCAGCTTCACTCCGTCCACAAAAGTACCTGCATTCCTCGTTGAAAAAAAGTGCACTGTGTAGTTGAATTGACTGCCAGGCAGACATGTATTCTATCTGGGAAAACGTTTCACCTCATTAGCACCAATTTAACACCTAAATACAGAACTCAGTAAATGAAAAGCGAACAGGTAACAATTGCATAGTCTACCACATGTGGTGCTGTAAAAAGCTTTTCATCCGTTTGAACTACGATCAAAATTATTTTTGTTAAAATCTGCAAATTATAAAGCAGAAGTTGGATTATGTGGCAAGTATGGTAAATCCATAATTATGTGGAAATGTTGCAGCCACAGAAAGGCATGATTCCAGTCGCCAAGGTTATAACATAGCAAGTGCATGATCACATCTTGGAACATCTACGCACTGAACAGCAAATCTTTATTGTTATCCAACTCAATGGTTCTCATTTAATCGACCGGCTAAGCGTACCCGCTAGGATACAAACTTGTGACTATGAGGTCAAACATTGATCCGTGTAGAGGATACATTAGTCTACTCAGGCACCAGAGCCTGATAGATGTAGTGTACGTCACATCCTGAAGCTCTAGATTACCAATCATCTTCTCCATTTTCAGGTACATTGGATAATGAGGTGTGTCACTGAAGACTACAGGGTTCAGTTTCCTGCATAGTGGCACACCTCTGCACTCTCCGAGTGTCACATGACATGCGGGGGTCTTAAAGCCTCCCTTCTTCACCTGTCTCAGCCACCTTGCTGCTGTGTCCTGCAGTCTGCCACTGCAAAGCCCCAGGTGTGACACCAAAAAAAGCACTCTCCCCTGACTGCCTACTGACAGCTTTACAGCCACAGACAAAAGCAGCACGTAGAGGCCTGGCATCAAAGCACTGTTGCTTTGAAAAACATGACCTCTCTACATTTTATATTTATTCAGCGCGTCAAATGAGCACAGGGAATAAGTAACCCAGCAACACCTACAAAAGGATTTATCAAAGCCCATTATGTTTTAAAGCTACAGGTTCAAATACGCTCAGAAAAATTAAAAAATTGCCATTTTGTGGTCAGAAAAAGGCTGTCAATCTACTACTAAAGTGAGTTTTGGAAGGATGCGAATATATTCTGACATGCCATTGCCAAGGTGCTGCAAAGCATTTTGGGGTAGGGATTTTTGGAAGTATCCTGGCTGGCCCTTTGAGCCAGTAGGCTATGTGGACAGTGGAGGGCTTTGAATTTGATCCTTGCATTCCCTGGGAGCCGATGCGGAGCTTTCAGGGCTGGGTGGTGGTGGTAAGTTCAACACGCACAAAAGGGTTATTCATTAGCAAACCGAGGAACTGGGGAGGGCACGGAGCCGCCTCTGTGGGGATGGGGTGGGGGGGGCAGAGCCGCCTCTCTGCAGGGGTTTGGAGGAGCAGAGAGCCGCCTGGGTGGTTATGAAACATCTACAGGGCACAGGCAGGCAGGTGGTCATGACCGCGCCACAACTGCTGCTAATTTATAAAACCAATACCATAGCCAACGAAATAGCCGATAAATTATACAGACTTCAGGGGGCACTGTCATGGACACTTACTTTGCGAGGCTCATTTGCAGCAATTCGGTTCCGGGCCGGGCGGACCGCCTCGTGGCCGCAACAACTCCTGCTACAACTCAAGCGCGCGCCGCGGCCTGCTGTCCGGCGCCGGCCTGCGCAGTCTTTTCAGTCTCCCCAGACTCGATTCCACTCCCAACGAGAGCGCGTAGCGGTGGCGTGCGTCCGTGCTGCATTTTCAGCGAAGCGTGGGGGCTGTCCAAAATCGATGCCCGGGGGCGTCATTGGTAGCGCTTACGCGCGCTACAAGATTGACGGCCCTGGGACCCACTGGGACACTGACACTACTGTCCCCAAATAAATTATAAAGACCGCTGCCACGGGCCACCAGTGCAGTGAGGCCGCCGCCCCCAAAATCAATCATGTCACTTATAAAGCGCACTACATACCCGCGAGGGTCTCAAGGCGCTGGGGGAAGAGGGGGGTGGTGCTGCTACTGATCGAAGAGCCAGGTCTTGAGGAGTCTTCTGAAGGCCAGTAGGTCTTGGGTCTGTCGGAGGTTGGTGGGGAGGGTGTTCCAGGTCTTGGCGGCGAGGTGGGAGAAGGATCTGCCGCCGGCGGTTGTTTTCCGGATGCGGGGGACTGTGGCGAGGGCGAGGCTGGTCGAGCGGAGCTGGCGGGTGGGTGTGTAGAAGCTGAGTCGTCTGTTGAGGTAGGCTGGTCCGGAGTTGTGGAGTGCTTTGTGTGCGTGGGTGAGGAGCTTGAAGGTTATCCTCTTGTTGACAGGGAGCCAGTGCAGGTCTCTCAGGTGGGGTGTGATGTGGCTGCGTCGGGGGATGTCGAGGATAAGACGTGCAGAGGCGTTCTGGATGCGTTGCAGCCGTCTCAGGAGCTTAGCCGTCGTTCCTGCGTAGAGGGCGTTTCCGTAGTCCAGCCTGCTGGTGAGGAGGGCCTGGGTGACTGTTTTTCTTGTTTCGGTGGGATCCACTTGAAGATCCTGCGGAGCATTCGGAGGATGTTGAAGCAGGATGAGGAAACGGCGTAGACCTGCTTAGTCATGGAGAGGGTGGGGTCGAGGATGACCCCTAGGTTGCGTACGTGGTCGGTGGGTGGCGGGGATGTTCCCAGTGATGTTGGCCACCAGGAGTCGTCCCAGGCTGAAGGGTTGGAACCAAGGATGAGGACCTCCGTCTTGTCCGAGTTCAGCTTCAGGTGGCTGGTCCTCATCCATTCGGCGACGGCCTTCATTCCTTCGTGGAGGTGGGCTTTGGCGGTGTGAGGGTCTTTGGTGAGGGAGAGGATCAGCTGGGTGTCGTCGGCGTAGGAGATGATGTTGAGGTTGTGCTGTCGGGCGACGTGGGCGAGGGGTGCCATGTAGATGTTGAACAGCGTTGGGCTGAGGGAGGAGCCTTGGGGTACGCCGCAGATGATCTTGGTGGCCTTGGATCGGAAGGGGGCGAGGCGGACGCTTTGTGTTCTGCCGGAAAGGAAGGATGTGGTCCAGTCCAGGGCCTTCTCTTGGATCCCGGCGTCGTGAAGGCGTGTTCGTAGTGTGTGGTGGCAGACCGTGTCGAAGGCGGCTGATAGGTCCAGGAGGATGAGGGCTGCTGTTTCTCCGTTGTCTAGCAGGGTCCTGATGTCATCGGTGGCGGCGATGAGGGCGGTTTCGGTGCTGTGGTTGCTACGGAAGCCGGACTGGGAAGGGTCCAGGATGTTGTTCTCCTCGAGGTAGCGGGTCAGTTGTTTGTTGACGATTTTCTCGGTGACCTTCGCGGGGAACGGGAGCAGAGAGATGGGTCGGAAGTTCTTGAGGTCCTTGGGGTCTGCCTTGGGTTTCTTGAGTAAGGCGGTGATCTCGGCGTGCTTCCAGCTTTCCGGGAAGGTTGCTGTCTCGAAGGAGATGTTGATTATTTTCCGGAGATGGGGCGCGATGGCTGTACTGGCTTTGTTGAAGATGTGGTGAGGGCACGGGTCTAGCGGTGAACCGGAGTGGATGGTGTTCATGATCTCGCTGGTGTCCTCGTCGTTGATGTTGGTCCAGGAGAGCAGGCGGTTGGTGGTTGTGGGGGCAGTGGTCTCGGTGGTTGCCGGGGCGGTCGTGGTGTTGAAGCTGTCGTGGATGTCGGCGATTTTGCGGTGGAAGAAGGTGGCCAGTGAGTCGCACAGGTCTCGCGACGGCTGGATGGCGTTGGTGTTGGAGCTGGGGTTGGAGAGTTCCTTCACGATGTTGAAGAGCTCTTTGCTGTTGTGTGCGTTGTTGTCTAGGCGGTCTTTGAGTGAGGCCCTTTTGGCTGATCTGATGAGGTGATGGTGACTGCGGGTGGCGCTCTTGTGGGTGGCATAGCTGTCCGCTGTCCGTTCGTGGAGCCAGATCTTCTCCAGTTTTCGGCATGTTCGTTTGGAGGCCTGGAGGTCTTCGGTGAACCAGGTGGCTTTCTTGCTGGTGTGGCTGTTGGGCGGATTCTTGAACGGGGCGAGGGTGTTGGCGCAGTCGTCGATCCACTGTCTGAGGTTGCGGGCGGCGGTGTCGGGGTCGGAGGGTTCGGCGGGTGGGCTCAGGGCGAGGGTTGTGGTTAGCTGGTCTTCCGTGACTCTGCTCCAGCAGCGGCGAGGCATTTGTTCGGTGCGGTGGTGCGTGGTGGGCTTCCTGTAGGTGAAGTGGATGCAGTGGTGGTCAGTCCAGTGGGGTTCGGAGGTGTGGTTGAAGGAGACGTGTGGGCTTGTGGAAAAGATGGAGTCTAGCGTGTGGCCGGCGGCGTGGGTGGGTGTAGTCACGAGCTGTCTGAGTCCGAGGGTGGCGAGGTTGTCGATCAGGGTGGTGGAGTTGGTGTCCTTGTTGTTCTCGAGGTGGAAGTTCAGGTCCCCGAGGAGGATGTAGTCCGTGGAGGCGATGGCGTGTGTGCTGACGAAGTCAGCGATGGAATCGCTGAACTGTGGTCGGGGTCCGGGGGTCGGTAGATGAGGGTTCCTCTGAGGGTGGTGTTGGGATCGGTGTGGATCTGGAAGTGCATGTGTTCGGGCGGTGCTGAGGGTGTCGTCGGTGTTGGTTGAGACTCTGAGGGTGTTCCTGTGGACGATGGCGATGCCTCCTCCGACTCCGTTGGTGCGGTCCCTGCGGGTGATCTTGTATCCGTCCGGGATGGCAATGGCGATGTCGGGGGCTGAAGCGGGATTCAGCCAGGTCTCCGTCAGGAATGCGACGTCTGGGGAGGTTGAGTCGAGAAGGTCCCAGAGTTCGATGGCGTGTTTGCGGGCGGAGCGGGTGTTGAGGAGGATGCATCTGAGGTAGTTGGGTTCTTTCCTGGGCGGTGGTTTGGCGGGGCGGGTGCTGGCGAAGCTGCAGTTCTGGCAGGTGAAGGGCCCTTGGGTGCGCTTCGGGGTGGCCTGGTAGCAGGCGTGATCTTTTCCGGGGTTGAGTGCGTGGAGGGTGCTGGCGTCGTATCGGCGTCTGTTGATGTGGTGGGCGCGGGGGATGCCCGGACCAGGGGGTCTGGCGCTGGGCGGTCACAGCACGGACGGGCGCAGACGGGCTTGCCTTAGGCGCGCCTTCGGCGCGCCAGCGGCCGCCATAAATGGGGAGGTGGGAGGGAGGAGCAGGGAATGGGGCAGCGAATGGGCAGTGAGGGGGCGGGGCCGCAGGGGCGCAGCGGCGGGAAACAGGCACAGAAGGGAAAACGAGCACAATCAGGGCATCAAGGGGGCACAAAAAGAAAAAAGAAAAAAAAAAACGAGCACAATCAGGGGCAGCAAGGGGGCACAGAAAGGAAAAAACGAGCACAATCAGGGGCAGCAAGGGGGGCACAGAAAGGAAAAAACGAGCACAATCAGGGGCAGCAAGGGGGGCACAGAAAGGAAAACGAGCACAATCAGGGGCAGCAAGGGGGGGCACAGAGAGGAAAAACGAGCACAATCAGGGGCAGCAAGGGGGCACAGAAAGGAAAAACGAGCACAATCAGGGGCAGCAAGGGGGCACAGAAAGGAAAAACGAGCACAATCAGGGGCAGCAAGGGGGCACAGAAAGGAAAAACGAGCACAATCAGGGGCAGCAGCAGGGCACACAGACGGAGCTGTGTGGTGGGGAGCGACCTACCAGTCAAGGTCAGGGGTCGCTCTCTTCACCACGCAGCGGCCGCCATAAATGGGGAGGTGGGAGGGAGGAGCAGGGAATGGGGCAGCGAATGGGCAGTGAGGGGGCGGGGCCGCAGGGCGCAGCGGCGGGAAACAGGCACAGAAGGGAAAACGAGCACAATCAGGGCATCAAGGGGGCACAGAAAGGAAAAAAACGAGCACAATCAGGGGCAGCAAGGGGGCACAGAAAGGAAAAACGAGCACAATCAGGGGCAGCAAGGGGGGCACAGAAAGGAAAAAGCGAGCACAATCAGGGGCAGCAAGGGGGGCACAGAAAGGAAAAACGAGCACAATCAGGGGCAGCAAGGGGGGCACAGAAAGGAAAAAACGAGCACAATCAGGGACAGCAAGGGGGGCACAGAAAGGAAAAAACGAGCACAATCAGGGGCAGCAAGGGGGCACAGAAAGGAAAAACGAGCACAATCAGGGGCAGCAAGGGGGGCACAGAAAGGAAAAACGAGCACAATCAGGGGCAGCAAGGGGGGCACAGAGAGGAAAAATGAGCACAATCAGGGGCAGCAAGGGGGCACAGAAAGGAAAAACGAGCACAATCAGGGGCAGCAAGGGGGGCACAGAAAGGAAAACGAGCACAATCAGGGGCAACAAGGGGGCACAGAAAGGAAAAACGAGCACAATCAGGGGCAGCAGCAGGGAATAGTCCCCTGGGGTGGACCGCCTCCACCGGCCCCCTAGCTACGCCAGTGAGGGGTAGTTTGCCCCCAACGTCAACCTTTGGGGCCAACTACCCCTTTTATTACCTCCAGTAAGTCCCACACAGCAAGATTGCTAACTTGTTATATCAGGCCCCGCCCCCTCCCTGCACCACTGTGCAAACGCGCCCCCTGGCACCTTGTAAGTTAAGGGATTAAGTCCCCTTGAATCCTGAGGGTCCCTGGGGGCCAACTAGCCCACCAGGTACCTCCAGTAAGTGCCACAGAGCTGCGTTGCAGAGAGGTGTTTCACGGCCACGTCCCTTTTTACACCAAGCTGCAAACTTGGCTTTGGGTGCACTGCTGCTCGGAGGATGAAGTCCACTTGTGTCCTGATGTTCTCAGGACACAAGAGGACCCCATTGCCCCTCCAGCAGTGCACCAAAAGCCGTGTTTGCAGAGTGGTGTAAAAAGGGGCGTGGCCTCGGACCACCACTCTGCAATGCAGCTATGTTGCGCTTACTGGAGGTACCTGGTGGGCTAGTTGGCCCCCAGGGACCCTCAGGATTCAAGGGGACTTAATCCCTCAATTTACAACGCACCATGGGGTGTGTTTGCACACTTCTTATATCAGGCCCCGCCCCCGCCCCCTCCCTGCACCACTGTGCAAACGCGCCCCCTTGTGCGTTGTAAGCTGGGGGATTAAGTCCCCTTGAATCCTGAGGGTCCCTGGGGGCCAACTAGCCCACCAGGTACCTCCAGTAAGCGCCACAGAGCTGCGTTGCAGAGAGGTGTAAAAGGGGCGTGGCCTCAGACCACCTCTCTGCAACGCAGCTGTGTGGTGCTTACTGGAGGTACCTGGTGGGCTAGTTGGCCCCAGGGACCCTCAGTGTTCAAGGGGACTTAATCCCCAACTTAGAACGCACCAGGGGCGCGTTTGCAGAGTGGTGGAGAAAGTGGGCGTGGCCTCCGGCATCTCGCCGGCTTTTTTATTTTTCCTTTTTTTAACAAGGGGGCAGTGTGGCCCCCTTCTTTTACATTTTTGGGGCCCTGGGGACCCCATCACCCAGGGCCTGACCCCTTTTTACTTAATTTTTTTATAAAAACGGGAAGGGGGCCACGTGGCCCCCCTCCCGAGGCCAATTTCGGCCCCGGGGACCCATCCCCCGGGGCATGGCCAGACTTTTTTTTATTTTTTTTTATTATTTGGAGGGGGGCCGCGTGGCCCCCCTCCTCAAGCCAATAATGGCCCCGGGGACCCCATCCCCGGGCCGGCCTTTACGTGGTTTTAAAAAAAATATATATATATTTTACTTATTGGGGAGGGGGCAGCATGGCTCCCCTCCCAGGCCACTTCTGGCCCCGGGGACCCCATCCCCCGGGGCCTGGTCTCTCAGTTGGGGACCGTGGGGGGAGCCCCAATGCCCCCACGATCCCGCCGGCTCCCCGCCTCCTGCGGGAGCCGGCATTGCTTTTGGGCAAAGGGAGCTGCAAACATGCAGCTCCTCTTGCCCAAAAGCAATCTGCTTTGCTTCATTGAAGCAAGCGATACAAAAGGGGATGATGGACGGAACGTTTGAGCCAATCAAACACTCACCCCCAGTCAACTGATCTGGGTTTAATCCATCATCATTCTTTAGCTCACTCCACCACCCCAGTTCAGACATGGCCATATGCAAATCAGTCTGACCCTGTGCCTCATGGGAACAGTCCAGCCCGAACTGCCAAGCCATGTCTTCCCTGGACCGGAAACAAGCATCCTAGGACCGGTTTCTGGCATTTCAGCCGTCATCAGCCAGGCTTGCTTGAATCCAGTGGCAAAGTGAGCAAGGGACCCACGTCTGGGCATACCCCCGACAACTTAGGGCGAACAAAGCGATACAAAAGGGGATGATGGACGGAACGTTTGAGCCAATCAAACACTCACCCCAGTCAACTGATCTGGGTTTAATCCATCATCATTCTTTAGCTCACTCCACCACCCCAGTTCAGACATGGCCATATGCAAATCAGTCTGACCCTGTGCCTCATGGGAACAGTCCAGCCCGAACTGCCAAGCCATGTCTTCCCTGGACCGGAAACAAGCATCCTAGGACCGGTTTCTGGCATTTCAGCCGTCATCAGCCAGGCTTGCTTGAATCCAGTGGCAAAGTGAGCAAGGGACCCACGTCTGGGCATACCCCCGCCAACTTAGGGCGAACAAAGCGATACAAAAGGGGATGATGGACGGAACGTTTGAGCCAATCAAACACTCACCCCCAGTCAACTGATCTGGGTTTAATCCATCATCATTCTTTAGCTCACTCCACCACCCCAGTTCAGACATGGCCATATGCAAATCAGTCTGACCCTGTGCCTCATGGGAACAGTCCAGCCCGAACTGCCAAGCCATGTCTTCCCTGGACCGGAAACAAGCATCCTAGGACCGGTTTCTGGCATTTCAGCCGTCATCAGCCAGGCTTGCTTGAATCCAGTGGCAAAGTGAGCAAGGGACCCACGTCTGGGCATACCCCCGCCCACTTAGGGCGAACAAAGCGATACAAAAGGGGATGATGGATGGAACGTTTGAGCCAATCAAACACTCACCCCCAGTCAACTGATCTGGGTTTAATCCATCATCATTCTTTAGCTCACTCCACCACCCCAGTTCAGACATGGCCATATGCAAATCAGTCTGACCCTGTGCCTCATGGGAACAGTCCAGCCCGAACTGCCAAGCCATGTCTTCCCTGGACCGGAAACAAGCATCCTAGGACCGGTTTCTGGCATTTCAGCCGTCATCAGCCAGGCTTGCTTGAATCCAGTGGCAAAGTGAGCAAGGGACCCACGTCTGGGCATACCCCCGCCAACTTAGGGCGAACAAAGCGATACAAAGGGGATGATGGACGGAACGTTTGAGCCAATCAAACACTCACCCCCAATCAACTGATCTGGGTTTAATCCATCATCATTCTTTAGCTCACTCCACCACCCCAGTTCAGACATGGCCATATGCAAATCAGTCTGACCCTGTGCCTCATGGGAACAGTCCAGCCCGAACTGCCAAGCCATGTCTTCCTGGACCGGAAACAAGCATCCTAGGACCGGTTTCTGGCATTTCAGCCGTCATCAGCCAGGCTTGCTTGAATCCAGTGGCAAAGTGAGCAAGGGACCCACGTCTGGGCATACCCCGCCAACTTAGGGCGAACAAAGCGATACAAAAGTGGATGATGGACGGAACGTTTGAGCCAATCAAACACTCACCCCCAGTCAACTGATCTGGGTTTAATCCATCATCATTCTTTAGCTCACTCCACCACCCCAGTTCAGACATGGCCATATGCAAATCAGTCTGACCCTGTGCCTCATGGGAACAGTCCAGCCCGAACTGCCAAGCCATGTCTTCCCTGGACCGGAAACAAGCATCCTAGGACCGGTTTCTGGCATTTCAGCCGTCATCAGCCAGGCTTGCTTGAATCCAGTGGCAAAGTGAGCAAGGGACCCACGTCTGGGCATACCCCGCCAACTTAGGGCGAACAAAGCGATACAAAAGGGGATGATGGACGGAACGTTTGAGCCAATCAAACACTCACCCCCAGTCAACTGATCTGGGTTTAATCCATCATCATTCTTTAGCTCACTCCACCACCCCAGTTCAGACATGGCCAAATGCAAATCAGTCTGACCCTGTGCCTCATGGGAACAGTCCAGCCCGAACTGCCAAGCCATGTCTTCCCTGGACCGGAAACAAGCATCCTAGGACCGGTTTCTGGCATTTCAGCCGTCATCAGCCAGGCTTGCTTGAATCCAGTGGCAAAGTGAGCAGTTCGGGCTGGACTGTTCCCATGAGGCACAGGGTCAGACTGATTTGCATATGGCCATGTCTGAACTGGGGTGGTGGAGTGAGCTAAAGAATGATGATGGATTAAACCCAGATCAGTTGACTGGGGGTGAGTGTTTGATTGGCTCAAACGTTCCGTCCATCATCCCCTTTGTATCGCTTGTTCGCCCTAAGTTGGCGGGGTATGCCCAGACGTGGGTCCCTTGCTCACTTTGCCACTGGATTCAAGCAAGCCTGGCTGATGACGGCTGGAATGCCAGAAACCGGTCCTAGGATGCTTGTTTCCGGTCCAGGGAAGACATGGCTTGGCAGTTCGGGCTGGACTGTTCCCATGAGGCACAGGGTCAGACTGATTTGCATATGGCCATGTCTGAACTGGGGTGGTGGAGTGAGCTAAAGAATGATGATGGATTAAACCCAGATCAGTTGACTGGGGGTGAGTGTTTGATTGGCTCAAACGTTCCGTCCATCATCCCTTTGTATCGCTTTGTTCAAGCCCTAAGTTGGCGGGGTATGCCCAGACGTGGGTCCCTTGCTCACTTTGCCACTGGATTCAAGCAAGCCTGGCTGATGACGGCTGGAATGCCAGAAACCGGTCCTAGGATGCTTGTTTCCGGTCCAGGGAAGACATGGCTTGGCAGTTCGGGCTGGACTGTTCCCATGAGGCACAGGGTCAGACTGATTTGCATATGGCCATGTCTGAACTGGGGTGGTGGAGTGAGCTAAAGAATGATGATGGATTAAACCCAGATCAGTTGACTGGGGTGAGTGTTTGATTGGCTCAAACGTTCCGTCCATCATCCCCTTTGTATCGCTTGTTCGCCCTAAGTTGGCGGGGGTATGCCCAGACGTGGGTCCCTTGCTCACTTTGCCACTGGATTCAAGCAAGCCTGGCTGATGACGGCTGGAATGCCAGAAACCGGTCCTAGGATGCTTGTTTCCGGTCCAGGAAGACATGGCTTGGCAGTTCGGGCTGGACTGTTCCCATGAGGCACAGGGTCAGACTGATTTGCATATGGCCATGTCTGAACTGGGGTGGTGGAGTGAGCTAAAGAATGATGATGGATTAAACCCAGATCAGTTGACTGGGGGTGAGTGTTTGATTGGCTCTAACGTTACGTCCATCATCCCCTTGTATCGCTTGTTCGCCCTAAGTTGGTGGGGGTATGCCCAGACGTGGGTCCCTTGCTCACTTTGCCACTGGATTCAAGCAAGCCTGGCTGATGACGGCTGGAATGCCAGAAACCGGTCCTAGGATGCTTGTTTCCGGTCCAGGGAAGACATGGCTTGGCAGTTCGGGCTGGACTGTTCCCATGAGGCACAGGGTCAGACTGATTTGCATATGGCCATGTCTGAACTGGGGTGGTGGAGTGAGCTAAAGAATGATGATGGATTAAACCCAGATCAGTTGACTGGGGGTGAGTGTTTGATTGGCTCAAACGCTCCGTCCATCATCCCCTTTGTATCGCTTTGTTCGCCCTAAGTTGGCGGGGTATGCCCAGACGTGGGTCCCTTGCTCACTTTGCCACTGGATTCAAGCAAGCCTGGCTGATGACGGCTGGAATGCCAGAAACCGGTCCTAGGATGCTTGTTTCCGGTCCAGGGAAGACATGGCTTGGCAGTTCGGGCTGGACTGTTCCCATGAGGCACAGGGTCAGACTGATTTGCATATGGCCATGTCTGAACTGGGGTGGTGGAGTGAGCTAAAGAATGATGATGGATTAAACCCAGATCAGTTGACTGGGGGTGAGTGTTTGATTGGCTCAAACGTTCCGTCCATCATCCCCTTTTGTATCGCTTTGTTCGCCCTAAGTTGGCGGGGGTATGCCCAGACGTGGGTCCCTTGCTCACTTTGCCACTGGATTCAAGCAAGCCTGGCTGATGACGGCTGGAATGCCAGAAACCGGTCCTAGGATGCTTGTTTCGGTCCAGGGAAGACATGGCTTGGCAGTTCGGGCTGGACTGTTCCCATGAGGCACAGGGTCAGACTGATTTGCATATGGCCATGTCTGAACTGGGGTGGTGGAGTGAGCTAAAGAATGATGATGGATTAAACCCAGATCAGTTGACTGGGGGTGAGTGTTTGATTGGCTCAAACGTTCCGTCCATCATCCCCTTTTGTATCGCTTTGTTCGCCCTAAGTTCGCGGGGGTATGCCCAGACGTGGGTCCCTTGCTCACTTTGCCACTGGATTCCAGCAAGCCTGGCTGATGACGGCTGGAATGCCAGAAACCGGTCCTAGGATGCTTGTTTCCGGTCCAGGGAAGACATGGCTTGGCAGTTCGGGCTGGACTGTTCCCATGAGGCACAGGGTCAGACTGATTTGCATATGGCCATGTCTGAACTGGGGTGTTGGAGTGAGCTAAAGAATGATGATGGATTAAACCCAGATCAGTTGACTGGGGGTGAGTGTTTGATTGGCTCAAACGTTCCGTCCATCATCCCCTTTTGTATCGCTTTGTTCACCCTAAGTTGGCGGGGGTATGCCCAGACGTGGGCCCCTTGCTCACTTTGCCACTGGATTCAAGCAAGCCTGGCTGATGACGGCTGGAATGCCAGAAACCGGTCCTAGGATGCTTGTTTCCGGTCCAGGGAAGACATGGCTTGGCAGTTCGGGCTGGACTGTTCCCATGAGGCACAGGGTCAGACTGATTTGCATATGGCCATGTCTGAACAGGGGTGGTGGAGTGAGCTAAAGAATGATGATGGATTAAACCCAGATCAGTTGACTGGGGGTGAGTGTTTGATTGGCTCAAACGTTCCGTCCATCATCCCCTTTTGTATCGCTTTGTTCGCCCTAAGTTGGCGGGGGTATGCCCAGACGTGGGTCCCTTGCTCACTTTGCCACTGGATTCAAGCAAGCCTGGCTGATGATGGCTGGAATGCCAGAAACCGGTCCTAGGATGCTTGTTTCCGGTCCAGGGAAGACATGGCTTGGCAGTTCGGGCTGGACTGTTCCCATGAGGCACAGGGTCAGACTGATTTGCATATGGCCATGTCTGAACTGGGGTGGTGGAGTGAGCTAAAGAATGATGATGGATTAAACCCGGATCAGTTGACTGGGGGTGAGTGTTTGATTGGCTCAAACGTTCCGTCCATCATCCCCTTTGTATCGCTTTGTTCGCCCTAAGTTGGCGGGGGTATGCCCAGACGTGGGTCCCTTGCTCACTTTGCCACTGGATTCAAGCAAGCCTGGCTGATGACGGCTGGAATGCCAGAAACCGGTCCTAGGATGCTTGTTTCCGGTCCAGGGAAGACATGGCTTGGCAGTTCGGGCTGGACTGTTCCCATGAGGCACAGGGTCAGACTGATTTGCATATGGCCATGTCTGAACTGGGGTGGTGGAGTGAGCTAAAGAATGATGATGGATTAAACCCAGATCAGTTGACTGGGGGTGAGTGTTTGATTGGCTCAAACGTTCCGTCCATCATCCCCTTTGTATCGCTTTGTTCGCCCTAAGTTGGCGGGGGTATGCCCAGACGTGGGTCCCTTGCTCACTTTGCCACTGGATTCAAGCAAGCCTGGCTGATGACGGCTGGAATGCCAGAAACCGGTCCTAGGATGCTTGTTTCCGGTCCAGGGAAGACATGGCTTGGCAGTTCGGGCTGGACTGTTCCCATGAGGCACAGGGTCAGACTGATTTGCATATGGCCATGTCTGAACTGGGGTGGTGGAGTGAGCTAAAGAATGATGATGGATTAAACCCAGATCAGTTGACTGGGGGTGAGTGTTTGATTGGCTCAAACGTTCCGTCCATCATCCCCTTTTGTATCGCTTTGTTCGCCCTAAGTTGGCGGGGGTATGCCCAGACGTGGGTCCCTTGCTCACTTTGCCACTGGATTCAAGCAAGCCTGGCTGATGACGGCTGGAATGCCAGAAACCGGTCCTAGGATGCTTGTTTCCGGTCCAGGGAAGACATGGCTTGGCAGTTCGGGCTGGACTGTTCCCATGAGGCACAGGGTCAGACTGATTTGCATATGGCCATGTCTGAACTGGGGTGGTGGAGTGAGCTAAAGAATGATGATGGATTAAACCCAGATCAGTTGACTGGGGGTGAGTGTTTGATTGGCTCAAACGTTCCGTCCATCATCCCCTTTGTATCGCTTTGTTCGCCCTAAGTTGGCGGGGGTATGCCCAGACGTGGGTCCCTTGCTCACTTTGCCACTGGATTCAAGCAAGCCTGGCTGATGACGGCTGGAATGCCAGAAACCGGTCCTAGGATGCTTGTTTCCGGTCCAGGGAAGACATGGCTTGGCAGTTCGGGCTGGACTGTTCCCATGAGGCACAGGGTCAGACTGATTTGCATATGGCCATGTCTGAACTGGGGTGGTGGAGTGAGCTAAAGAATGATGATGGATTAAACCCAGATCAGTTGACTGGGGGTGAGTGTTTGATTGGCTCTAACGTTACGTCCATCATCCCCTTTTGTATCGCTTTGTTCGCCCTAAGTTGGTGGGGGTATGCCCAGACGTGGGTCCCTTGCTCACTTTGCCACTGGATTCAAGCAAGCCTGGCTGATGACGGCTGGAATGCCAGAAACCGGTCCTAGGATGCTTGTTTCCGGTCCAGGGAAGACATGGCTTGGCAGTTCGGGCTGGACTGTTCCCATGAGGCACAGGGTCAGACTGATTTGCATATGGCCATGTCTGAACTGGGGTGGTGGAGTGAGCTAAAGAATGATGATGGATTAAACCCAGATCAGTTGACTGGGGGTGAGTGTTTGATTGGCTCAAACGTTCCGTCCATCATCCCCTTTTGTATCGCTTTGTTCGCCCTAAGTTGGCGGGGGTATGCCCAGACGTGGGTCCCTTGCTCACTTTGCCACTGGATTCAAGCAAGCCTGGCTGATGACGGCTGGAATGCCAGAAACCGGTCCTAGGATGCTTGTTTCCGGTCCAGGGAAGACATGGCTTGGCAGTTCGGGCTGGACTGTTCCCATGAGGCACAGGGTCAGACTGATTTGCATATGGCCATGTCTGAACTGGGGTGGTGGAGTGAGCTAAAGAATGATGATGGATTAAACCCAGATCAGTTGACTGGGGGTGAGTGTTTGATTGGCTCAAACGTTCCGTCCATCATCCCCTTTTGTATCGCTTTGTTCGCCCTAAGTTGGCGGGGGTATGCCCAGACGTGGGTCCCTTGCTCACTTTGCCACTGGATTCAAGCAAGCCTGGCTGATGACGGCTGGAATGCCAGAAACCGGTCCTAGGATGCTTGTTTCCGGTCCAGGGAAGACATGGCTTGGCAGTTCGGGCTGGACTGTTCCCATGAGGCACAGGGTCAGACTGATTTGCATATGGCCATGTCTGAACTGGGGTGGTGGAGTGAGCTAAAGAATGATGATGGATTAAACCCAGATCAGTTGACTGGGGGTGAGTGTTTGATTGGCTCAAACGTTCCGTCCATCATCCCCTTTTGTATCGCTTTGTTCGCCCTAAGTTCGCGGGGTATGCCCAGACGTGGGTCCCTTGCTCACTTTGCCACTGGATTCCAGCAAGCCTGGCTGATGACGGCTGGAATGCCAGAAACCGGTCCTAGGATGCTTGTTTCCGGTCCAGGGAAGACATGGCTTGGCAGTTCGGGCTGGACTGTTCCCATGAGGCACAGGGTCAGACTGATTTGCATATGGCCATGTCTGAACTGGGGTGTTGGAGTGAGCTAAAGAATGATGATGGATTAAACCCAGATCAGTTGACTGGGGGTGAGTGTTTGATTGGCTCAAACGTTCCGTCCATCATCCCCTTTTGTATCGCTTTGTTCACCCTAAGTTGGCGGGGTATGCCCAGACGTGGGCCCCTTGCTCACTTTGCCACTGGATTCAAGCAAGCCTGGCTGATGACGGCTGGAATGCCAGAAACCGGTCCTAGGATGCTTGTTTCCGGTCCAGGGAAGACATGGCTTGGCAGTTCGGGCTGGACTGTTCCCATGAGGCACAGGGTCAGACTGATTTGCATATGGCCATGTCTGAACAGGGGTGGTGGAGTGAGCTAAAGAATGATGATGGATTAAACCCAGATCAGTTGACTGGGGGTGAGTGTTTGATTGGCTCAAACGTTCCGTCCATCATCCCCTTTTGTATCGCTTTGTTCGCCCTAAGTTGGCGGGGGTATGCCCAGACGTGGGTCCCTTGCTCACTTTGCCACTGGATTCAAGCAAGCCTGGCTGATGATGGCTGGAATGCCAGAAACCGGTCCTAGGATGCTTGTTTCCGGTCCAGGGAAGACATGGCTTGGCAGTTCGGGCTGGACTGTTCCCATGAGGCACAGGGTCAGACTGATTTGCATATGGCCATGTCTGAACTGGGGTGGTGGAGTGAGCTAAAGAATGATGATGGATTAAACCCGGATCAGTTGACTGGGGGTGAGTGTTTGATTGGCTCAAACGTTCCGTCCATCATCCCCTTTTGTATCGCTTTGTTCGCCCTAAGTTGGCGGGGTATGCCCAGACGTGGGTCCCTTGCTCACTTTGCCACTGGATTCAAGCAAGCCTGGCTGATGACGGCTGGAATGCCAGAAACCGGTCCTAGGATGCTTGTTTCCGGTCCAGGGAAGACATGGCTTGGCAGTTCGGGCTGGACTGTTCCCATGAGGCACAGGGTCAGACTGATTTGCATATGGCCATGTCTGAACTGGGGTGGTGGAGTGAGCTAAAGAATGATGATGGATTAAACCCAGATCAGTTGACTGGGGGTGAGTGTTTGATTGGCTCAAACGTTCCGTCCATCATCCCCTTTTGTATCGCTTTGTTCGCCCTAAGTTGGCGGGGTATGCCCAGACGTGGGTCCCTTGCTCACTTTGCCACTGGATTCAAGCAAGCCTGGCTGATGACGGCTGGAGTGCCAGAAACCGGTCCTAGGATGCTTGTTTCCGGTCCAGGGAAGACATGGCTTGGCAGTTCGGGCTGGACTGTTCCCATGAGGCACAGGGTCAGACTGATTTGCATATGGCCATGTCTGAACTGGGGTGGTGGAGTGAGCTAAAGAATGATGATGGATTAAACCCAGATCAGTTGACTGGGGGTGAGTGTTTGATTGGCTCAAACGTTCCGTCCATCATCCCCTTTTGTATCGCTTTGTTCGCCCTAAGTTGGCGGGGGTATGCCCAGACGTGGGTCCCTTGCTCACTTTGCCACTGGATTCAAGCAAGCCTGGCTGATGACGGCTGGAATGCCAGAAACCGGTCCTAGGATGCTTGTTTCCGGTCCAGGGAAGACATGGCTTGGCAGTTCGGGCTGGACTGTTCCCATGAGGCACAGGGTCAGACTGATTTGCATATGGCCATGTCTGAACTGGGGTGGTGGAGTGAGCTAAAGAATGATGATCAATTAAACCCAGATCAGTTGACTGGGGGTGAGTGTTTGATTGGCTCAAACGTTCCGTCCATCATCCCCTTTTGTATCGCTTTGTTCGCCCTAAGTTGGCGGGGGTATGCCCAGACGTGGGTCCCTTGCTCACTTTGCCACTGGATTCAAGCAAGCCTGGCTGATGACGGCTGGAATGCCAGAAACCGGTCCTAGGATGCTTGTTTCCGGTCCAGGGAAGACATGGCTTGGCAGTTCGGGCTGGACTGTTCCCATGAGGCACAGGGTCAGACTGATTTGCATATGGCCATGTCTGAACTGGGGTGGTGGAGTGAGCTAAAGAATGATGATGGATTAAACCCATATCAGTTGACTGGGGGTGAGTGTTTGATTGGCTCAAACGTTCCGTCCATCATCCCCTTTTGTATTGCTTTGTTCGCCCTAAGTTGGCGGGGTATGCCCAGACGTGGGTCCCTTGCTCACTTTGCCACTGGATTCAAGCAAGCCTGGCTGATGACGGCTGGAATGCCAGAAACCGGTCCTAGGATGCTTGTTTCCGGTCCAGGGAAGACATGGCTTGGCAGTTCGGGCTGGACTGTTCCCATGAGGCACAGGGTCAGACTGATTTGCATATGGCCATGTCTGAACTGGGGTGGTGGAGTGAGCTAAAGAATGATGATGGATTAAACCCAGATCAGTTGACTGGGGGTGAGTGTTTGATTGGCTCAAACGTTCCGTCCATCATCCCCTTTTGTATCATTGAAGCAAGAGCAGATTTTCCTGCTCTCGCTTCAATGAAGCAAAGCACAGTTTGCTATGGCAGGGCGGGAGCCGTGCACCCGCCCTGTCATAGCAAACAGCAATGTCCCAGGGGTGGGCACCCCGGGACATTGCAGCAGCCGGCCCTGGGGGGTGGCGGTCCCCAGGGCCATCAAGGGCTCCTAGAGGGGGGCCACGCAGCCCCCCTCCCTCAATTTACATAGCCCTGGGGAGGTGGTGGTCCCCGGGGCCTGGGGGTCCGCTACGGACCCCAGCATTGAAATAAGTCTGTGCCCCGGGGAGGTGGTGGTCCCCGGGGCATGTGGGGGGGCTCTTGCCCCCCCACCCATCTTTAAAAAAAAAAAGAGAAATATAGCCCCGGGGAGGTGGCAGTCCCCGGGGCTGTGGGGGGGGCCGCGTGGCCCCCGCATCCAATTAAAAAAGCCCCGGGGAGGTGGCGGTCCCCGGGGCAGCGTGGGGGTGGTGGGACCCCCCATGCATTCATTTTTAAAGAAGCCCCGGGGAGGTGGCAGGCCCCAGGGTTGCAGGGGGGGGCCGAGTGCCCCGTACATAATTAGCATAGCCCCGGGGAGGTGGCGGTCGCCGGGGCTGTGGGGGCCCCCGCGGGCCCCCGCTATTTCATTTTAGCATTGCCCCCGGGACCTGGCCCACCAGGGGACCTCATTAAAATGAAGCGCGGAATCCCGCGCTTCATTTTTTACAAATTTTCGGCGGGATTCGCGACCCCAACGCGAATTCTGCGGTTTAAAAAAATGCTTTTTTTGGCCCTGGGAGTCCTTGTGGGACCCCCTTAGCAGGCCTAGGGGGTCAGGGTGTTTCTACACTGCCCCCTTTTCTTCTTTTTTAACCTCTTTCTCTCTGTTTACTTGTGACTCGGTTCTACCGAGTCACAAGATTGCTGCCAACACTTCCTGGTTTGGAGTGTTGGCAGCCAATCAGAGTCAAGCTAGTACCCGGGAGGGTTCACGAACCCTCCTCGGTGCTCAGATATCGATATTTTTTCTTTTTTTAATTTCTCAGGAACTACTGAACGGATTTACACCATTTAAATAAAGTTCTCTTTCTGAACCAATTGCTACCTTTTTGCCAAATTTGGTGTAATTCCATTCAGCTGTTCGGGCTGTAGCCTAATTTAAGCCTGGGCGTAGTTTGCGTAGTAGCACTTCACGTAGCTACGTGAAGTACATTTTGAACTACATGTAGCTATGCAAATTGCGTAACTGTGTGCTTGACTGCACTGTACAA
The DNA here is from genome assembly GCA_963921515.1 of Calotriton arnoldi. Classification (NCBI taxonomy): domain Eukaryota; kingdom Metazoa; phylum Chordata; class Amphibia; order Caudata; family Salamandridae; genus Calotriton; species Calotriton arnoldi. The sequence continues at coordinate 26,608 of CAWUFW010015585.1, forward strand.
TAATTGCCAAAAGCATCTTGCACAGTGCAAGTTAAAATAAAATAAATAACTCTGTCTTTATATGCTAAAAATGCATATAGTCATTTCACAAAAGTGAAAACGATAAATTAACAAGCAGTGAGAGAGGTGATGATTTTGGGATCCTCCTAACCTAGGAGAGAACCAAGCAGATGCCTTGAAAACAAAAAGCACATCTTTTGAACGATTCAGTGGTGGTCCCATCCTCTTAAGACCACCCCAAGCACAGTTATTGGCAAAAATACAATCCCAACCAAAGGCCCTGCAAAGCATTATGGGACGAGATTAGCAATGAATATTATAGTATCCAATATCAAAATAATTCTACAAAGAGCTGCAGTTCCACTAGTCGTTACTAGATGTCCCTCACGAGTCAAATGCAAAAGCTTCATGAAAGGGTTTCAATGCTTTTGCATTTGACTCGTGAGGACATCTAGTAACGACTAGTGGAACTGCAGCTTGATGTATTAATAATTTCAATGCTTTTGCATTTGACTCGTGAGGGACATCTAGTAACGACTAGATGAACTGCAGCTCTTTGTAGAATTATTTTGATATTGGACACTATAATATTCACTGAGCACTGCTAATCTCATCCCATAATGCTTTGCAGTGCCTTTGGTTGGTATTGTATTTTTGCCCATAACTGTGCTTGGGGTGGTCCTAGGAGGAAGGGACCACCACTGAATCGTTCACATGATATGCTTTTTGTGTTCAAGGCATCTGCTTGGTCCTCCCCTAGGTTAGGGGACCCCAAAATCATCACCTCTCTCATTGCTTGATATTTTCATTGTCAAAGTTCACTTTTGTGAATTTGTTATATGCTTTTTAGCATAGAAAATTGCTTTAACAAAGCATTTGTATGTGTTTAATATACTGTTGCTACGCTACGTTGATTAGCACATTTAGCACAGTTTTTTACTCTGCTACGTGCAATTTGCGTAGTGCGTAGTAACACAAACTTTGCATGCTCCGTGAGCGTAGCAAAGTATTATGCCCAGGGTTATAGCCTATACCAATTTTTCCTATGGAAATTAACATGGGGAGAATGCGTTTTGGGACCCCCCTTTTTTCTCGGCCCCCGCTTGATGAATCACCCCGAAACTTTCAAGACAGGCCCTGACCGGAGCGGGCCATTAGTTTGGAAAATTTCGCGAAGATTCATCAAACGGTGCCAAAGATATTGGCAAAATAAAAACGCTATTTGAATAGAAACGAGGTCCTAACTATAACTACCTACTGGTGACCGCCGGTAGATTATATCTATCTATCTATCTATCTATCTATCTATCTATCTATCTATCTATCTATCTATCTATCTATCTATCTATCTATCTATCTATCTATCTATCTATATATATATATGCAGCATTGTTTATAATGCCTAAAATAACTGGGACAACTTTTGAAGGTTATATTTATACTTCCCTGAGTGTTCAAACAATTATCATCAATGAATTGCTTTAACTGAAAGAATATGGTAGTATTTTCTCTATGTTGTAAAAGCATGGAAGTATTTTCTCTAAGTCTATGCCATATTGCGTGTATATACAAGTCACAAAACGGCACTTTTTCAGATGATTAAGGCTGTTGATACAGCCAAAATGGGTCCTCTGTCCAGAGTGGCCTGTTTTAAATAAACCAACGTAAGATTTCTTCCGTCCTGGAGTGCCGTTACTTTCTTACACATGGATGGATGTTTTTTTGCCATATATATATATATATATATATATATATATATATATATATATATATCAACACACGCTGTTGCCTCGTAGCACCAACAGCAACCACGGACACCATGAGCTTTTCAAAGCAGTGTTTATTTCAGCAAAAAATGGAACCACTCGACGCGTTTCGGGATACACTCCCTTGATCACGAGTACTGTGGCAACGCCTCATTTCCTTTTAAATAACCATGTGACTATGTTACAGTCAAGTATAGACAATCTAACAGATGGAAGTATCACCAGTGGTAGTGATCTTTCTAATATTGTAGACCCTGCAGGAGTAAAAAACAGTATTTTAACGGAGTTCAATTTAATTGCCAAAGGAAGACAGCCGGGCAACAAACAGGGCGGATTTCACAATCGCGGAAGAGGAAACAGAGGCGGAAGAAAAGAAAATACATCAACGCTAGGAGAGCTTGGAAGCCCAGTGGGAAGTCGTACGAGGGGCCAAACCAAGACGAAATGATGGATACAAAAAATGTTATCAACCTGTCAGAACGAACACTCAGCGACATAGAGGTAGAACTTTTATCTTTGGGTCTCACTTTTTGTCCAACTAATAATTTTAATTATACCCAGAGCCGCATTGATTTGTTTTATTTTACACGAAAACTACGTAACAAAAAATGGTATGCAACAAAGGCTGCAAGTAATTTTGAGATACCTAGAGAACAGCCTAGCAATGTGAGAATAACTGATGTTGAGCTGCTCCATACTATGCATGTGCTAGCAGATGAAGGTAATGTAGAAAATGATCCCTTTATCAATTTGATGAATGAAAATGTCCCTCTTGATTTAAGTGCCCAAAGTAATTTTAAACCCAAGTCTATTTTTCTTCCCCAAATTAAAAATGATGCAATTGATGTTTTCGAGAAAGGGGTAACTCGAGAATTACTGAAGATTTCAAAATGTAAAAAGAGATGGGGGTGGAATAATGTTACGAAAGCGCAGAGTGAGGCCATCGAGAATTTAAAAAATGACAATACGATAGTCATTAAAAAATCAGATAAGGGTGGCAATATTGTGGTACAATCTAAACAAAAGTACATTGAAGAAGGGATGAGACAACTGTTAGATAAGAACAATTACAGTAGGAGCAATAGAATGGAATATGAACATTCCATTAAGATTTTTCAAATACAGTTGGCAGAATGGAAGGATAAAGGGTTATTAGAACGAGAAGAGTATGATTTCCTACTATGTAAATTCCCCATGCTTCCAGCTTTATACTTGCTGCCTAAAATTCATAAAAATCAGCAGAGTCCCCCTGGAAGACCTATTGTGTCTTCCAGGGGGAGTTGTTTGGAAAATACCTCTAGATATGTTGATTTCTTTTTGCAAACATTTGTAAAAGGACTCCCATCCTATATTAAGGATATAGGAGATTTTTTGAGATGCCTGGAGAGCTTGCAATGGAAAGGAGATTATTCACTACTGACACTTGATGTTACAAGCTTATATACATGCATCCCCCATGATTTAGGGTTGAAAGCATGTAGATACTTTTTGAATGAAAGATCCATCTCGTATCTTTTCCACACAGAGATGTTGATGGAAATGATGTCCATCTGTCTTAAACAAAATTACTTTATCTTTGATAACAAAATCTTCAAACAGACCCTCGGAACATCGATGGGGACCTGCTTTGCTCCTTGCTTTGCAGGTCTCTATCTAGGGTACTGGGAAGAAAAGGTATTAGGAGAATCATCTATCTTTCAAGACAAGGTGGCTATGTGGGTACGCTACATAGATGATATCTTTTGTGTGTGGAAAGGCACGGAGAGTGAAGCGAATGAGTTTGTTAGCACTTTGAATGTGAACAGTTATAATTTACAGTTTGTGAGTCATTGGTCAAGAGAAACTTTAGAATTTTTAGATCTTAGACTGACGGTGCAGGGAAATAGTCTTGAAAGTGTTCTATTTAGAAAATCCACTGCAGGTAACAGCCTCTTACACGCACGTAGCTGTCATCCCAGATCCTTGATCAGTAGTATACCTTTGGGTGAGTTGTTGTGTGCTAAACGCAACTGTAGCACATCACAGAGTTATGCCAAGGAAGAAAAAATTATGACAAAGAGATTCCTTGAGAGAGGGTACTCACGATCAGTGATTAATAAAGCCAAAATTGAAGTTGGTAAAAGAATAAGAGCCTCATTGTTAGTTGAAAAAGAAAATGAAAAGGAGAATGCAAAAGGAAAGGAAGTGGAAAAGATCAGATTTATCACTACTTTCAATAGACAGGCACGTGAAGTACGGCAAAGTTTGAATAAATATTGGCCTGTTCTACAAACCGACAATGACTTAGCAGAGAGTATTGAAACCTTCCCTCAGATCACTTTTAGGAAAGCCAAATCCTTGAAGGATACTTTATGTCGAGCTGTAGAGCCTTCAACAACTAGAAATTTAGGAATACAAGGATTTTACACATGCAGAAGCTGTAAAGCATGTAAAAACAGCAAAAACATAAAAGAGTGCATACTATCTCCTGACTGTAAGCCATTCCAAATCTCGAAACACACGACCTGCAACACTGATTTTGCAGTATATGCCCTGTTTTGCCCCTGTCAAAAGGCATATATAGGGAGTACTATACACAAGGCGAAGAAAAGGGTGTTGGAACATTTACGCGCAATAAAAAATGGAGACAAACAGTATCCAGTAGCGCGACATTTCCAAAGTCATCATGGCCAGAACAGTAACCTTTTGAGTTTTTGTGTATTAGATACAGTGAAAATCAATGAGAGAGGAGGTAATAGAGTGCAAAATCTCCGACGTCTTGAGTCTCAGCTTATTATTCAGTACAGAACGTTGGCGCCGATAGGTCATAATTGTGACGAAGAGCTTACAGTACATTTGGGCTGATGTAGACTTGGTATGATCAATTAAGTGCAATGAGTTTTGATTTTATTATGAGGTAATATAAAGTAAGATGTTTTTAAAAAATTTAAAAATGAGGAAATGCTTTATGGACAATTGCATTCTGCCACCGCCAAAGAACACTTTGTTCTTTTAATTGCACTGTGGAAGTTGGGTGAGGAGTTATGATGGTATGATACTAATTTCATTTTGTTTTGTTTTATTTTAGAAAAATGTTACTGCAGTTACAATGAAGAATGCCAAAGAGCGAAAGTATCTAATTTTAGTTGTTTTACCCACATGGGTATGACGACTTGGTACATGATGTCGGACAGCTTGGTTATGTTTTTCTAAGTTGATGCTTTGAAATTGCAACAAAAGTGTTATGTATAGAAGCTTAAAGGAATCTGCCATGTTTATCGCATGTAGTTCAAGCCCACTTGGGCAATGATTTAATGAGAAATATTTATGAGCTACATGTTCAAAAAGCACACGGGGGCGAAAATTCAATGTAAATATGTGGTGATACTTAGGGTAGTATCAGTGTGATAACTTTTAAAGGCAGCAATTAGCTAAAATGCATATATATTTTGATTAGGACAAATATTATTAATTGTGACCTTGACTAAAAGACATAGGCGAAATGGTTTATATTATAGAGCAAATTCAATGTTCGTAAAACTTTATTATTCACTTTGAGATTAACGTTTGATTGCCTTTTGATTCTAATAATGGTGTATTAATTATGGAGTTGTTCTTAAGAATATTTGGGTCAACTTTTTCTTATATATTAATACTTGTCGACAATTTGTGAATAATTATCATCTTTGTAACATGCTGATACATTTTTTTCGTGAAGAGTGAATTAACTCTTCTTTTCATTGAAGTCTGTTTTCACGTTCTATGATTAACATAGTCACATGGTTATTTAAAAGGAAATGAGGCGTTGCCACAGTACTCGTGATCAAGGGAGTGTATCCCGAAACGCGTCGAGTGGTTCAATTTTTTGCTGAAATAAACACTGCTTTGAAAAGCTCATGGTGTCCGTGGTTGCTGTTGGTGCTACGAGGCAACAGCGTGTGTTGGTGTGATGAGGCTCGTCTCCTCACCGCGGACCGCCGTCACAAGAGGAAGGGGAAGGGCGATTACGGTGCTTTGCAATGTGCTGCAGTTTGATATATATATATATATATATGAATCCTGTGACTCCCTCAGTTAGAACGCCAGCGCTCCTCTTTGGTGCGGTGCGAATTTCCTCTGGCAGGGCAGCCGGTAAATATGAATACAAGTGATCTCTGAGCCCAGAGATCGTTTAGATACGCACTCACTCGGAATCTGCAATTTCAAGTTGCTTTTATTTCAATTTAGCAATCATAGCTAGGCCCAACGCGTTTCGGTTCGCAGCTCGAACCTTGATCACGGGTAGATTACAACAACCGGGCAAAATCGACATCATTTATTTCTACTACCACACGCATTTCCTGTTTGTGTGGTAGCAAAGCATTCTGGTCTCTGTAGTGCAAAACTTTTTATATATATACATTTCTTTTTGTGTATTAATGTGTCCAAGTGAATTCTTACAAAAGATGCTAATATTTTCAGTGTTATTTACAAAAATGTGTAAGACGCAGTGCATAATAGTGCAGTTGTTAAAAACATTGACATTTCATGTTACAGTCAAGCTAAACAGATATTTTTGGTCACTTGCATGTAATTAATTCTAGCACTTTATTCCCTCCAGTGGGCATTTATGTTTTAGACCAATTATTGCGCATTTCATTTTGAAACTGATAAATCAGTGAAATCAATTTTAACAAATCGCATAGTAACATTCTGTCTAGTCAGAAAAACATTTTCTAATTTTATCATTAATTGATTCCTCACTGTTGTATTGGTTTTATTTCCTGTCTGGTCAGGGAATATAATTGTGACGCAATTCAGTTCCATATCAATGTCCCAGATAGATGTTAATTTTCATTATTAAAGATGTACAAATAATTCTTCATCCTGGTTTAATCCTAGGGGGGTCAGAGTCCTGAATGACACAATATGCTTTTATTCCTTCTGTCTTAGATGTTTCTCACGGTTCCCTCCTCGTTCTGGGTTCGGTACTTGTTCAATTGCATAACATTTCAGAAACTCCCAGTTACTGTCATGCATCTTTTCCATATGTTTAGCTATGGCATTTGAACGGTCCTTATTTGCAGTCGCTCTCATATGTTCAAGTATACGTTTTTTGATCTCACAGATCATGCTGCCTATATATTTCAATTTGCATGGGCACTCTACTATATATACAATGTATTTGCTCTTACAAGTGATATGTTGTTTTATTTTCCACTTGACTCCCTTTTTGATTTCCACCTCTTTTTTATGGATTGCTATTTTGCAAGCTTTGCAATTTTTACATGGCCAAAACCCTTCAATTTTGGTTTATGGTTTCTGTTGTTTCAACTTGAAGTGGCTATGGGTCAATTTGTCACCCAGATTTGGAGCTCTCCTATAGGTGACATTAGGATGATCCCCTATGAACTCTGAAAGTGTTGTGTCCAACTTAAGAATGCCCCAATGTTTTTTAAGTATACGGGAAAATTCACTTGTTTCCGTTGTATAAGTTGTTATTAATCTTATTTTTGTCAGATCATCTTTGTTTGATTTTTCTTGTTGTTTAAGTATTTCAGTCCGATTTTTCAATTTTGCCTTTTGTAAGCTTTTCTTGACGACTTTAGTAGGGTAATTTCTCTTTTTAAATCTAATTTGCATTGCTCTGCTGTTTTTTTCAAATTCGTTATCCGCAGAGCAGTTCCTACGTACCTTAGGAATTCTCCATATGGTATATTCCATTTTCGGTTGATGGGGTGGAAACTGTTTGCATGGAGAACTGCATTAGTAGCTGTTTTTTTCCGGAAGAGTGTAGTTTGCAAGGTGTTGTCTTTTACATATATTTCAATGTCCAAAAATGATATCTTGTTTGAACTGATTTCATATGTAAATTGCAATTTAGCCTCATTACTGTTTAGTATTTGAAAATATTCGGCAAAGTCCTCTTCTGATCCATGCCCTAGCGTGTTCAAGAATCCTACGTTTAGTTGGATGAATGGTACTGCCCACGTACCGTAGGTCACATGGGCAGACTAGACAGTAAACGCAAAAAGGTGTAGTGCAGGTTAAGAATTTATTGATGGTTCTGTGGTGTATTGTTCCTGGGATCTCATATGTGAGTTTTTTTGGGCTATTCTTACATGCCTTGCATCTTGAGCAGGGGAAGAATCCTGTCAAAGTGCTCACTCTTGGATTGCAAGGAATAGATTCAAAATGACTCTGAACAAGTTTATCTCTGAGGGACCGACAACGTCTATATGTGATTTTCGGGTGGTCGGGTAAACCTTTCCCGATCACAACATCAGATTTAAGGATATGCCAGTTCTGTGGGAGAATCTGCCTCACTGCTTCAGATTCATTCGAAAATGTGGTGATAAATCTGAATGTCTCCTCTTGATTTTTATCGGACTGTTTCTTGTCCTTAAGGAGACATTTTCTAGGGATTTTCTCCACTCTGGCTAGAGTTTTCTGAAGTAGTTGGGGAGAATACCCTCGCACTTCAAATCTCTGTATGGCACTCTCTGCTGCCTGTTTAAAATCGCAGTCTCTGGTGCAATTCCTCTTAAATCGTAAGAGTTCCCCATAGGGGATACTGTTCTTTAGAGATTTGAGGTGACTACTATGAGCCTCAAGGAGCCAATTCCCAGCTGTTGCTTTTCTAAACAGGGAGGTGCAGATCTCTCAATATATATATATATATATATATATATATATATATATATATATATAGATGTATATACACACACACACACACATATATATACACATACATATATACACACATGTATACATAAACACACACACACGTATAAATTCACATATACATACATATACACGCATATACATAAATACATATAGTAACGGTAAAAAGGAGTAAATGGTGTACAGTGGGATATGTATATAAAATAGCAACAGGTAACTGAGTTACATGATGCATAAACAAAGATACAAAGCAACATTATAAAAAGTAGAGTCCGATAGACAGAAGGACATCTGATTACTGACAGGTTTGAGGTAGTTTAGGTAGGGAGATGTGAGGGAAGGGAGAGTAGATGCATAGTTTTTCACTAAGGTAGAGAGCAAACATGGCATCTTAGCCCTACAACAATAGCATGAGGTACATAGAAAGTAGGTAAAAATAAATAATAATGGTAAAAAAAAGAGTAAACAAACTACAGTGGGATATGTAAACAGAATAGCAGCAAGTACCTGAGCTACATGAAGTGTAAATAAAAATACATAGCAACAATAAATCAAAGAAGAATACGATAGACAGTGTACAAAAGGGTTCTGAGGTAGTTGTGGTGGAGTGCGGGTGCGGAGAGTAGATGCACAAGTTTCCCCACAGTAGTGATGCATGAGGGGTGTAGCGTAACATAGGCCCAAGACACAGGCATGTTACGGAGTGCCAAGAGGCAGTGGGCAAAAGGAGGTCAGGGTCTAGACAGGGAACGAGGGCGTGGCCAAGAGAAAGGAATTTGTTGGATAGAAACTTTTTTACTTCTTTCCTGAAGAGTGATATCGATGGGTTGCATCTGATCTCTGAAGGGAGAGAGTTCCAAATATTTGGGGTCATTCCAAAGAAGGGTCAGTAGTAGGTTTTCTTTTTTTTAAATCTTTGCGGCTTGAGAAGTAAGGAGTTTGTACTTCTGGAGGGTTTATTTCCACCAAAAGGGTCAGTTTTTGGGACAGGTAGGAAGGGGTATTATGGTGCAGTGCTTTATGAGTCATGCAAGCAATTTTGAAGTGCATCCTGGACTTAAATGGTAGTCAATTCAGAGCGACGTGTGGGGTGCAGTTCAAGGCAGAAAGAAGGGGGAGCCAGTCTTTGACGTTAGAGGAGGTAGTTGGTGGTGCAATCAGTAAGAATTCAGTTTTAAGGGCATTGAGTTTCAGGTGATTGTGAGTCAGCAGCTGTTGTGTTAATGTTAATGTGTTATTGAGGGTGTGGATGTCGTCGAGGGAGTTTATTCTCATGTAGAGTTGGGTGTCGTCCGCAAACATATGGTAGGAGTTGTGGGAACATTTGAGAATATTGGTAAGGTGCTCCATGTACAGGTTGAACAATGTTGGGGAGAGAATAGAGCCTTGGGGTAAGCCCAGAGATAGTGGAGCCTGCTCAGATAGAGTGTAAATAATTAGGAAGCGCTGCGACCTGTTGTGTAGAAAGGAGGAAAACCATTTTAGCACCGTGCCTGAGAGGCCCATCCTGTGTTCTAGAAGGTCGAGCATGGTAGCATGGTTGATGGTGTCAAAGGCTGCTGACAGATCCAGTGGTGTCAGGAGGCAAGGTTCATTAAGGTTAATCGAGCGAAGGGCATCGTCAACAATGTGGACCATGGCAGTTTCCGTGCTGTGACCCGATTGGAAGCCATATTGGCAACTGTCTAGGAGTTGGAACTGTTCAATATGATTGTGGAGCTGTAAGTGCACACATTTATCTAGGAGTTTAGCTAGAGTAGGGATGTTGGAGATGGTGTGGTAGATGTTGGGGTCGGACTGGTCGGAATTAGGTTTTTTTAAGATAGGGGTAACCTGACCAAGTTTGAGACAGTTGGGTAGGGAGCGTTGAGTGAGAGAGGAATTGGTTATATTAGTCCACAGTGGGAGTAGGAGTTGAATAGACTCATTTAGGAGTTTGGAGGGGAGGGGGATCAATGAAGTGGTTAGAATATTTCAAGGCGGTCAGAAGATTAAGAGTGCCAATCTCTTCGAGGGTTATGAAGCTGGACCAGGCGGCATCATTTTTGGGAGAGATGAGGCGGTTTTACGGGCAAGCTACATGATCCATTGTGGAGGGGTGAAGGAGGGGTTGGGGTGGAAGAAAATTGAGAGCGGTCTGGATGTCGTTAGTGATTAACAATGTTTTCTAGGTAAAAAAGGAGGCAAAGGTTTCACAGTTAGGGGGTGCTTTGTTGTTTGTGAAAGAAAGATCGCTTTTGCAGGTAGATTGGTTTCTGATAATTTCGAACAATGTCTTATGTCTATTAGTACCAGTGTCTAGTTGATTTTGAAAGAAACCTGCTTTGGATTTCATAATGAGCCTATTGTAGGCGCTGCGTCTTTGACATAGGAATTTAAGGTTGGCCAAGGAGGGGGTGTGTCTCCAATCTCTTTCAGCAAGTCTAAGGAGCCGCCGTTCATCGTTAAGATCACTGTTGAACCAGAGCTTGGAACGTTTGGACAGGATTCTTTTTAGTTGTTTAGGGGTTATGTTGTCCATGATTTTTGACATGGAATTGAAATATTGATCAGTGAGGTCTTGGGCATCAGTCATGGTGGAAGGTGGGAGTAAGGTTTTGTAACAAACCCTGGATATAGAATGTGAATTAATGTTACAGGTGACGCGGATCCAGTGTTTGGCTTTCTTTGGTTGGCCCTTGGAGGTTATTGCTTTTATATTTGGGGAGATGGTGACGCAGTGGTGGTCTGTTCAATCATAAGGGAGAATAGAGTCAACTTGTAAGGAGTTCTCATTGGCAATGATTAGGTCCAGGGTGGCTCCTTTCTTATGGGTCAGACCGTTACAGGCTTAGATTAGGTTGAGGTCCTGGAGGAAAGAATTACCCTGCGCTTAACTTCTGTTAGCTTGAGACAAAAGCAGTCAGACTTAATTAAGAGGCAATGTGTAAATTATTTATGCTTTAAATCAAATGAAGGGAAGGAAGAGCATGATCATTTACCTATGTCCTACAACCTAGCTCCTCCTGAGAGTAGTTCATTAGTCATCAGAAAGGGGGTAGTTCCTCCTTAGCAAAGCGGATACAACCAGTTTGCTCCTATGGCTATCGTATCGGTCGCTGGGAGATCTGAAATTCAGATCTTGGTGCCCTCACACACCTGTTAGGGTGTCATCCTTCATCATTGGGTGCTCCTCGTCTGGCCAGCGCTGCAATGCCTGACAGGCCTGGGGATTTCTTTCTGCCATATAGATGAATGCATGTGAGGGGGAGAAAGGGTTGTGAGTGGGTGATAACTAAAATAGCCTCTAGTCGCCTAAAGAAACTCTTTTATGGTTGTGAAAGGTGACCAGGACTAGAGTAAAAACAGAGGAGCTATCATGTGGTCGTCAGGTACCAGGATAGCTACTATACTGGTGTGATCACTAATATGATACGGTAAAAATGTTTCGTGCCTTGGTTGCCCCAAAGTTCGGCGGCACTTCTTCAGAACCTAGGAAAAAGCTATTTGTGCCCCCTATCAGGGGCTAGGACTCTTCTTTCTAACAAGAATGGCCAGTCTTGTTAACGGGTGACCCAGGGCGGGTACCGATCAGTGATTCCACCTGGAGAAAGGAGACACAAGGTGGAAAAATACCAGCAACATGATTTAAACAACAGGAAATAGGGTGTAGCATACACATTCAGTGAAGTTTTTTAAAAAGTGCAAATGTGTACACGTTCGAGTATCAAGGTGAAGTATGCCTGTTAGCTTATCTAGTGAGTGTGCTTTCCTCACTGTCCACAATGTAATAGACAATATAATTAAAATCAATTAAAAATTCTTAAGTACAACACGTAAGATAAGGACATATAGCTTGTAATGTTATGAAATATAGTATAGAGCTTCCAACGTTCGGTTGGCCCGTGATAGGCATGGTTGTGACTTACCTCAATTGAGGTTAGGTAGTGCTTCATAGGCGTAATGGAGGGTCCCGATGTGGATGTTGGTACGTTCAAATTCGGCCACATACTGACATGCCAGGCTGGGGGCGAAAGTGCTCCCCATGGAAGTCCCTTGGATCTGATGGAATAAGGTGCGATGGAACTGGAAGAAGTTCTCTCGCATAGCTATGGTGGCACAATCCATGATGAAGCTGATCGGGGTCTGTGAGGTCCAGTTTTCCGCTATCAAGCACATCTCTACAACATTCAGAGTGGCTTCTTGGGGGATGTTGGTATATAACGCTTCCACAGCTAAAGTTAACAGGGGGTCTATCTCGTCACTTCTCTCAATGTTGGCAATCAGATTCAAAACGTCTCTTGTGTCCTGGAGGCATGAGGGAATTTTTTTTACCAGGGGTTGCAAGAAATGATCACAAAATTTGCTTACAGGTTCCAGGAGGGAACCTATTCCTGAAGCGATGGGGTGACCCGGTGGTGGTAGGATTCCTTTATGGATTTTAGGAAGGATGTAGAAGTACAGGGTCCTCGGTTCCAAGTTGACAAGGAATTCTGATTCTCTCTAGGAAATCCATCCTTGTGCTTCTGCTGAGTTCACCATGGATTTTATCCTGGTAGTCAGTTGGGTCAGTGGTGATCCGTTTGTGAAATTTTTGTTCCGAGAGTTGTCGTAAGCATTTGTTGTTATATTCAGTGGTCTGTAGTATGACAATCGCTCCACCTTTGTCTGCTGGCTTTATCGTGATGGATTCGTCGTCCGTCACTTTCTTAAACGGTTCACATCATTATTGACCGCCCGACTCGTTGTAGCAATAACCCAATGGCTTGCACACATACTGTAATCGCTATTTCACAGGAAGGAGTCCACACGTTCTTAGTAGAACCATTAAGTCCCCACGATCCGCGGGCCTACATATCAGGTTGGCTTGTTTTTCCTTCCCCCTATGATGCTCCTAGAGGGTATCAACGTTTCAAATCCTGTTGAATTATCGCAGGCGTGCAACTATTAAAATGCTATCGCTATTTAACCTGACAACACAGAATGAACACATCAGGTGTTTAGAGCACGATAAACACGAGTACCCACTTCATTGAGTACACCGTCGTTACTTGTATCTCACGATAACAATTTGCAAAATAAAATGTTTTTATAGGGAACAATGCAATTGCGGACACTCACTGCTGAGCATAAAACGATACCAGTAAGTCTGACTACGACCAGACCACTCTTTTTTCCCCCATCCATTAAGGAGTCCCTCATATTGGTCGGGACCTTCCATTATGCCTATGAAGCACTACCTAACCTCAATTTTGAGGTAAATCACAACATGCCTATCACGGGCCAACTGAACATTGGAAGCTCTATACTATATTTCATAACCTTACAAGCTATATGTCCTTATCCTACGTGCTGCACTTAAGAATTTTTAATTGATTTTAATTATATTGTCTGTTACATTGTGGACAGTGAGGAAAGGACACTCACCAGATAAGCTAACAGGCATACTTCACCTTGATACTCGAACGTGTACATCTTTGCACTTTTTAAAAAACCTCACTGAATGTGTATGCTACACCCTATTTCCTGTTGTTTAAATCATGTTGTTGGTATTTTTCCACCTTGTGTCTCCTTTCTCCAGGTGGAATCACAGATCGGCACTCGCCCTGGGTCACCAGTTAACAAAACTGGCCATCCTTGTTAGAAAGGAGAGCCCTAGCCCCTGATAGGGGGCACAAATAGCTTTTTCCTAGGTCCTGAAGAAGTGCCGCCTGACTTTGGGGCAACCAAGGCACGAAACATGTTGACCATATCATATTAGTGATCACACTAGTCTAGTAGCTATCCTGGTACCTGACGACCACATGATAGCTCCTCTGTTTTTAGGTTGAGCGCGAGCCAGCGCGCAAGCGCTGCTCAGCAAAGAGCTGTTGTAGTTCAGTACGGAAAGAAGCCCCACCCACTCCCCCGCCCTTATTTTTCATTGGCTTGTGTGTTTGTCCTTTGTAAATGCTGTCCTCTGATTATGAGGCTTGTTAGTCCCTCCTTAGTACAGCCATGTTGTCATTTGTATCTTTCCATGGCTACTGGCCCCTTTACTTGGTTGTTACACGGGGCGTGTACTATTTCCTTTTGGAGCCGGAGCCCGCCGCAGGAAACGGACCAGGTAAATGTGTGTTTTGGTGTAAAATATTTTTTGAATTGTACTTACATTGTTACACTTGGCACAAAAGAGATAAATATGCGCACAGGCGCCTGCAGGGGCCATGATAGGTGCTGTGTGCAGCCGCCTCGCAGTACAACGGAGCCCAGGACACACCCAAGACATCGCCTCAGTCTTCCTCTCACAGGCACGTCCCCGCTCCCTCCCACAACATCGCCCCTCCCCCTATCTGGAGGTGGCATCACGCTCCTTTGGATCAGTGCCATGCAGCAGCATCATGCGCCAGCCAGGAGAACACTGGCCTGTATCGAGATGGACCTTATCGATCTGGGCGGAGTCAGGTGATTGTCAGTATGTGGTGCCAGCTCCCTACAAACTTTAACTTAGAAGTGACCTGGTGGCAAGGAGCCCCCACTCTTGCCACTCCCCACTCCCAAACCAGTCACCATTGAGGAAATGGGTGAACTTCTCATCTTCGGTCCCAAAGCACTCCAGCAACTGGGCTCATCTGGCTGGGGAAGTGACCAGCAACATGGCGCAGCCCGATGAGTTAAAACTGCTGCATGCCGGGCTGGGCATCTGTCTGGGGAGGTGGACAGACAACTTAGCTTGGGGAGAGGAGCCATGGACTATTAATAGCATCTTGCCCACACACAGGGAATGGCCAGTGCGAGTCTGGTGGACAAGGGGCCAGAGTCCGCAGAGTCAGCGTGACGCAGCTTGCTGAAGGCGCTATACCAGCCACCGAGGCATGCCGCTGACGGAGCATCGGCTCCTGGGCAGAGCAAACTAATCCGTTGCAAAAGGCACCAGCCACGCCATCCTCACCCCCCTCTCCCAGCAGAAATTGATGCCCTTGCACAGGGGGCTGAGATGGAATTACCACCTGGAGACAACGGGCTACATCCTTGCAACGGACCTCTGAAACACTGCATTTGGTCCTGAGGCTGCGTAAATAGAACAGCTTAACATGACATAACGCACCCCTCCTGCCTGAGGTGTGCAGACACTGCACTTGGGCCATTGCTGAGGAACACAGCACAACATAACATGTATTATAGCTTTGTGCCAAGAATGCAGCCAGGCCCGTTGTTTCCCTTTAAGGCACAGCGGGACCACGATCTGCAACTTGGCAGAGACGCATTAGGTCTCTCCCGGACCACGCTCCCATGACCCCGCGTGGAGTTGGCAGTTTTTGGGGCAGCGCTGCATGGCATATAACTTCCCCCTAGCTGTGGTGGCATCGCGCTCCTTTGGATCAGTGCCAAGATTAAGGTATGTATAATGCCCAAAAGCACAAAGCACCACTCGCAGTGATGTGGCTGTGCTACAGCAGGGAGAAGACACAAGCTCAGGCCGACCTCGATAGAGTGCTGGCCAGATACATTGACTAGGTTAGTCTAGCTGAATAAGTTACCTTATCAAAATCTATTGCAAAGGCTCCAGTTTATGGCGGAGGAGGCCATGAGGAGAGTGTCGTGAATGGTTGTTGCTGTAATACGAAGAGTAGGCTGGGCATTGAACATGATTTTTACTGTAGCACGAGCATCCTGTCGGGCATCAATAACAGTCATTGCTGGAGCTTGCATTGCCAGTCTCCATGGGCTGTCATCCCTGTAGAATGAAATGCAGATCTCACATTGCCAGTCATTGCTCGAGGTCATTGTAGTGCGAAGAGTCATGTCCACTGGAGCTTCGCATTGGTGGTAGTCGGGGCAGCAAGACCTCAGTGGTAATGGACCTGCAAAGAGCCCAAAACTTCAGGATTTCTCATTTTCGTTACAGGAGGAGCCCAAATGCAGCCAGCCTAGGGTACAGAACCTGAGGTGGTACCTCTTGGGGATAAGGAACTCACTCCAGCAGAGGCCAGTAGTGCTCAGGCAAGTCCAGTTGCAGGCCCAGTGCAGCAGGTCAGCTGGGCAGTTGCAGGGAGGCCTCTGGAGCTTGTTGTTTCACTATAGCTTAGAACAGGAAGTCATCCACCTGACCCTTGGAGTCCCTCTACCTGGGATGAAGGGAGCAGGTCCAGTTTCCTTCTCAGAGAGCAGGGCAAGCCTCAAGCAGCAGGGCAGTTATCTGGCAACTGGGCAGTCCTTCTTCTGTAGTATCCACAGGTAGAGGAGTGTACTGAAGAGTTGGTCTGAGGTTCCAATATGTATACCTGGTATCAACATTGAAGTGGCGTAAATGCCTGGACTGCCCCCCACATCTAGTTCTGGAATTTCCTTCCCTCCCGTGCCCAGGGTGACAAATGTCTGGTGTCAAGTTCTTTCTGAGTGTGTGGAGGCAGCCCCTTTGTAATGTAAGGGGCCAGGGATAGCTCCACCCCTCCCATCATGGTAGGATTAGGAGGCCCCGTTCTGAAAAGGTTTTCCTCCTTTCTTGAGGATAGAGGACAGGAAGTTTGGACTTCTCCTTTCGCGGCCTCTATTCCCAGTCTGAAAGTTGGAGTTCCTCAGGGCTTGATACTGAGCCCTACCCTCTTCGATTTATGTATGTCCCCTTTGGCACCGCTGGCATAGGCTTGTGGTGCAAAAATAATCTCTTACACTGATGATACTCAGCTCCTTTTCACCTGTGACAAGGGAGCTGATTTTGAGGGTGATCAGATCAGCACCTGCCTCTCAAAGGTGTTTTCCTGGCTTAGGAGGAACCAGCTTAAATGTAATCCAGAGAAATCTGAAGTCATCTTCTTTGGTTCCCCTCCCATTGATGAGTGGAAACGCTGTGGCCTGCGGATATATCACCTCCTCTCACAGCGCAAAACCATGTTAAAAATCTGGGCATCTTGATTGATGGTACTCTCTCAATGAGATCCCAGGTCCAGTTAGTAGTGGGCACTTGCTTTGGGCAGCTGCGGATGCTCAGGAAATTTCTTCCCCTTTTGCCATTTGAGCACAGGAAGACTGTAGTCCAGGCACTGGTTACCTCCAGACTGGACTCTGTCAATGTCCTATACCTGGGTCTCCCTGAGTATCTGCTCAACCATTTACAGGTAGTCCAGAATGCAGCAGCCAGAGTGGTTCTCCTGCTTAAACCCAGGACTCATAAAACCCCACACCTTAAGGCATTGCACTGGCTCCCAGTAAAAAAGAGGATCAGCTTTAAAACTCTGGTGCAATTTTTTAAGGCCCTTCACGGAAGTGGTGCGGAGTACCTCAGAAGGAGAGTCTCGCATTATGCACCGCCTAGAATCTTGAGGTCCTCCAATTTCAGCTTGGCATCCGTCCCCAGGATACGCCGCGCCCGATCAGGGGGTCGTTCTTTTGGGTTTCAGGGAGCCCAAGCCTGGAACCTTCTTCCCCTGCCCCTCAGATCTGTGACCGACTTAGCCGTTTTTAGGAAAATGCTTAAGACCTGGCTATTTCGATTAATTGAGCTCTCCTCTTCTTTAGCTGCAATTTAATCCTGATCTCCTGCTGTTAGTGGCTGCAGCTGGTTTGACAGGGTCATTTTAGCGCCGGGACACTCTGCCTGAGAAGCTGTGCGCTCTACAAATGCTGTCATTCATTCATTTATTCATTCATGTCCCATCCTGCCAGCATCTAGTCCCCCTTTTTTACACTGTCTGGGAGGAATACAGGATGTTGACTACAACTGTCAAGTACACATAGACATGTGGCCCAGGACACAGGCTGCAGGCATGTAATGCTTAGGACAAGAAAATGACAACTTTCTAAAAGTGGCACTTTCAGAATTGTGACTTAAAATTTAACTTTACCTTTAAAGAGGATTTTAAGTTACAATCCATTAGAGACCAAATATGACTTTTATACCTGTTCCCATACAAAAACGTATCACTTAATAAAAGGAAAGTGCCCCTTTCTGTCATGGTCATCCCCACCTTTTGCCCTACTACTGATGCTTTTGGATTGAAAGTGCACTGGGTCCCTGCTAACCAGGTCCCCAGTGCCAGTGCTCTTTCCCTTAAAACAGGTAAATGTCTAATTGTAACCCAATTGGCAAGGACTTTAGCACCCCTGCAAATCCCTAGTAAATGGTACCTCTGGTGGCCAGGGCATGGATACTAAAGGGGGCCCCTATTGGCAGCAGCATGTATTGTGCCACCCAGTGGGACCCACACAAAAACTGCATGCAGCCTGTCATTGAAGGATGCGTGAAATGGTACAAACTATTTTGAAAACACCACATGGCACACTCTCTGTGTGCGATGCCTATGCACACTGCATATACTATATTTAAGTCACACCTACAGCAGGCCATAGAGCCCTAAAGCAGAGTGCATTATATTACATGTGAGGACCTATCTGCTTGAGCAGATATGCCCCTGTGATGTCTGGTTCCATTGTCACGACATTGCAAGTGATCAAGAAGCCATCTTAAGCATATCTACTGGCCACTGGTCAATATGAGTCACCCAGCTACATAATGGTGTGGTGACTTGGTTCTTCTGTCTTTTTTTGTGGGTGAGTGTATCCTGCTTTTCTTTTACTGGGTGCGAAGTGGTGTGTTCTTCAGTACAGAGTATTTTTTTTGCTTGGTGTGCTTGCCTGAGACTTTACTTGTCCTTTTAGGTGTTCTATGCAGTTTTTGCGTTATTGGGTTGATTACTTACTATCTATTGTGTGAGGTGTCATGTTCCCCAGTACATTTATAGGTTTATTTGCCTGTGTTTTTGTGCTTATTGTGTTTGCCTGAGACTGTCCTTGTCCTGTCAGGTGTGCAGCGCAGCTTTGCGTTATTGGGTTGACTACTTAATGATTTTTCGTACTCTTATTTTTCTTATTGCTTTTGTCCGGTTAGGTTTACAGCGCTGGTTCGCTGTGTGCTTTAGGGATGATTGCTTTATTGTCTACAATTTAGTTTGTGTTTTGCAGGTGACGTAATGTCATGTCTGGTGCACAAATTGTAGGGGTACCTGAGACGTCAGGTGTTCAAGAGTATTTACGTTATGACTCCATAGTGTCCGGTGTGCTTTTTTCTGATTTACATAAGTGCTTACGTGCGTGTGTGCGTATGTATATTTCCTTCAGTGATGTTTCATGACATACTTATATATTGTGTGCAGTGTGCTTTATAGCGCAGTTTTTCTTTGCGCCATACATTCCTTATTCTTTACGTATGTTTGTTTTGCCTAGACACTTTTCTTTTGTCAGGTGTACAGCGTATTGGGTTGCGCCATGATGTTGGTTACGTTACTGCCCATGATGTGGCATGTGCTTTTCCTGTATGTGGTGACTTGGTTGTCGCCTCTACTTTCTTTTGTGCTTCTCTTCCCTACTGCTCAGCCAGGATGAGTGTGGAATGCGTGGTGATGTCATGAATGCATGGGTTGCTTGGACACTTGTGAGAGTGTCAGTTGGTGGATGCAGGCTGAGCAGCAGGGAGGCTGCTCCTGGTGGGGCTACGTTATACCAACTTACCATCTTATCTACCATTCTACATCTTGTGTAACTGGAACTTAATAAAGCATCATCTTTGGATCTTTCTACTTGGCTACTTGTGGACTTCCTTACTTCAACAAATGGCTTCACTGAAATTATGGTTGTTGGTATCAAAAACCTCATCTTAATGAGTCCACACTGATGCCATTGTTGGATTTATTAGGAAATGCACCCCGAAGGCACCTTAGAGGTGCCCCCTGAAACCTACTAGTCATTTAGTGTGCTGGCTGACTGGACTCTTACAGCCTGCCACCACAGACTAGTTTCTGACCCCCTGCTGAGGAGAGCCAATGCTCTAACAGGTCAGGAACAATGCCTGCTCTGGCAGGTGATATTAACACCTCCTCCAGCAGTATGGCTAGTGATTTAGCATATCAAGGCCAGATGCTTCAAAGCCTCTGCTGTCTTTGATATGTGACCTAGCTTCCTACAGACTTGGAGAATGCCACCCCCTGCCTTGGGGCACATTTGGCACCAGTGCAGGCGGGAAAATTAGCTAGTCAGTAGGGGAGTTGCACTATCAGGTTAGGCACATCTCTAAGGTGGGTCACCTGAAGTGGACACTCGCAGACAGGTTTCACCATCTTGTTTTTGGTGAAACTAGGAAGTCTGGGTCAGGTTTATGCCAGGAAGTGGTCATATAAGTGGTGTAGTCACCCCAGTAACAGTGCTAAATAACACCAGGAACTCAGATTCATCTACTGAGAACTGAAGGAAGACAAAGAAGAGCAGTCACCTCCAGAACTGAGGATGTTACCACTACTTTGCGCCAAACCCTTGCTTCCTGCTGGAACCCCAACACTTGATCCGACCTGTCTCATACAGAAGCTTTACATCTTCCCAAAGCTGTGGAGGACCATCCAGCAACCTCAACAACCAGGTAGCATCTCCCTTGGGGTGGAGGAACCAAACCCCTGCATCTGCAGGCACTGAAAGCATCTAAAGCAAACACAAGGAGATGATGGACAGAGTGCTGAAACTTTTCAAACACTCACCCCAGTCACAGATCTGGGTTGAATCCATCATCATTCTTTAGCTCACTTAGCCATCCAAGTTCAGACACAGCTATATACAAATCAGTCTTGACCCTGTGCCTCATGGGAACAGTCCATCTCGAACTGCCAAGCCATGTCTTCCCTGGACCGGAAACAAGCATCCTGAGACCGGTTTCAGGATAACAGCCCTCTTCAGCCAGGCTAGCTTGAATCCAGTGGCAAAGTGAGCAAGGGACCCACGTCTGGGCATACCCTGACAACTTAGGGCGAACAAAGCAAACACAAGGAGATGATGGACGGTGTGCTGAAACTTTTCAAACACTCACCCCCAGTCACAGATCTGGGTTGAATCCATCATCATTCTTTAGCTCACTTTGCCACCCCAGTTCAGACACAGCTATATACAAATCAGTCTTGACCCTGTGCCTCATGGGAACAGTCCAGCCCGAACTGCCAAGCCATGTCTTCCCTGGACCGGAAACAAGCATCCTGGGACCGGTTTCAGGCTAACAGCCCTCTTCAGCCAGGCTAGCTTGAATCCAGTGGCAAAGTGAGCAAGGGAACCACATCTGGGCATACCCTGCCAACTTAGGGCGAACAAAGCAAACACAAGGAGATGATGGACGGGGGTGAGTGTCTGAATAGTTTCAGTGCTCCGTCCATCATCTCCTTGTGTTTGCACTGAAACATCTACCCAGTACCTCGTGTTGTTGGCCATCAGGCCCACCGAAGGAGTAGCACGGCAGGAGGAGGTCCTTGAGGCTTTAGGAGGTCAGCCCCATCTGTCTGCCAGGTTTTGAGATGCTAGGCCCTTCAGGTGCCTCCCTGCACCCTGACTACCGGGGCACTTGTGCCCACCAAGGCTTTTTCTGTTCTATCCAAACACCAAGGTCACAAAAACATGCCTGCACATTGAGGGACTTCAGGAGAGACAAGTTCCACATTGAGAGTTGCCATGCTGTATTTCTTTTCCCTCCGCTGCAGGTACCCCAAGAACCATGAGATCCTCCAACACTAACCGGCCAGCCAGCCAGCACCTCTGCACCCAAACCCCACAGCCCAAGTGCATGACTTCTGCCTGTGTTCCCTTGACC
Organism: Calotriton arnoldi; assembly: GCA_963921515.1. Taxonomy (NCBI): domain Eukaryota; kingdom Metazoa; phylum Chordata; class Amphibia; order Caudata; family Salamandridae; genus Calotriton; species Calotriton arnoldi. The sequence goes on from CAWUFW010015585.1 coordinate 48,592, forward strand.
TAGGAGTCCCCACAAGCCACGCCCCATGGTGGGTTCTGCCAGACTTGTCTCCAAGTCCCCCTTGCAGACTCTGTTGTTTTTGACAGGTCCCTTTTAACTTTACTGTGTAGCGTAAAGGCTACCAACGCAACCAGCACCTCTGCACACGGACACCCAGGGCAGCATGAACTGAACTGCTGGTGGTTTCTTGGACCGTGGGCTCTAAGCACCTTAAACCCCAAAGGTTACCTCCTACAACCGTTTTCAAGTATACCTATGCAGTACATGCCTTTTTCTCCCATAGGATAACATTACTGCGTTTGAGGCTCATGCCTCAAATCTAAGTGCTGAGCTAAGCTGTGATTTTCGACTGTTTTACCTGTAAAAATCTATAACGTCTAAAGTACTTGATCCCAAAGATTTTGGTGTCCAAAATTATATAAAAATCTCTGTTATTTTTCTAAATTGGTCTTGAGTTTCTTCTTGGGTGTGTGTCTCATTTATTGACTCTGTGTTCAACAAATGCTTAAAACTACCCTCTGATAAGCCTAAACTGCTCGACCACACTACCACTAATAGAGCACTTGGGATTATTAATTTAAGCCCTGTAAACCAATAAGGGTTGTCTGTACTTTTTGTATGGTGTGCCCATACATTGGCACTACCGAACAAAAGCCAGCTTCCTACAAATATAATAAAGTATTCCAATGTTATTCTACAGGAGAGGTAGGCCTGGCAGTAGTTAAAAAGAAATTTAAGAGTTTTTTCTACCAGCACATATAAAGCTTAAAAAGGACATGCCCAACTTTTTAAAGACACTGCACCCTGCCCGAAGGGCTGTTTAGGGCTATGAGAAATTACGTTGCTGGTTGAGGGGGGTGTGAGCCTTTCCCAAGCAACAGCCACAATCCCTGTCAGGGTTTACCATAAAAAGTAACTAAATTAATCTGTGCTTTTCCCTCTGGTAGCTTGGCACAAAAGCTGTCAGGCTTAACTTAGAGGCAATGTATGAAGAATTTATGCAGCACTCAAACAGTAATACAGTGAAAACACAACACAAGGAAAATCCTATACCAATTTAGAAAAATAGAGTAGAATTTAATAAATTATTTGACACCAAAATGACAAAAATACAATCAGTAGAACCAAATATATGCAATTCAAAAGATTTAAGATAAGAATAGCGCCTAAAAGCATAAAGCCCCACCTGCGGTTATCTGGTCATGTGAGACCAGGTGAATGTCACATGTTCAGGGTGACCACGATTGAGCATAATCCGGATAGAGGGACCAGGCTAGTCCAGCTGAAAAAGCTTCCTGCAAAAAGTGTTCAGTTCGCTGTGAAGGTGGTGGAGAGGAACAGGGAGAGTGTCATGGATAATCATCGCTGTTGTGCAGAGTGCAGGCTGGGCTTTGCGGATGGTTGTCACTGTAATGAGAAGATCCTGTTGGGCCTCACAGGTGGTCGTCGCTGGCGATTCGAGTTGGCAGTTACCGAAAGCTGTTGATGTTGTAGCATGATGTGCAGAACTTGCTTTGCCGGTTGTTACTGGTAGTCACTGGCAGTCACTGTAGCATGAAGAGTCGGTTCACAGGAGCTTTGGGTTGGTGGGCAGCACGGTCAGCAAGATCTTGGCATGAATGGGCAAGTTCGCTGTTTCGAAGAGCCAAAAACTTCAGGATTTTTTCCTTCCTTCAAGGAGAAGCTCAACTGAAGCCACACCAAGTGTCCAGGGCCTTAGGGACACGTCTTGGGGATCAGGAATTCACATCATCATAGGTCTTCGGGGATCAGGCAATTCAAGTTGCAGGTCCAGGCCAGAGGTCAACTGGGCAGATGCGGGGAGGCCTCCGGAGTTTGTTATGTCTGTACCTCAGAACAGGAGGTAGCTTAGCTGAGTCTTTGAGTCACTTCAGCCTGGGATAAAGGGTGCCGGTCCAGACTTACTTCTCAACAAGCAGGGCAGACCTCAAGCAGCAGAGCGTCCTTCTTCCATAATATCCATAGGTCCAGGAGTGTACTGAAGAGGGCGTCTGAGAGTCCACTTTTTATGCCTGGGGCCCTCTTTGAAGTGGGAGAAACTTCTGAAGTTTCCCCCTTAACAGGTTACTGGAATTTCCTGCCTCCTTGACATGGACCCAGTCTATCTGGAGGCACAATAGGATGGTGTGAAGTCCATTTTGTGTGTGCTGAGGCAGCCCCATTAAATTGCAAGAGTAGTTGATGACAGCTCCTCTCCCTCATCCTGACAGAGATGGTCATCCTGCCAACATCCAGACCCTCTATTGTGTGGCTATCTAGGAGGAATGCTAAAAGGCCAAATGCCAACTACACCTAGTCATGTGACACAGGGACAGGCTGAAGGCACCAAATGGTTGGTGCAAGAAAATGCAATTTTTTCAAAAAGTTATATTTTCAGAATTGTGACCTAAAATCCAACTTTACCAATGAAGAGGATTTAAAATTACAATTCCTCAGACACCAACTTATATGCTCGCAATCAAAAGCTATTACTTATTAAATGTAATAACGTAACCCAATGTTATCCTATGGGAGAGGTAGGCTTGGTAATAGCGAAAAACAATTTTCAGATATTTTCACTACTAATACATGTACAAATGAAAAGTACATATCCAACTTTTTAAATACAATGCACCCTGACCCAATGACTGTTTAAGGCCAACCCCAGGGTTGACTTGTATGTATTAAAAAGTAAGGTTGAGGTCTGACAAAAGGTTTATTTTGCCAGGTTGAAAAGGTAGTTTAAAACTGCACACACAGGCTGCAGTGGGAGACATGTTTAAAGGGATATTTATGTGGGTAGCACATTCTATGCTACATGCCCACTAGTAGCCTTTAATTTACAGGCCCTGGGTATATGCAGTTCCATTTTACGAGGGACTTAAAGGTAAATTAAATGTTCCAATAGGGTGTGAGCTAATCTGACTATGTTTTAGGGAGAGAGCACCAGCACTTTAGCACTGGTTAGCAGTCATAAGGCCAGCAAAAATGAAGTCAGCAAAAACAGGAGTATTGAAGGCAAAATGTTAGGGGAAAACCATGCCAAGGATATTAGGTCCAACAATGTTAAATGTATTGGATCTGAATGGTTTATAAATTGACAGAGCTGTTATATTCTTACTAAATGGTATTTTGCTGAATTTGTAACTTCCAGAGAATTATAGATGGGTAACAGTGCATACGATAAGAAGGATGTTTTTCACCAATTGGTTCTGAGACAAAGGGAGCTTGAGTTATCTATGATGTCACTAAGAACACTCAGTTAAAAATCATCCCTATTTCTCACTTTTAACCCAGCTATAATTTTATGTTATGTATCTCTTATGAGTGGAGAATCAATAAAATGCTGAGAGTTTCTCCTTAAAAGCAGCTGGTCAGCCAGCTTTTTTCTCCTGGCTATTTTTCAAAATAGTGGTTCACTACAGACTTATTTTACTGGCAGTTAAATCAATAAATCAATCTTGAGCAACTGAATTGCTCAGCGTAGCTGATGCAAGTATTCAAAAAGGAAGAAAAGTAGACCAGCTTGCAGACAGACAAATTTAATCAATTTAATATAGTGAAAAATGTAATGGTAAAATGTTTAATTTTGGAAAAATCACCCCGTTTTTTGGTCTTATGCTGCTCTTTGTTTTGACTCGGTAGACTGACAATGACCTAAAAGCTATTCACTGTGGCAGGGGTAGCAGTTTCATAGGAAAGCACTGGGATACATTAGTAAACTAACAACATTATCTCATCCTAGGAACCAGATAAAAAGTTAATTCTTGGACTTTTTAAAATATTTATTACAAATCTAATTCACTGGCAAAGTCAGATTTGTAAAAATATTTTACAAATGTTACCCTGCCTAATGCCTCCAGAAGCCTATTTCCCTGAGCTTCCAACTGTCACCCTGGAATTGCATGGCTCTTTTTGATTAGATGTGATTTGGTTTCCAGAGCTGAGACAAAGAGGAAGCGATTGACATTTCCCTTGCAGAACGGCCATCTTGGCTGTGTACGGGAACTCAATTAACTTCAAAGACTGCTTGTCATGTCATTGCAGGATGTGGCTAACACCTGGGCTTGCCTCCTTTTTTTCACCCTAGCCAACCAGATATCAATCCCAGTAGGAGAGGAGATGCCCCCAGAGCCAGTTTTGTGAGATCACATGGGAGGATTTTTTCATTTCCCAGGCCCTAGAATGCACACAGGAGCTCTGTACAAGGGAAAAAGGTTTCTGCCATCTTGAGTTTAGGTAGAGAGGGGCACTGTGGGATTGTCTTCAGTAGGGTACACAGGAACTGCCAAAAACATGGGCAGATTTACTCCTGGGAACTTTTTCCCTTTTCCTTATGGAGGGGCTAGGAGTCACATTCACCTACAGGCTAGTGCCAGCAATAAATGTGGCACACTGGGCACTTTCTTCAGAACACTACTGGGCCTGTGGCACACAGACGTAGGACTCCACTTTGTGACCTGGGAGAAGAACCCTAAGGGCTGGACCTGCTACCCCTTATGCCCAGGACTAAGAAGTGGACTTCAAAGGTCATTCGGCTGACCTCCTGTAAAGCTACAGGGATACAAAAGCAGCACAAAGCCCACTTTCCTGAAAGAGCCCAACTTTGCAGCTCCAACAGGACCTGCTCTGGGCACTGCCGGTGGCTTCTGTTGGAATAAGTCCTGACCACCAAGTGCTGTTACTAGGGTCCTGGAACCCTTGGCTGGTCTCATAGTGTACTCCTTCTGCTAAACCATAAAACCTGGGACTTACAAACTTTTCAAGGATTTTTGTCTGGAGAACTGAAAGGAGACCAGGACAAACCAACCAAACCGATCCTATGAAGGGGCATCGCCCGTGGTCCTGACTTCACCACAGCGCCCACTACATTTTTCTCCACAGCAGCAAGTCCGAATCATCGGGTCTGATGCCAACAGGCATCCAAGGACGTTTAACCTTCTCTGGATACAGCCTGCAGCCTTGTCCCACTTACGGAATTTGACTTTCATAAAACAGTCCAAATCCAAAGTTAGAAATCTTCCAGACCCAACGCTGAACTGCATTTGATCTACGTTGATGGCTTCCTGGGTGTGATCTCCGGACTTTTACTGCTCTGAGCTTTTCCCACCTTTGTCGATGGCTTCTCCAAGATCTCGTCCTTGGCACCCTATCTTTGACGAACCCATCATCTGATCCAGCCTGCTGCCTAGCCCCTCTGTGGACTCTACCTTTCCAGAAATTCTCTTATTCAAAAGGTAATTCTTTGACCACGACCAACTTGGTCTAAGTATCTAACCTGTGCTCCATCGCAATTGGCCTTATAGCGTACCTTTATCCTGGTCTAACGCAACCAGCTGCCCGCGGTTAGTATTTTGTCCTTTTTTGTGCTATTTTTATTTAAAACTTCAAAAATTCATATCTTCGGTTACCCTTGCTGGATTTTTGTCACGTTGGTGTCATTTTCTTCTTTAAAATATTCTCTATCTTAATAAATTAAAGTAAGATTTATATTGTGTTGTTCTATTGACTTTTAAACTGTTTTGGTACTTCTAAATACTTTACACATTTTCTTAAGTTAAGCCTGTCTGCTCTGTGCCATAGCTATCAGGGGTTGAGCTCAGGTTTAAATTATTAAAACCTTCAGTGGACCTAACAAGGAGTGACATTATTACTTGTGGTAGGTTACCCTCCACCCAACTAGTAGTCTACTTTCTCTCAGCACTGATCAGTGCTCAGTGTCCCCAGTGATCTCAAAAATAGAAAGTCAAAAAAGTGAGTACAAGTGTCTCTATACAGAAGGCATGCTACCCAGATTACATAGGTACAGCCAAGTGTATTGAATAACTAAATCATTGCCTGCATTGACTGTAGCAAGATCATGTCTGTCTGTGATATACCAACAACATCTCAATCTTGTATGGTATTTGTAAGGCCATCATAAGGACAAAGAGTTTTGAGACACAGACCTGTGGCTTGTGCAAGTGAATAATGACTTGGTGTGAGAAAGTCATCCTTTTTGCCCTGATTACCCCATTTTTTGGACTGATACTAGTGGTTACTGACTCTGATTGTGCCTTCGGCCCTGCTAACCAGGCCCAGGGCCAGTGCTCTGTTTAAAAGGTATATGGCAATTAGGTGACATTACAAGTGGTATGACAACCAACCTGTGAGCCCCTATTATATGGTAGGGCATGCAAATTTAGATTAGTAGATTTAATGCACTTAAGTGTGCACTGCTGTGGTGCCTGCTGTCATTTTAAAAGCCATCCTTGCCTTGGAGGCTGCTTTTAAAATAAACTATGTTCAAATTCGACTTTGGAATTAAATGCACTTCCAAAGTCTTAAACTACCTTATATTTACATATAAGTCACCCCTAAGGTCTTCCCCTAGGTGCCCCAAGTGTAGGGTACCATGTTAAAATAAGAAGGGACATTTTAAAATATGCTTTATATGTCCTGGTGAGGGAAAAACTACCAATTTCATTTTCCTCATTGTAGTGCATTAGCTCCATAGGCTAACAATAGAAGGCTTTAATTATCATTAATAAAGTCTAACTATTGACAGGAGTGAGCTAAAATAATAATTCAAAGTGTTAAAATAACAGTTAGAATGCATGCAATAACTTGCCATGTTGGAATTATTACAACTATGACAGAAAACAAGTTATAGAGCTTACTTTTCTGATGTGCCTGAATCCAGCTAAAGGAGCAGCCTCTCCTGATTGACCAGCTTTTGACAGGCTGAGCCAAACTCCTCTGATGATGTGTGAAGTGGCCTATAAGGAAACAAAGAGACATCTGTTGGGAGGAGATCTGCAGCTGCATAGCAAAAGTCAGAAAGGGCCTGGGTAGCCAAACTGGTGTTCAAAGGGAGAAAGACAGTTAGGACAGAAACCAGGCCTACACCCACTTCCTGCACCGCCAGCCAGATGGGAGCCCCTATACTTGAATTAGCAGAGGGGCAGGAAGGGGAGTGTTAGGGAAAGTTAGCCACACCTGTAGGTTGGGTTAGCCAGACCTGAACTTCCAGGAGAGATTGTCTCCATTTTGGATTTTTGTGAACAGTGCTTTCTAGGGCAAGAAAATGCCACACTTCAGGGGAGATGATCAGCACAGTGGGTGGCACCCTGCATCCCATTGGCCAGGGGTACCCCCTTTCCTGCCAGCCCAGAAACCAGGATAAATATGGGAGAGCTGCCCAGCAACTCAGATCCCTGTCTAGAAGAAACAAGAATAAGAAGGACTGCCCTGCTGAACCCCTGGTCTGCACCAAGAGAACTGCACTCTTAAGGACTGCACCTGCTACCTGCTGCCCACTTTGGGCATCACCAAAAGAAGGACTTTGCCTTGCTGTGAAAGTTTAAGGAGTGGACTCCCTGAAAGGAACAGGTTAAAAGAGCTCCACATGAACGATCTCCAACAAGAAGAATCCCAACTTCCCAAGGAGTAACTCAAAGCTTGTGAAACCTTGGATTGGTAATATTGACACTTCAAGACCCCAAAAGAAACTTCTGGAAGTAGATCCAGTCGTTTGAGACTATTTGGAGAATTTTTGATAAAAAGCTCATTAAGTTGACCGACCCATTGTTGAGAGTCAAGCCGGCGACGTAGAACCTCGACTCGGCCTGAAATCCAAATTTGCCATGCTGAAATCTCCAGAGCTCTTCGCCATCAATGACGAGAACCAAGACCTCCAGCAGTCATAGTGGCACCGCATGGATGCAAGCCACCATCGTCAAACTACAATCCAGTCTGACGAGGAGCCTTATTGGATGTCGAGAAGAAAATCTCCAAAATAGTGACTAAGTCAGAAGGTAAAAACTTGACAGGGCCCTACCGCTCATCGTATCAGAACCGATCGCCATCAAGGTCGGCCTGAAACTTTGACTTTGTCCCAGTCAAGCATGACCAGATGTCTCAAGTTAGCGCTTTTGGATTTTAGGCACTAGAAAGCATTTAGGGGCATATGCATCAACATTACGATTTGCGATTCCCAAATTGCGATTTTTACCGATTCGCACTTTGCGGATCGCAAATTGGAATGCATCAAAAAATCGCTATTATTTTGCGAGTCGGTAATATTCACAATCGCTATTTTTGCGAATACGCTATTTGCGAGTCACAAATAGTGATTGCGACTCCCATAATACCATTCAGCATGATGATGTCAGAATCAGGAAGTGACCACACCCATGCTGTTACCTGTGTGCTGAGAGCAAGGAGGAGGAAGCAGACTGTTGGAAAACAGCATTTTGGAAAACTTTGGAACTTTAAAACCGGTGCAGTTACCAGCATGGCTTCAGAAACACCACAGAAGGAGCGCAAAAGGAAAATTAAATTTAGTGAAAAGGAGTTGGAAATACTGATAGAAGAAGTGGTGAGGAGCCATGAAAAACTGTTTGGGAAACAGTCACTGCAGGTCCCAGTGTCGGAAAAACGAAAATTGTGGCTGGGAATGCAAAGAAAAATAAATGCAGTGGGAGTTTCTCAGCGCAGCATCTCGGATTTGCGCAAAAGGTGGTATGACCTGCGGAGTCATGCCAAAGAAAGGGTTGCAGAAAGGCTTGCTGAAGCCAAAAAAACAGGAGGCGGGCCATCCAACCAAACATCACCCACAGCCATGGAGGACCTTGTGGAGTCCACCCTGCAGCCGGAGGCAGTTGTTGGAGTGACTGCAATAGATTCCTCAGCACCACCCAGTACCTCCCAAGGTAAGATGCATGCAAATCAACATCCAAATTTTAGTTTTAACAAACAAACTGCGTAAGTCTGATCTGGCTTAGTGTAGAACATAGTATTCCAGACCATGTTTTACTTGTAACACACAAATGCATTATGGGAATTGCAGTCAGCAATACCACAATGGAAGGCTGGTGGGTAGCAAAACAGAATAGTTTCAATCAATTGTGACAGGCAAGTCAGTCTACACACACTGTGTGTGTCAAAAAAACTTTATTCAACAATACAATGGACAAAAGTGAAAACATGTCCAAATATTCTAATTAGTTCTGCACTGTTCAATTTCACAGATGCACGTGAGCAGGAGTCAGAGGACAGTGAAGGACATGCACCCCCAGAGAGTGAGTCCCAGTCAGGAGAAGACATAGCAGTCTCACCAGCATCCACAACACCAGCTCCAAAAAGACGCAGGATCACAGTGGCCCCATTGCCTGCACTTGAAACAGGGGATGAGGGACAACCTGAGCCTACAACAGCACAGCCTGTGAATACACCCACAGCAAGACGATGTGCACAGCTGCAACCTAGGAACATGAGAATCAGGAGCCGCAGGGCAGCTGTAATGATGGAGCTGATGAAGGCGAGAGTTCCACATCCTATGCTGGTCTAGAGAATGCCATGTTAAGGGTACAGCGCCTGCAAGTAAAACACATGCAGTTAATGCAGGCAAACCTTTCCACTCTTGCAAGCAACATGGGGAGATGAGTGACAGTATCAAGCATCTCACAACAGCTGTGCAGGAAGGTCGCAGGGAAAGCAATGAACAATTTGGTGAGATGACTGTTGCACTCAGGGACCTATGCAAAGTGTTGAAAGATGATCAGGTGTCCCATCGCAACAGACACCACCAATTTCTTGGATGCTTGGATGGGTACACTAGGGCCATCAACCGGCTTAGCACAACAACTGCACAACTATCCCGACGTGCAATAGGCATGCAGTTGGAAATGAGCCATTGCTGCGGAGATGTCGCCAGGGGACTGATCCAAGTCACAAATGCTGTGGAGCACATGCAAACCAATTCTGTTGCTGCCAGTAGTGCCATGGGGGGGATAGTGAGGATGCCTCCAGCCGCAGTAGCAGCTTGGCACCAGTGACGGAAAGCAGGAGGCGCAGCACACGTAATACACCAGCATCATAGAGCCCTCAAAGGGATGTGTCTGAGCACCCAGAATGGGCAATGCGAGTGCGAGGACGCAGGAAATAGTGTGGACATGTCCCCAGGATTCGTTTTTGGTGAAGCAACCAGGAACTATATTTGTCTGGACTGATATAAAGTACCATGACTAACATTTATGTCTACCCATCATAATTGTTAGGCCTCGCATGTTTGCAATAACACTACTGTTGGGTTTAATAAATCTAGTTGTCAAAGCAACAATGTTGTGTTGGATCTGATAAATACCCACCTCAAAAATAATTCCGTGTAATTTCTTCACGTCACTGTCTCCCTTCAGCTGCCCTCGATGCACTTCCTGCTTGTTGTAGTTGTAATGTCTCCTCGTCCTCGTCAGGATCACTATCCGATAGTTCAAGTGGTACACCTCTGGCAGTATGTTATGCAACATTGCGCAAGTGGCGACTATTTTACAGCAGGTGTCTGGCCTGTACTGCAATGCGCCGCCTGTTTTATGTAGGCAGCAAAATCGACTTTTCAGCAGTCCAAAGGTCCTCTCAATCACATTGCGCATTGTCCTGTGTGCTGCATTGAACCGTTGTTCACTTGGTGTACTTGAATTCAGGTATGGTGTTAAGATGAATGGGCACACTGCATATGCGCTGTCACCTATGGAGAAACAACTAATAGATTGGTCACTGCTATGTCTCACACGGAAATGATTATCTGCGTTAGAGAGTGACATGTGTTTACCAAGCAGGAATCCTTCACCAAATTCACCCCCAAGGAGACGTCTATGTATGCCGCTGTGCCTGAAGATGTAGGAATCATGTGTGCTCCCTGGGTATCTTGCCACTATGTCTGTGATGATGTTCTTAGCATTGCATATCAGTTGTATGTTCAGTGAATGATAACACTTCCTATTCCTGAAAATGTACTCATTCACTGAGGGGGGCATACTGCTACATGTGTCCCATCTATGCAACCAATTACATGGGGGATGTTGGCTATCTGGTAAAAGTCCATTTTAGTTTCAAGCAATTCCTGTGGGGTATTTGGGAATTTTATGTGGTGGTACATCCTCAGCAACATAGCGTCCAGGAATGCGTTAATGAAATGCAATAATGATATTTGGGATACACCTCCAGCTGCAGCTATTACCCCCTGGAAGCTACCTGACGCTAGGAGGTGCAGGGAACACAGAACCTGCATATGGGTGGGGATGGCATGTGTCCTGCAAGTCTGACACCGCAGTACTGGGTCTAATTCAGCAATCAGATCTTGTATCATTGCTGCATTTAATTTATACTTGTCATAGATTTCCTCCTCTGTCTGCCCCAACAGAGTAACGCGCACTCTGAAAATGCGCTCCTGTATCCTCCTTCTCCTCTATGCTGCTGCTCTTAGCCTCATCCTCCTCGCCATGACGTAGAGCGCTGCCATTGTGAAACATTCTGAAGCCTTCTGGGCCTGTTTAAATACTTTCCCAAATGTTTCCCACCTGATTTGATTGTTTTCACCTAGTTACCACCTAGTTTGATTTGGTGGTATTTTGCGATTGCAAAATTGTGATTTCTTACATATTCTTACATATTCGCAATTTGTGATTTTTCATGCATAGCTTTGCGACTTCGAAATTGTGAATCGCAAATAAGGATGTGCAGATTTGGGAATCGCAAAATAGGTCATCGCAATCAATTGCGAATTCTAGGGAGATTCTGCGAATTTTGCTTGATGCATTGCTTATTGCTATTTTGCGATCGCAAACGCCCGTTTTTTGCAATTCGCACTGTTTGCGATCGCAAAATAGCTTGATGCATCTGGCCCTTAATCTTTAAAAATTCTTATCTCCAGTTCCCTTCATTGGATTTTTGTCACTTTCATGTCATTTTAATCATAGAACTATTTTCTATTTTTATAAATTGGTATTGGATTTTTATTGTGTGTTGTGTCTTACCTATTTACTGTTACTGTTGTTTTTAAATGCTTTACAAACCTGTCTCCTAATTTAAGCATGACTGCTATTGAGCAAATTACAAAGGGGTGAGCAAAGATTTATTTATTGAGACTTGACGGGAACATATTTGTGATTGTGGTATTATTACTAGCTGTATGTACCTACCTGCAGCTACTAATAAACCACCTTCCAAAATTTAGTGGCAGCGGTGGAATACTACTTGTGTTTAACCACACCATACAGCATTTACGTGAAAAGCTTTAAAAATCCATTAAATTGACCTAGATCAAAAAGTGTTTTTTTTAATTTGGGCTAAATTCATTGTAAATTTTTCTAAATTATTCTGTTTCAGGTTTTACAAAGTTTTTTGTGACCCAAAACTAGGGATGCCATGGAGCTTGATCTGGCTAACCTGCCTCTCCTCACTGTAGCTGAGCTTACGATTTTGTGTAGGGCTAGGGGACTACCAGCTAGCAACACCATTAAGAAAGCTGAGCTGATTAAGTCCCTTGAGGCCTGGCCAGGTATATCTCCAGGGATAGAAGGGGTGGGAGAGGATGACCCCTCCAACAACTTCCAGGAGGCAGATAATGACTGCTTGTCCACTACTTCTAGCACCAGAGCCAGACATGTAGCTAATAGGGGGTGGGGAGGCTCTCACCCACAGAGGAGCCAGAGGTGTTTCTCAGAGAGTGAGAACTTGAGGATCAGCTAGCTTACATAGTTATAGAAGAGAAAACGTTGGTCCTGGCCAATAGGAAGTGGGCAAGGCAGAAGAAAAGAGATGGTGGCAGCACAGAAGAGGAAGATGAAGAGATGTCCAGGAGTGCTGGGTTTGATCGAAGACTTCCCATGGGGATTGTTCCCAAGTACAAAGAAGGTGATTGATAAGTGACTTATAACATTTGAGAGCTCTCTTAGTATGAGGAGGGTTAGCTCTCGATACTGGGGTTCACTCCTGTGGGAGTTGATCCCAGTAGCTGGGAGGGATAGGCCCCTGACCCTAGAAGGGGAAGCAGCAGAATCCTACTCCCACATGAAACAGTGTCTGATCATGAAGTTTGGTTTCACCTCAGAGCAGTACAGGATGAAGTTCAGGGACACCTAGAAAGTCAGCACCCAGTCCTGGGTGAACTTTGTAGACATCTCAGTAAAGGCACTAGAGGACTGGATACAGGGCAACAAGGTAAGTACCTATAAGGGGCTGTGCAATTTGTACATGAAGGAGCGCATATTGACTAATTGCTCCTCAGAAAAGTTACACCAGTATCTAAGCTGTCTGATCATAGGGAAGAGACAGCTGATGAGTGGGTAAGAACAATGGTTTCCAAGAAACACCAAGAGGGCAATCAAAAGAAAGGAGGACAGGTCCACTCCCAGGGGAAAGCCCTGGGTAATAAATATAAAACAGCAAATGAGTCCTCAAAAGATCCACACACACCTGGACAAGGGGGGGGGCCTTGAGATAATACACTTTCAAAGGCAGGGGTATCAGGGTAAGCACTTTGACCCTGCCAAGGTTGGCAGGTTCTTTGACCCTTTAAAGATGGGGAAGCGTTATGACTGTAACCAGTCAGGACACAAAAGAGGAGATGCTGTCTGCACCAAGAAGTCCCTCACTGATGGGCAGTCTCAGGGGATTGTCAGTGTAGGTGTGCGGATGGAAGGTGTCCCAGAGATAGGCAAGGGTTCACAGAGGCAACCTTAGTTCCCCTGGGTGGGGTGGAAATTGCAGCCCTGGCAGCCTTGCCTCCCAGCATGGAGAGGTATAGGCAGCGGCCTAAAATCAATTAAACTGAGGTGGAAGCACTGAGATATACAGGAGCCAGTGTAACTATGGTCAATAGAAACTGCTTTCTTCAGATCATACCTAGTGTGTTTCACCAGGAATCCTATGTAGACAGCAGAGTCAAACTCCATCCCTTGGCAATGGTGAGTTTGGAATAGAGAGGTGTGACATCCCCTAAGAAGGCAGTTGTGTTTCCTGCCCTCCCAATTGAGTGACCACTGGGAAATGATCCTGAAGCTTCTGACTATTCAGCGGTGGATAGGTCAGTCCATGCAAGGATGCTGACCTCCCTGATTGGTTCTGTGCTGTGACTAGGTCACAGACTGCACAGAGTGGAAATGCTGGACAGTTGAACTTTGGAACAAGGGGCCAAGCCTCCAACGACAAGAGAAAGGGCTCAGGGTCTGGTGAGCCAGCCCAAAGAATATCAGAGGTGCAGGAGGATCTGACCTTGAGGTAGGGATTCCACCCCTGCAAGATCTACCCAACGTGGCAGAATTGAAAGCAGCTGGTGGACCCTCCAGAGAGGAGTTGTGTCATGGACAAAGAGAGTGTCGCACTCTTGAGAACCTGAGGCAGACTGCCTTCAGGCAAGAACAGGGTGATGATAGAAGATTCCACAAAGTCTACTGGGAGGATGGAGTTCTCTACACTGAGGCCAGAGACCTCAAAGAAGGGGCAACCAGTAGGTTGGTGGCCACCGAGAAGTACCGGGAATTCCTCCTCACTTTGAGCTATGACATCCCCTTGGCAGGACATTTGAGTCAGAGTAAGACATAGAATAGGTTGGTTAATCCTTTCTATTGGCTCAACATTTCTGCCAACGTGAAGGAGTTCTGTAGCTCCTGTGCAACCTGTCAGGCCAGTAGTGAGACGGGGGCAAGCCAAAAGTTCCCTTGACACCACAACCAGTGGTTGGTACTCCCTTTGAAATGGTGAGGGTGAGCATTGTTGTCCCCCTAGACCGACCAACTGCCTTAGGCAAAAGGTATATCTTGGTGGTAGTGGACCATTCCACAATATATCCAGAGGCAATACCCCTTAGAACAGTCACTGCTCCCTCAGAGGCTAGGGCACTACTTGATTTGTTCACCATAGTGGGTTTCCCAAAGGAGGTGGTTTAAGATAGAGGCACACATTTTAAGTCTTTCTATCTGAAGGCATTGTGGGATGAATGTGCTGTTACCTACAAGTTCACCACCTCATATCATCCCCAGACTAATGGTCTAATGGAAAGGTTCAATAAGACCCTGAAGGGCATGATCATGGGTTTGTCTGACAAACTCAGGAAGAGATGGGATGTTCTTCTCCCCTGTCTGCTATTTGCATACAGGGAGGTCCCACAGAAAGGAGTTGGTTTTAGTCCATTTGAGTTGTTGTTTGAGTATCCTGTAAGAGGGCCTTTTTTGCCCTGTTCACCCCCATTGATTGATACTGGTGGTAACTGACTCTGATTGTGCCCTGGGCTCTGCTAACCAGACCCAGGGCCAGTGCTCTTTGTAAAAGGTATATTGTAATTAGGTATAATTACAATTGGAATGACAACCTACCTGTAAGCTCCCAGTATAGAGTAGGGCATGTAGGATTAGAGGTTTAGAGGCTCAGTAGATGTAAAGTACTTAAGTGTGTACTACTGTGGTACCTGCTGTCATTTTGAAAGCCAGCCCTGCCTTGCCGGCTGCTTTTAAATGTAAATGATATGCACATTCAACTTTGGAATTAAAGGTACTTCCAAAGTCTCAAACTGCCGTATTGTTACATATAAGTCAACCTAAGGTTTCCTCTAGGTGCCCCAGGGATAGGATGCCCTATAACTATAAGCAGGGACATTATAAAATATGTTTTATATGCCCTGGTGAGTGAAAACTGCCAACGTTTTCCCCCGTTGTAGCACAAAGGCTCTATAGGCTAACATGGGAAAAATGTATATAACTTTTGAAAGAAAGGAGCTAAAATATACTTCAACATATCAAAATGATAGTTAGAATAAATCAAACAACTTGCCACTGTTAGATTTATTATAACTATCACAGTTCTAGAACTTGCTTTTTTGATGAACCAATACCCAGTTTCCAGCAGGCCTTCTCTGATTGGCTAGCCTCTGCCAGACTGAGCCAAGCTGCCTTGATGATGTGTGTAGTAACCTGACTAGAGACAAATGACATACTGTGGGATGATAACTGCAGCTGCAGAGAAAAAGGCAGGATGAGGGTGGAGTAGCCAAACTAGTCTTCAAAGAGGGAGTGACAATTTAGGGCAGCACAGGCTAATCCCCATATCCTGCACCACCCAGCCAGACAGGAGCCCCTGCAATTAGATTAGCAGAGGGGCTGGAAGGAGTGTTAGGGAATCGTAGCCCCATCAGTGGGATGGCTTTGCCAAATCTAACCCTCCAGGGAAAAGTTTCTCCATTTTGGATTTTGAAAGAATAGTGTTTTTTGGTTAGGAATAAGACACACTTTGGAGGGTGTGGTCATACACCTGGGTGGCACCCTGCATCTTATTGGTCTGGGGTGCCCCCCCGCTTGACACCCAGGAACTCTGAATAAATATGGGAGAGCTGCCAAGCAACTCAGATCCCTGCCTGAAACAACAAGGAGAAGAAGGACTGCTGGAACCTTGATCTGCACCTCAAAATTTGCACTCTGAAGGACTGCACCTGCAACACAATCTGGAACTACAGCCCTAAGGACTTTGTCTGGCTCCCTAAGGTTTAAGGAGTGGACTCCCTAAAAGCAACAGGTTAACAGAGCTCCACCTGCATCATCTCCACCAAGAAGGACCAGTCTGAAATGCATCCAGTGGACGTTTAAGGAGTTGGTCAGGTGCATTGTGGGAAACATAGTCCCAACATCCCAAGGACCATCTCAGAGCATCTAGACACTTGGATTGGTGTTTTGGACACTTTGAACCCTCAAAAGGAACTTCAGGAAGAAGTTACAGAAGTTTGGAGAAGTTTGGAGCAACTTTGGTAAAAAGCTTCATAACGTGGCCGACCTGTCATCGAGAGTCAAGCTGGCGATGACGAATCGCGACTGTGCCTGGATTTCAAGTTTGCCTGCTGAAAAGCTCAGGAGCTCAAGACTTCCAGGAGTTGACCAGGGGCTTGTGCTAGACCAAGCTGACAATGTCAATGTGAATCCGGCCTGATGAAGTGCCTTGCTCGATGTCGAGAGAAAAAGCTGCAAAAACGTTTCTAAGTGTGAAGGTAGAATTTTGACCAAGGCTTCCCGATTAGTGTATCCAACCTGCGCTCCATCATGGTTGGCTTCAAACTTTGGCTTTGTCCTGGTTAAACGCAAATAGAAGTTCCCAGTTGGTGCTTTTGCTTTTTAAGCACTAGAAAGTTTTAAATTTAAAAAATCTCTGGTTCCCTACATTGGAGTTTTATCTTTTTGGTGTGTATTTGTTCATCAGAATATAACCTATTTGTATAAGTTGGTGTTGGATTTTTATTGTGTGTTGTGTTTTACTTATTAAATGTATTGATGTTTTTAAATGCTTTACACACCTATCTCCTAAATTAAGGCTGCCTGCTCGAAACCAGCTACCAAGGGTTGAGCAAGGTAGATCCCTACTTATCACTACTAACAAATCCCTCTCCAACATTTGCTGTTCAGTGGTGAGGATAAGTATTTGTGTTTAAACTACACCATACACTAATTAGGTTAAGGCTTTTAAAAATCCAATAAATTGACTTAGAACAAAAATTGATTTTTGAAATTTGGACAAAACTTTTTTTAATCCATTTTTTGATCTTTCTAAATTGTTTTACTTCTGATTGCAAAATGTTTTGTGACCCAAAACTAGGGATACCATGGAGCAAGATCTGGCTAACCAGTCCAAACTCACAGTAGCTGACCTAAGGGTACAGTGCAGGTCGAGGGGTCTACCTAATGCCAATAAGATTAGAAAGGCAGAGTTGATTAGGTCCCTTAAGGCCAGGAGACAGGCATCTCCAGAGAGTGAAGGGGAGAGGGAGAATGACCCCTTCAACAACCTCCAGGTGGAAGATGATGAAAACCAGTCCATTTCTTCTAGTACTAGATTCATACTTCTAGTCAGCGGTAGGAGGGGAGGCTTCCGCACACCGGAATCTGTGATGTCCCTTGCGGAGAGACAGCTGGAGGCCCAGCTAGCCGCCATAGCTCTAGAAAGGGAGTTATTGGACCTCGCCAAGATGAAGTGGGACAGGGAGAAAGAGAGAAGAAATGGAGACAGCAACAAAGAGGAAGATGTTGAGATGGCCGGGGGGGGTGGGTTTGATCCCAGACTCCCTACAAGGGTTGTCCCTAGGTACCAGGCGGGGTATGGCGTTGATAAATGTCCGACTGCATTTAAAAGGGCTCTTGAGATGAGAGAGGTCCACTCCAAGTTTTGGGGTTCACTCTTGTGGGAATTGATCCCGGTAGCTGGGAGGGATAGGCTCCTGACCCTACAGGGGAATGAGGAACAATCTTACTCCCAAATAAGACAATGTCTAGTCAACAAGTTTGGTCTGCCCCTAAGGTGAAGTTCAGGGACTCCCAGAAAGTAAATACACAGTCCTGGGTAGAGTTTGTAGACATCTTAGTGAAGGCACTAGAGGGCTATATTGAAGGTAACCAAGTGAATACTTATGAGGGGCTGTACAATTGATTCCTTAAAGAGCACATCCTAACTCATGGTGTACAAGAGATGTTACAGCAGTATCAATTGGACTCTAAGCTTTCTATTTCCAGACAAGTTGGGTGGATAGCTGATGGGTGGTTGAGAATCAGGGTTTCCAATCAACACCAGGGGGGTGATCAGAAGAAGGGAGGACAGGTCCCCCCCAAGGGGAAAGCCCAGTGGAAAGATGGTAAAAATATCTAAAGAGTACGCACAAGACCCACAGAAATTTGCACAAGGAGAGGGGCCCGAGCCAATCCAACTTTAAGGGAAGGAGGTATCAGGCAAAGTCTTATTCCTGCAACCAGTCAGGACACAAGAAATGAGATGCTGTCTGCACAAAGAAGCCCCCTAATAGTGGGCAGACCCAGGGGATTGCCAGTGTAGATGTGGGGGTGGAAACTGTCCCAAAGATGGGATAGGGTTTGTCAGAGGCAACCTTAGAGACCCTGGGTGGGGTGGAAATTGAAACCCTAGCCGCCTTGCCTCCCAGTATGGTGAGGTACAGACAGAGCCCTAAAATCAATGGAACTGAGGTTGAGGATCTAAGAGATACAGGAGCCAGTCTGACTATGGTCACAGAGAAACTGGTTTCTCCAGGGCAGATCATACCTGGTGTGTATCACCAGGTAACCTATCCATACAGCAGCACCAAGAGAGGAGTTTTGTCAGGGACAGAGAGAGTGTCCAACCCTTGAGAGCTTGAGGCAGACTGCCTCAAAGCAAGAGGAGGGGATGTCAGTGGATTCCACAGAGTCTACTTGGAGGTTGGAATTCTCTACACTGAGGCCATAAACCTCAAAGAAGGGGCCACCAGGAGGTTGGTGGTCCCCTAAACTAGAGAGAATTCCTCCTCACCTTAAGTCATGACATCCCATTGGCAGGTCATTTAGGTCAGAATAGGACTTGTAACTGGTTGGTTAACCATTTCTATTGGCCCAAAATGTCTGGCAAAATGAAGGAGCTCTGTAGCTCTTGTGTCACCTGTCAGGCCAGTGGCAAGACGGGGGCTAGCCAAAAGCTCCCTTGGTACCACTGCCAATGGTTGGGTCTCCCTTTAAAAGGGTGGGGGTGACATTGTTGGTTCCCTAGAAGAACCACCAACTGCATCAGGGAACAAGTATATCTTGATGGTAGTGAACCATGCCACAAGATACCCCGAAGCAATACCCCTAAGACAGTCACTGCTCCTTCAATGGCTGGGGCCCTGCTCAGTGTGTTCCCCAGAGTAGCTTTCTCAAAGGAGGTGGTTTCAGATGGAGGCACAAATGTCATGTCTAGCTATCTGAAGGCGATGTGAGAAGAGTGTAGTGTTACCTACAAGTTCACTACCCCATATCATCTCCAGACTAATGGTCTGGTGGAAAGGTTCAATAAGAGCCTGAAGGGCATGATCATGGGTTTTCCTGTCAATCTCAGGAGGAGATGGGATGCTCTCGTCCCATACCTACTGTTTACCTATAGGGAGGTCCCACAATAAAGGGGTTGGCTTTAGCCCCTTTGAACTGTTGTTTGGGCACCCTGTAGGAGGGCCATTCTATCTGGTGAGAGGGTGTTGGAAAAGCCTCTAAAGTAATCAAGGACAATGGGCTGGACTATGTGCAAGGCCTGAGATCTCGCATGGCAGAGTACATGTACAAGGCACGCAGAAACCTGGAGGCCAGCCAATAGCTCATGAAGCATTAGTATGAACAGAAGGCTGCCATGCCTGAGGACAAACCAGGACAATTGGTGAAGATCTTGGTGCCTGTAGCTCCCAGGGCCCTCCAGGACAAGTAGACTGGGCCGTATCCAATCCTAGTAAAGAAGGGTGAGGTTATATACTTGGTAGGCCTTAACACCCCCAGGCACCCCCATAGGGTCCTGCATGTCAATAGGTTGAAATTCCACCAGGACAGGTAGACATGTTGATGGTCACAGATGAATGAAGAGAGGAGGAGACTGAGCCATTGCCAGATCTCCTCTCTACCAATGTGCAAGATAGGTCACTGGAGGGAGTTGTCCAGTCTCCCAAATTGACAGACCAGCAGCACAGAGACTACAAGCAGGTGCTGGAGCAGTTTGCTGATGTATTCTCTTTGACCCCAGGTACAACCGATTGGTGCATACATTATGTGGACACTGGTGACAGTCTACTTGTCAAAAATAAGTTGTACAGGTTGTCTGACCAGGTTAGAGCCAGCATCAAAGCTGAAGTAGCTAAGATGCTAGAATTGGGGGTAATTGAGCCCTCTAAAAATCCATGGGCCAGCTCAGGGGTGCTGGTACTCAAGCCTAATCTCCAAGGGGGAAAGAAGGAGTTTAGGTTATTTGTGGACTACAAAGGACTGCATGCAGTCACCAAGACTGATGCTCACCCTATACGTAAAGCTGGTGAGCTTATTAATAGGTTAGGGGTTGCAAAGTACCAGAGTACATTTGACTTGATCTCAGGCTACTAGGAGATTGCCCTCAGTGAAGGAGCAAAGGAGAGGTCAGCATCCTTCACATCAGAGGAACACTACCAATTCAAAGTAATAACTTCTAGTTTAAAGTATGCCCCTGCTACATTCTAGAGGTTGGTGAATAGGGTCCTGTCTGAGTTGGTACAGTTCAGTGCAGCTTATCTGGGTGATATAGCTGTGTACTGTTCCACCTGGGAGGATCATTTGATCCACCTGAAGGAAGTGCTCCAGGCCCTGCAACAGGCAGGCCTGACTATTAAGGCCAGCAGGTGCCAAATAGGGCAGAGTTCAGCAGTGGCATAACGAAACTTGAGGGGGCCCCCCTGCAAAACACATGGAGCCCCCCCCCGGCAGCCCGGCCCACCACCAACCACTTTGCCCCACCACCCAAAAATCTGGCATATTTTGATTTGAAACCTCCAACATTTAAATGAAATGCCTCTATATTGTCTTTCTCAAAGTTCTAATGAGAAAGTGGGAAACCCTCTTAACATATAAGCTACGCCATTTGTAACAATAATGTCAAAAGCAGATTATTTAACTGAGGCAGCAATCAGAACAATGCCAAGGAGCGATCCTATTGTCTCAGGAACTGCAGCAATCAGAACAATGCCAAGGAGCGATCCTATTGTCTCAGGAACGGCAGCAATCAGAACAATGCCAAAGAGCGGTCCTATTGTCTCAGGAACTGCCTATGGCTGAAGAATAACTATGAAGGGTCTGAATTAGAATTGCCATTAATGGACAATAACATGAAACTTTGAAAGACAAACCCAAACCTGCAATTCCATAAAAACTCGACTGACAATCAGTGCTGGCTGGTGACATTTGAAAGTGGTAGTGGGGCGTAAACGTTCTGTGGGAGAGCACCGTGGGGAGCGAGCGCAGCGAGCGAGCCTGAACAATTAAAGGGGGGTTGGGAAATTTTTTGAAAAAAGAGTGGGTAAATGGTGCATTTTCAAGCAAATTTGAGAAGCAAGAAGGTTAATAAAGCAATTGTGAAAGTGCAGTTATTACATTAATTAAGGGATGTCACATAACAACAACATGGTAGTTGCTTATTCAGTATAACCACAGAGCTTCATAACAGACTTCAAGATACAATGCTGAGCACCTCACAGATTTTTTTTATTTAAACTGCAAACAACTAAACGAACAACTAAACAGGTCACAAACTAGCACTATCACTGTTTATTCTCCCATAAATTAAGTGGAGTAGTGTGCTAATATGTATCCTCTTTCTTTAAGTTGGTTATAGAATGGTTATGTGTCACTGATGGTTCTGTATTCTTTGTAGAACTTTACCGCTGGTTGCTAGGTGAGGGTCAGTTTACTTCTGATCCTTCGCCTCAGTAGCCGGTCTTTATTGGACTCATGGAATAAACTGCTTTACTTTATCACAGCTGTTTCCTGCCTCGGTCAGTAAGCCTACCCCGATACTACAAGTGGTCACTCTGCTTTATTAATTGGAAACTTTCCACTGTTAACTGGTCACTCTGTCTATTCACAGCGTACTGTGCCACGTCACAGGCCACTTTGCCTCATTTATTGGTCCTTTGCATCAATCTTTGAGTACTCTGTCTCATATTCACGTATTAATGTACCTTAAATGTACTAAACATTGCTGAGTCATCTGCCTTGTTTTCACTGATCACTCTGACACATATTCACAGCTCACTCTGCCAAGTTCACTAGTTTCTCACTGTCCCAATCATAGTTTGCGTTGCCCCATTTATGGTTTCCGTTGGCACATAGTCGTGTGGCTCTGCTCTATTAACATGCACATTTAGAGCTCAGGGTTCCTTGTTCACAGCTGAGTCCCCATCACTCTCTAGTTACCTGCACCACAATATTTTGCTACGAGTTTACATGAGGTTTGAGACATGTTTTGATAGAGGTTGCCATTTCAGCTCACAATATCCAGTTAGGCGACTAACGTTATCAGGTCTCTCCTTCCCCGATACTGGCACATGGATAATTAGCAGCATCAGCAGCCCAGCCCTCGACTACTCCCTCTGCCTGCGGCCCTGGACGTAGCGTTCCTCCTCTAGCCTAAGAATTACCCGACTGTGCCTTTTCCTCTCACGCCCGCCTCTCCCCACGGACCACTCCTGCCTCGGACAGACTCACCTGAGGGCTGAGGCCTGGCCTGGGCTGCAGCTTCAGAGGCATGCGCGAGCGGACAGCAGAAGACAGGGCAAGGATAGCCAGGCAGGGGCTAGTAATAATTTAAATTATGGCCGTGACGGACGGTCCTTCTCAGTCTCTGGCGTGGCTGGGTCCTGGGATGCCTCACCTCACAAGTCACGCGCACTTTTAATTGCGCTCCGTAATGCGCATGTCAAATTCAACAGCATTGGTCAACAGCCCCACCCTTAAGACCGCGCCGAAGCGGAGACAACTGCACGCCGCGCACCCACCATTTAATTAATGAAGAGCCTCAGAGGCCCGGCCGGGGCCTGCGCGTGTGCACCATTTAATTTATTAAGAGGCCGGGCGTGCGCACCATCATGATGAAGAGGCTTGCCGGCTCTGCAGTGTGAGGGGGCCCCTGGAGCGCAGGGGCCCCTCCCGCAATGCGGGGCTGCGGGGGCCTTTCTTACGCCCAGGGTCCCTAAAAAACGTGTAGTTACGGTGAGCAATCTACAACCGAAATTCTGTATCTCTAATTCTGAATTAAGTTCTATGTTGAAACAGAAACTGCCAAAATAAAGGTTGGAGAGCAGAAATAGGGAGATGTCTTCTGCTGCTAACTATCCACAAGTGCGTGTTAAAATTCTGGAACTGTTTGTGTTCTTCTGTGGGGCGTTTTTTGCTCGTATACTTAAACAGCTTATAAATAAAGGTTTAAAAAAATCTGGTGCTACATCAAGAAAGCAACCAAAAGTCCTCCACGACCAAGTGTTGAAAGTAAACAAACACGCCCTCGAAGCTGCAAACTCCCTCTGGAGTAGTCACAGAGAATCCTAAAATAGGAGACCACAAGCAGGAGTCGAGCCTTCCCTCAGGCATACAACCAGCCCAAAAGAAGCACTACAAGTTTTAGTTGGAGACAACAAGCTAAAATGCAACAGATCACTTGCAAGAACCATTAGCTTGAAGAATACTTCACTGGTCAAAAACTGACAGCATAAACACCAAATACCAGCACAGATCATGCCACAAATGCATAGAGGATACAAGTTGTCAATAGGTAGACTTTGGAGAAACAAACACTTTCTTCTGCACTGTCCAACGTACACTTGGTCCATCTTTTTCCCCATATTCCGAAAAGAAAATCAAGTATTTGCAGTTACAAGTGAAGTAGGAAAATTCTGTCACCCTAAAAGACCCAAAAAAACATATCTGCACACATTATCAAAAAGACAGAGTGTATAAAACATGGAAACTGAAACTACCACTGTTGGCAAGACAGTGAGGTCTAAAGAATATTACGCTGTTACTTGGTCAAAACTTGTTTAACTTGTACCAGCAAAGTGGTTTGTATTGTATAAGTGAGGTGGTATTTTTTTTTGTTGCAGATTTATATAGCGCAAACTCGACCCGAAGGTATTGGAGCGCTTTACATGAGCACCAGTTACGTTACGTTACACAAGAACACATTAATTTGCACGTTCTGTTGGATAGTGGGGTGGGTGGTGGTGTGTACGTCTTTGTGAAAGATAGAATCGTAGATGAAGAAGGATGTCTTCCCCCTGAAGAAAAAGGGGCGGGGTGTGATGTTGAAGGAGGGGAGAGGTGTGCCTTATATTGAAGGAGGAAGAGAGTAATGCCTTCTTCATTGTGATAAGTGGTGAGTCCGCGTTTGTCTGGGAAAGTTTTGGGGAAGAAACAGTAAAGTTTTACTTCCCCAAAAAATAGGGCGAGGGGTGCCTTTCGCATTAACCCCTTCGATGCTCATGACGAGCTCAGCTCGTCATGCTGCGCGGTCGCGCTGTGCGCATGACGAGCTGAGCTCGTCACGACCACACCCGCGATCGGAATGTCCAGCACCTGGGCGGAATTCCGATCACGGCAAAGCGGTTAAATGAGACAATGCGTGGCCCAGGGAGGAAGCGGTGCTTCCTTAAAAAAGAGTTGCGGAGTGTTAAAAGTTACTGTCAATGTTTGTTTTCTCTCAATCTAAACTAGCTGCCAAGTATGTCCCAGCTGCAGGAATGTCCAGCCTGGTCACCCCGCCTTCTCCAGGACTCGCAGCCAGTTCTCCCTGGTCTGCACGCACAGGTGCAGGCAGGTACAGCGAGCTCACTCCCAGCTCCCCCGCCTGCAGTCAGTCTGAGTGGTCAGTGCCGGGCAGCACCTTGCCCTGCCACCCAGGGAGCACCCAAGAGTTTTCAACCAGGGGTGCAGG
Source organism: Calotriton arnoldi (assembly GCA_963921515.1). Classification (NCBI taxonomy): domain Eukaryota; kingdom Metazoa; phylum Chordata; class Amphibia; order Caudata; family Salamandridae; genus Calotriton; species Calotriton arnoldi. The sequence goes on from CAWUFW010015585.1 coordinate 73,621, forward strand.
CTGCAGGCTGAAACCAGCACACAAGCAACATCAAAGAGGGTGCGTTTCGAGCTATCTCAACTGGCTTTGTATTTTTTTTCCATATTGCTTATCATTCACCTCGAGGCTACTAGCTTGGTTGCCATTGAATCATAAGAGTTCTTTTTCACACATAAAAAGTAAATAAAATGCGTGATGAAAGCCACAATCATTTTTGGAATTTAAACCTCTTGAAATGCAAATCAGGCATTTATGAGGGGCCGGATTGCTTTTAACAGAATAGTTGTGTAAGGCTCTTTCATCAAAAGACAGCCACGCACAAAAGTTTTAAGCCATGCTTCAACACGGGCAATTCGTCGTCATACAAATGGGATTTTCGCTTTCCTCCCACTGGTTTCTGACAAGCAGCTTACTGGAGCCTGCCTCCCCGAAGGACCTCCGCTCACCTCGCTTGTTCATGGGACGCAGCTGCACCTCCACTTTCACGTTGGAGCCGCTCATCCTCGTCCCCACTGCCTTCTTTCCACCCCTGACCCCTCGACTTCCGTCTCCTGGCCTGAGACCCGCAGCTTCGGTGGAAGGCACAGGCCGGCGCCGTTGGCAGAGACGGCAGCAGCAGCTGCCAATTCCATTTTGCTTTGGTCCCAACCAATGTCTGACATCACGGACCCATCGGCCCCGGCCTGCACGTGTAGTTTACACTGCGCATGACAATTCAGTCACACCAGCGCAGCTCTGCCCCACCCTATGCCCTACCCTGAGGCTGAAGCGCGCGCGCAGAATGCATCATATAATTAGTGAAAAGCGACGACGATCGACGAGCATAACTTTCAAACTAGGTCCGAAAGACGGACACTTACAATGTGAGTGCACTGTGCGCTGCGGGGGCCCATGGAGCTCAGGGGCCCCCCCGCACCGCAGGGGCTGCGGGGGCCTTTGTTACGCCCCTGGAGTTCAGTGGTGTAACTGAGCCACCTTGTAGGTGGAGGCCATGTACAAGCTCTCCAGACCGAAATTCAAACCATTTTTGATTGGGCAGTTCCTGCAAGGCCGACACAGGTCAGGGCATTCCTTGGTCTGACTGGGTATTTAAGAAGATTTGTTCAGAACAATGGGACCATTGTGGCTCCCCTGACAAAACTCACTTCTAAAAAGCAACCCAAGAAAGTCAACTGGACTTCAGAGTGTCAGAAGGCCTTTGACACTCTGAAAGATGCTATGTGCTCAGCACCAGTGTTACTAGCCCATGACTACACAACGGAATGTGTGGTTCAGACAGATGCTTCAGAACAAGGGATTGTGGCAGTGTTGGCACAAATAAATGAAAAAGGCACTGATCAGCCAGTTGCCTTCATCAGCAGTCAACTTCTCCCCAGAGAGCAAAGATGGAGTGCCATTGAGAAGCCTTTGATCTGGTTTGGTCCCTGAAGAAGTTGAGGCCATGTCTGTTTGCCACTCACTTCCGTGCTCAAACTGACCACAGACCCCTCAGATGGCTCATGCACATGAGTGGGGGGATCCTAAACTGTTGAGGTGGTCCATTTCCCTTCAGGGGATGTACTTCACAGTGGAACACAGACCTAGGACTGCCCATGCCCATGCAGTTGGACTTTCCAGGTATTTCCACTTAGCTGATTAGGACTACTAGGGTGTAGGTTAGTTAGCCATCACCTTTCATTTGGTTGGGCTGTGTGAGTTGTGCAGGGTAGGGCATGTAGGTTTAGATGCTCAGTAGATTTAATACACTTGAGTGTGCACTACTGTGGTGCCTGGTGTAGATGCAATTCAAGTCAAGTTTATTTGCATAGTTAATAAAAACCATTGCATACAGCTTGAAAAGAAAACCATTTCTTGAAAATGTCTAGTACACTTATTTATAAAAAAAGAGAAAAACATAAAAACCTTTTCATGTCAATAAAATCAGCAATTTAAAATTCTCGCAATTTGAGATTTTTGTGTGGTAAAATATAAATGCCATCAGTTCATAGTTACTCCTTTGGCACCATCCATGTGGTTTACAGAGGCCAGCCTTGTCTTTATGTTAACCCCTTATTTTAGGTTGTAAAGTGTGCTTAACTAGTGCAGGTGACTCGTGCAATATATTTCTTAAAACTTGCTCCTTCACTGGCCCAATTCTTTTAAAAGCAGTATTAGGAACTGTAATCCCTGGCATACTAGGGGGATTGAGGTGCCGCTTAGCCCGATGGTTACAGCTTGCCTGCAGGAGTGAATTTGGAGTTTTAAAAGGATTGGTTTCAACTTATTTTTCCTTTGTGCCATGGGCACAAGGCATAGACAGAGGATGTGTAATAATGTCTCTTGCTTATATCCGCATAGACGACAACTTTGGTTTAGTGACTGATTTTTCCAAGATGGAATGACATCTTTAGTGTCTATGATCCCCAATTGATATAACATGAACTGCTGCTTTAAGGCAGGGGAAAAGTGCGCTGACAGGTACTCCTCGGGTCTCATGCTTTTGTATGAATTGATCGCTGTCCAGGCATGCCGTCTCCTTGCAAAGTAACTTTTATCTGTTACATGAGACAGGAATCAAGTTGAGAGTTAGTTGCTCAGTTAAAGGTGGCTTTTCCCATGCTGGTGGTCCAAACATCTTGAATATCTAATTCCTCAATGGCCTGGCTTAAGCATTCTCCCCATGAGCTTTTTTGGGTGCTGCTCTGTTGTTCCTCGATTTTAATCCAACATAGATTGTTAATGGAGCCACTCTCTGAAGCACGCAGTCCCCAGCACAGTTTGACAAAAGGGTTAATTCTTTGTAGTGATTGATTTTTTAAGCCAAACTCAAGACGTACCTGGGCTGGTGATAATGGTTTTAGTACAGAAAATACAGTTTTATAAATTTTGTTTGGAGTTTGGTGAGTGTAGCTGTTTCCTGTCCGTGCATAATTTCCATGTCATAAACCACCTTTGGCATTATCTGTGCTGACATTACGGTAGGTGGAGGAATAAATGACGGACACCTACGTTTCTTTTTCAGCAATTCAAACCCACAAATTAATGACTGTGCTTTTGTTTACATAGCAGCTGAATGTTGTTTAAAGGTCATTTGATGTTCCATGTTGATGCCTAGATAATTGTATGTGGTGGCAACCATGACCTGATAAATGACTTGAATCGAGTATCGACCAAGTGGACCACTTTGGTTTTGTGTAAATTTAACTCTAACCCTTGGAGGTCCATGTAGCCTTTTAGGGCATTCATGCTATGTTGCAGGCATATTGGCATTTGCCTCAAGAGAACAATATAATCAGCAGACTGCACGCATCCTAATTCCTCTGAAGCCAGAATAGTGGGATGGCTATTGTCTTGTGGAAGGGCCCCTGCGAGGTCTGCTAGATATAAGTTAAACAGGACTGCTGTCATTTGGAAAGCCAGCCCTGCCTTGTACGCCCCTTTTTTAAATAAAACTATGTCCAAATTCAACTTTTCAATTAAAGTTACTTTTAAAGTCTTAAACTACCCTATCTTTAAATATAAGCCACCCCCTAATGTGTGCTGTAGGCGGCCCAAGGGTAGGGTACCATGTTAAAATAAGTAGGGACGTTATAAAAGATGTTTTATATGCCCTGGTGAGGAAAAAATGACCAATTGTGTTCTTTCCTATTGTAGCGAATTAACTCCATAGACTGACATGAAAAGGCTTTATTAACATTAATGAAGTTTAACTATTGACAGAAGTGAGCTAAAATAATCATTCAAAGTGTTAAAACAATTGTTAGAATGAATGAACAACTTGTCAAGGTTGGATTTATTATAACTATGACAGAAAAGTTATAGAACTTATTGTTCTGATATGCCTGAATCCAGCTCTGGAGTAGCCTCTCCTGATTGGCCAGCCTTTGACAGGCTGAGCCAAGCTGCTCTGATGAGATGAGAAGTGGCCTGCAAGGAAACAAAGAGACATCTGGTGGGAGAAGATCTGTGCCCATCCCCACTTCCTGCAGCCCCAGCTAGATGACAGCCCCTGTAATTGAGTTAGCAGATGGGCTGAAAGGGGAGTGTTAGGGAAAGTTAGCCACACCTGTAGTTTGGGTTAGCTAGACCTGAACCTCCAGGAGAGATTTTCTCCATTTTGAATTTTTATGAACAATGATTTCTGAGACAAGAAAATGCCACACTTCAGGGGTGGTCATCACAGAGGGTGCACCCTCAACCTCATTCAGTGGTATCCCCCTTCGTGCCAGTCTAGAAACCTGGATAAATATGGGAGAGCTGTCCAACAACTCAGATTCCTGCCTGGAAGAAACAAGAATAAGATAGACAACCCTGCTGAACCCCTGGTCTGCACCAAGAGGACTGCACTCTTAAGGATTGTACCTGCTGCACACTTTGGGCATCACCAAAAGAAGGACTTTGCCTTGTTCTGAAAGTTTAAGGAGTGGACTCCCTGGAAGCAACAGAATAAAAGAGCTCCACCTGAATCATTTCCAAGAAGAACCCAGCTGATCAGCTTCACCTGGACTTTGAAGGATTTGTAATTGTAATTGTATTTATATAGTGCTTACAACCCCTGACAAGGCGTTGGAGCGCTTTTTGGCGAGTAGCACACTACTCCGGAACCTAAAAAGGATTAGTGGTGGATTAGAATAGGGAAATATGAGTTAATTTACATAGAGGAATGTTAAATATAAAGCATACTTTAGCTTGTAGGTGTGGTATTGTAAACAAAACCTCAAGAAAAATGCTGATGGGGTGCTAGAAAGTTGGTCCTTTCTGTTACAATGTACAATATTCATTTTTGTGCGACTTTCTGTGGCAGCTTCATTGTTATTCTTTTACATTATGAATGGCTCACTATCGGAACAAACTTCAGCCAATAACATGTTTACCCCAAAATTAGGGTGGTGTATTTAAAGTCCCTAGAAGAACACATGTATTAAACAGCACAAATGTATTCTACCAAAAGTTTCACTTAGTGCTACAATGAAAGTATGTAAAGTTTATCTGTAAATGCCTGAGCTGCACTTCGGCCCGGCCGTGGCTTTGCATGGGAAGCACCGGACCGCACTATATTCCCACTCTGACAGCGAACCACCGCATCAGCAAAACACACAAAGGAACAAATGTTTGAAACAATCCTGACACCTGTGCTACTCCGCACTGAAATAAATGGGCGCATCTCACACATTAGAGCTCGTAGCTTGACAACTACACCAATAACTTTTTTGTATATATGTGGCAGTCTATTTGCGCTATACAAGACTGGATAGTATGCTAAAATATCTGACATGCTCTAACTACCTAAGTTAGTCGCTGGTTCACTCGGTGTGCAGGGCATGATACACCATAGTTCACCAGATTACTCTTACTCCCTCCAGGGCTCTGACTCATGGACCACTCACAGCCCCCTCCTAACACTCTCCAACCCCTCTGACTGCCCAAGGCCCTCCTTCACCATCAGCCTCCCCTACCCAACATCACATGGAGTGGTGTTATATTTGAACATTGGGGCGGGACGGGGACATAAAGTATAATGAGTGTGGTAAGGACATTGTTTGTCATTGTCCCTCCCGATTACATCTTACTGGCCCCCAACAGCCTGTCTACTTCATATTCCCCACGTATAATGTGAAAATATCCACCCTGAGCCCCACTGGCCACCCATCTCACACTGCCAGCCTCTCCTTATTCAGCCCTCCTCCCTCCCATCCACTAAAAGGACTTCATCCTCAACCCAACAGTGGGGTTACCCACCCACTGCCCCCCAGACTCTGACTCTCCCCATCCACACATGGCCCCCACCTCAGATATCCCCCAATGATGTCTTACCACCTCCCAGACTCACTGGCCATGTACCCCTCATCATATAAGAACCCCCCGCAACTTTCCTTCAACCCACTGATCCATGTCAATCTTTCTGCCAACCCCCAGTAACATCACTCCTTCCCAAAGACCCTCACTGGCCCTCCACCTTCACCTCCACCTTTTTTTGGTGTTATATTAATTATAAAACTATTTCCTGTTTTTATAAATTGGTGTTGGATTTTTATTGTGTGTTGTGTCTTACTTCTTTACTGGTATTGGTGTTTTTAAATGCTTTACACACCTGTCTCCTAAGTTAAGCCTGACTGCTCATGAGCCAAGCTGCCAAGAGTTGAGCAAGGATTAATATATTGAGGCTTCACTGGACCTTATTTGTGATTGTGGTGTTATTACTAGCTGTAGGTACCTACCTGCACATACTAATAAGCCACCTTCCAACACTTGGTCACCACCTGATTCAATTTGGACCCCAGAAAAATCACAGACAATTGAACCACAGCATAATCCTGCCTGAAACACAGCACCATATTCCCATGAACAAACTGCTTTGAAACAGCAGTGCAGGAACACGTCAAAAGGGGAGAAGGATTTTCTTGTCAGTGCAGATCTACAAGGACTCAACCTGACAGGAAAATGTGGTGGTCAGCATGCTTTTCCACATGCTCCTATCTCCCTAGGGTCTTTTGCAACCTGGGAGAGGCGGCAGGATGCTTGTGAGTCCACTATTTATTACTCCCTCACCTCATTCAGGTCTCCCCTGAGGCGGTTGAGGGAACATGGGATGCAAACTCTACCCTTGATGATAACACAACAGTGGTAAACTATTGTTTCCCACTGTTGATACATCATAGCAGTGAATAACTGAATTTTGATCCAGTTATTCACATTACTGGTTTGTGATGAAAGCCTTATATAACAACCAGATCACAATGGCACCAGAAAAGTGGTTGACAACCAGCTAATAAGAGTTGATGTCTTTATTCTTCAGAATGCGAACTAGCGTTTCATTTGCACCATAAAAGTAAAGTCACTTTTCAATGAATGTGACTCATTCCCCTTCGGCCGTTACACAAGCAGCGGAGGGCCCGGGAAAGTCAATTCTCGAGACTCAGGTGTAAAGTACCTTTCTGAAGGCGGAGGCAGACGAGGTGTCTAGTTTTGGACACAGACCAGACTGCAGCTGGTTGTTGGTAATTTCCATCCAATAAAGTATGGTAATTTTTAGATCCTTTAATTTGCACTATTAATAGCAGAGTGACGTGATATGGTCCTGAAGAATGCCACGAACCTTTGTGGTCATCAAGGCAGAAACATGTTGACCTAACAATAGGGAATATCTATACCCCTATTCTCACACTGTTTTTTATGTCTATCCTGTGAAGACACCGATTAAAGTTTTTTGTCCTCACATGAGATAGTTTTAATTCACCCGTTCAAATAGTTTTTTTCGCACTCTGCCCCTCACTCTGACCACCACTGGATGATTAAAACACCTCTTCCTCCTCTCCTATAGGAGAGTTGTAGCCCACACTGTGTACCTTGCGGTCGCAGTGTGTAAGAGGGTACCCAATGATGAAGCATGTCACCTCTGGGTGAGTGAGGGTTCTCGTCTTTAAAACAATAATTGTCCCCACATTCACAATCTCAATTTTTTTTAACTATCCCGTTACTTGTTGTGAGTTTATACTCATTCACTGACAGAATGAATCTTTCTTACTATTTGGAATCCTAATCTCTTTTTGAAAAATTGAATGGTTCAAAAAGACTGTACTATGGAGAGGGTTTGGTTGCTTTGGTCAATGAGTAAATGAATGTCAAGTTATTGCAGCCTGTTTCTTCACCTTATGTTTTATACTGTTTGCAAAGCAGTACATTTGGATAATGTCATAAAATACAGCAGTGTGGAAACTAATACTGACATTTTTTGACTTGCATTAGAATAACATATTGTAAACATGTGGTTTAGAACACGGTTCATGAACAGCAGTGCAAAATAGTAAAATCTCCTTTTATACTGTTTCATTTGTAAATTTTTTAATTGTTTGTTGTTTATTTGCTGACCATTTCATATGCTGACCATTTCATATACTGATGATAGTCATTGCTCCTCACCTTTTGCCAAATCTGCAGATATGGCTTCAACCTTTGTTGCATGTTTGAAGAAAGTCCTACTCTGGATGCTTGAAAGTGATGAAGCACGATTTTGAAAATCATAATATACAACACATTTACTGATTAAAGTAAACCTCCAACGACTCAAAAAAGGTTACAATCGATTTTAGGGTATTAAAATTTTGGCAGAACATGCATTTTGGATTACACAGAAATGCGTTTTGTACAAACTGAGAAAATGTTCACCGCAGTTCAGACTGCTGCAGTGAGAGACAGAGCATTAGCCCAGGGAAAATGCATAATTGTCGTAAGGCCGGTTCTGAACTTAGAGGCTGTCACCAAAGCAAGCTTTCCAAATGCCAAAGCTTTACATCCATGATGAATTCAATAGGCTAAATCTCTCACTGCAACAGACGTAGATTACAGATTTGATTCTACACTATAAACATTAGCATTTTTGCAGTATGAACAAGAATATCCTCAATCAAATGAAATATTGCCTCTAGATCGATATGATTACATCATCTACACTGATGGGTCTGTCCAGCCTGCCGGAGGGACTAAGCACCAATATTCTGCAGCATGCGCAATCGTACAGGGGTACATGCATGATGTCAAGTTCCATCCTTAAAAACACACATGACGCCCCTAGGGACTATACTGTGCAGCTGGCAGAACTCAAGGCCCTGATACTGGCACTGCAGAATACGGATCATGGATTCCCCACATTTAAAGTTTGTGATTCGTATTATTGTGTACAGTCATGTAATGAATACCTCCGCTACTGGGGCCAGAATGGATTTCGAGATTCCAATTGTTGCACAATCAAGCACAAGATGCTTTGGGAAAAGGTGGCAATGCTGAAAGAGTGCTTGCCAAAGGCTCATGTAATGAGTCATCATTGTGTTGGACTTCACGTTGCAGGGAATTCCATGGCAGATGAAGCCGCTAAGGCAACACTTCGTACTGCTGCCATTGCTGCAATCACTCATTCTAATACAAGAATAGACAGAGACATTATGGTGGCTGTCAATGTTGCTCGCAATGACACACTCCAGCCGAAAGGCTTTCCACTCAAGTACTCTTACAAATTAGATGCAGAGAACATAGCATATGCTCATATTCCAGGAGTGGGGGATAGTGTAATACCAAACACTGATCACAGATTAGGGTCAATACTAGCTGCACACGAGGGTCTGGGTTCAGCACATACAGGGATTACTGCTACAGTTTTATTATTGAAGCAACGCTATTGGTGGCCAGGTCTTACTAAACAGACCAAAGACTTTCTCGCTAAATGTGACATCTGCCAGCAGATGAAGGGCTCCACCATAGCACATCCATCACAGATACCTCTTTTGATTTCAAACAAGCCTTTGGCCTGTATCTATGTGGTTCACTGCTGCCCATTACAATCTGATGGGGCTTCCCAGTACATGTTGGTGGCAGTATATTAATGCTCTATATTCCCGTGGGTATGGTCACAACTGTCGGCTGACCCCCGAACTGTTATCAAGAATGTGCGAGTCTTTATCGGGACATACACAATTGGCACACTACATTCCGACCAGGGTCCAGCTTTTAGATCTTGGGCTTACAAAGAAGCCATGGGAAGTTTGGTTGTGACCTTGCACTACTCCTCCCCCTATCATCCTGAGGAAAATTCGGTAGTCAAGGGGAAAAACTGTGACTTAAAGCAGTCCTTAACAGCAAGGGTACTAGGTTCAGGTCGCAGTTGGGTCCATCACCTATATGGGGTCCAGAGGGCACTTCATAACATGCCAAGAAAATCCCTGGGTGGTCGAACTCCATATGAAATCCTGTTCGGGTGAGAATGTGGGTCCCGGATCTCGATAATGTCGGCACAGTGGCGGCAGACACACTGTTTGACATCAATAAACATTTGGCTGTTTTACAGGAACAAAATGAATTCTGGGACAAACAAAGCAACGACCAAGTAAAACACACCTCCACTGGTGAAGTGAAGGTTGTACCGGCAAGACCCAGCTGGGTCCCGAAGATTGGGGATCTGGTCAGGGAAAAAATTGTGGACAAGAAAGAATTTGGGCAATCCTACAGAGCGCCTCTACCTCTCGAAGGTACCGGAACTGTACTTCTTCCGCCCCTTGCCGGTCAACAAGACAAAAGGTTTGTTTCCATTGATCTGATTAAGCCACACTATGTGGCCAATTCTCAACAGTAGGGCATGTGGCATCCTGGGTAGCCACCGCTCTCCTCTCACTACCGTACAGGAAGTTCAGATGGAAACTTTAGTAACTAAATAAGATTCTTCTCTCCATCTAGAAACAGTAAACAACAATGAAATACTACTTCTCCCTGTTGAAACAACAGCAACCGTACAATCAACTAGTACAGAGACAAAATTGAGTCATTTCCTGGTTCTACAAAACCTGCTGAGCTGCCAAAAATAGACTGGTCATCGTCTGTCTACTTCGTGGACTACGACTATCTCTCTTCAGATTCAACTGAACCTGAGCCACCATTGTCGCCACCTCTCCCTTACAAGCTACAAGCGCGTGCCCTCTATCTTTGACTGAATAAGACATACTTTGTTACTCCTTGGTTACACCTTTGGATTACAATTGGGTTACATTTCCTGGTCCTCTGGATTGGTTTGGTGACTGCCTTTTCTTGCTTCTGAACGGACATTATCTCCCAGAACGCTCTGCAGTACAACTTGTGAACTTGGTATTGAAACCGCATGCATCATCACACTGTGAACAAAGGGACCTGTCCATGGTGAACATTACAGCAGTTCTAGTTCCATAAGGAATAGTGTGGGACAGAGTATCGTATGATGTGTATGGTCCTACTGACCATTTACCAATACTATATTTGTTTAAAATGTCTTTAAATTATATCCTCACCTCTAGTACTTTTCTGATGATTGGGACACTGATACAGTACATAATATGCTCGAAGATCTAGAGCAGTCAACTGTGTTTACTTCTAATGAATTGTATGATGGTACATCTAATTACGGTGATATGTTCTGTTATCAACATTATGGTCGCCATTTTCTGCATAAAGCAAGTATCCCAAGTGCTATAATTACACCCAATGGGAACACTGCCGAACACCACAAAAAGCCAAGACGGGGTCCTACATTCTTGCCCCCATGGTATTGGGGTTGGATCATCCCCTGGGTTGATTCTTGGCTCTACACCTACACTTTTAAAAAAAATGTGTTTATTGGCATTTTCAAACAAGAAAAGCAACAGGTTGCATTCCAAGTATAGTACAATCAATATGGTCAGGTGAAAATGCAGCTCGAATGCGTAAACGCGAAAACATAACAAAACAGTCAGGAAGCAATATACTCTCATTCAGTGTCAAATAGCAACCTTGGATAAGAACTGGTTCACAGGTTCAGCGCAACAGTACGGCACATGATATATTTTCTTACAGAGTCCTATTGGCAGGCAGTTCATAGGCATCAGGTCAACATAACCTACCAATGTATCGACCTGACACTCCATCCCCGCCTGTACAGTCCCAGCTAGTGTAACCCTTAAGCATCTGCAGTAATTGGGGAGGGGGCGCTACCATCTTGTTGTGCTTTCAGCCAGTCCAGAAATGGATCCCATATATTTTTTGGTCGAGAGGCCATTGGCATTAGCCCCCAAAAAGTAGTCAGTTGAGTGTGGCTAAAAGTGACATCTTGTATCCACGCCTTGCTCGTGGGAGGAGGTCTATCACCCCAATGTATAGCTACTCGTCGTTTGGCAAGCAAGAGCAGCATGACATGCAGTTTATGATTCTCCGGTTTAGTGTTTTTGACATATCCCAAAAGTCCGATGAGCGGCTGAGGCTCGCTTGAGGTCCCCAGAATCTTGTGTGTTTTGCTAAATATGTCTGCCCAGAAGGCCGATAGGTGGGCAACGCCAGGACATGTGCAGGAAAGTAGCGGGGGTGTAGCCACACCTCCAGCAACTCTCATCAGGTCTCATCCCCATACGATGCAATTGAGAAGGGGTTCCATAGAACCTATGTAAATACTTAAAATGTATCAGCCTCAGCTTGTAGTTTGGTGAGAGCATTAGGAGCTGGCCGCAGCAGAAGGCCCAAATGTCGTCCGTTATCTGGTTATCTAGATTCCAACCGTGTTGGGCCCTAGGTACAGTTAATATGGAGTTATATAATCGTGTGATCAGTCTACAAGAAGATGCGTTTGTAATCATCTGCTCGAGTGCGGGTAGTGGAGTGGGGGGGCTCGGAAAGGTGGTGTGAAGTTGTCTACATGTCGCTCTCACCTTGTAATATAGAAACAGCTCAGAGAAGCTCCTCGCACCCTCAGCCGTGGGACCTGGCTGGGTGCAGAAAACATCGCCAGGGAAGAGGTCAGCAAAGGTTTCAAATCCCATGGATTTCGCCATAGCAACATTTCCACCGTCTGCCAATTCCGTAATCATTGGATTCCGTGCAAGAGGGAGGGACGGGCATATAATATCTTCAAGCAAGCTCTGGTGCGCAGCCTGAACCAGGCCCACCGAAGGGTCTCCAGAGTATCTATTCCGTCCCGCGATCTGCGGTATGGCTGGCAGATAGCCACTTGAAGGGGAACTGGTGCTGCGACGTCCGCTTTCACAGCTACATGAGGCTGAAATGGGGTAGGATGTAACCAGTAATGTAAAACTTGAGCTTGCGCACAGAACGCATAAAGCGGAATATCCGGGGCTCCCAGTCCTCCCTGCGCGAGGGGGGGTATGAGCAGCTCCCAGGAGACGTGCGCTTGCTTCTCGGCCCAGACCATCGAAATCAGCAGCGAGCGGATAGTGTGAAAAAAGGCCTGGGTGAGGGGAATTGGGATGTTGTCAAATAAGTATAAAAATTTAGGCAAGACGACCATTTTAGCTATGGCTATCCTACCAGCAAGGGATAACGGTAGCCGGGACCACACCTTTGTCGTCTCCTCCAGCCAGGAGACCGCACGCCCATAATTTAAGTTCCAAATTTCCTGTTCATCTCGGCTTATCCAAATGCCCAAATATTTGACCAGGCCATCCGCCCATTTCAGCGGGTGGTCCAGATCAAAAGGCTTGGTGGCCTCTGTAAGCGGAAATAAAGTAGACTTGGTCCAATTTATAAATATACCAGAGAGCCCGCCGAACTTGGTAAGCTCCCTAAGCAACAGGCTTAGATTAATCTCAGGGTCCGTAATGTACAATGTCATATCGTCCGCGTATAAAGAAATAAGAAGCCCTCTAGTGCTAAATCCCATTCCTCTTGCCCTGTGATGTTGGCGTAACCTGGCTGCTATTGACTCCATTGCAATGACAAAGAGGAGAGGGGAGAGGGGGCAGTCCTGACGAGTCCCGCGGGATATATAAAAAGGGTCTGATAAGAGTCCATTCATGCGCAGTCTGGCTGAGGGAGCCGTATAAAGCAGTTTTATTAGTGCTTAAAGGTCAGACTGATGCCCATCCTCCCTAGAACAGCAAAAAGGTATGGCCACTCCAGCGCATCGAATGCCTTAGTCATGTCAAGAAATGCCATGAGCGCCTTAACTTTGGGATTTAAATAGTGCAGCACCGTAAAAAAAGTGCGGAGATTGTGGGAAATGGATTTGCCTGGAATGAAGCCAGATTGGTCAGGTCTCGCAATCAGAGGGAGCAAAGGCTGCAGTCGGTTCGCGAGCAATTTGGCATAGATCTTAGCATCAATATTAATCAGGGAAAGCAGCCTATAAGAATCTATCTTGTGGCTTGGTTTACCAGGTTTCCCTATAGTCTGAATTATTGCCTCTCGCATAGACGGAGGGAGTTTTCCAGAAGTCTGAGCCTCCTCGAAGACTGCAAGGAGCTGGGGTGCTAGTAAGTCAGCATATGCCTTATAAAAGGCGGTCGTCAAGCCGTCGGATCCCGGGGCCTTGTCCATTGGCAGACTGCTAATTACCTGCAGGATATCATTGGATGTAAAGGGTTTATCTAGGTATTCTCTATGTGCCCTCCCGAGCCACAGTAATTCAATAGACTCAAGGAATGATTGGAGCTCCTCCGGTACCGTCGGATGAGTGGCGGTGTATAATTTAGTATAGAATTTGGTAAAGCAGTCCATGACCCCCTGATGCCCTCTGACTACAGTGAAATCATCACCCGCTATCTCAGATATGTAAGTGACTGTGTGCGTTTTTTTAAAGAATATTCACTAGGGTTTTGCCAGGTCTGTCCCCCTCCCCGTAGCGCCTAGCTTGGGTATATTTGCCCAGTAATTGCACCTCCCTGCGGGCCTCTTCCTCAAATTCAGCGAGTAACTCCTTAATAGACAGTAAAACTGCAGGTTCCTCCGTGGCATAATACGTGGTTTCCAGCTTCCTGATGCGAGTCTCTAGAGCAGTCAACGTGCCTCTAATAGCCTTGAGTACCCCAGCTTGGCATGAAATGCATTTCCCTCTTATAACCACTTTAAATGCCTCCCAGAGCATTGCATGCGTGGAGACAGACCCGGCATTGGTGGCAAACTATTCCTCGATGTCCCTATGTATCTCCTCCTTAAAGGCAGAGTCTAGCAGGGCGTTAGGGGCTAACCTCCAGCTATACATCTTATGTGGTGTGTTTGGGACGGTTAGCTGTTGCAGACACGGGGCGTGGTCAGATAGCATTCTGGGGAGATGTGTGGTGTCTATGGTCCACGCCGCAATGTCCCGGGACTGCAACCAATAATCCAACCTGGACCAAGCACAATGATGGGCTGATATGCATGTGCCCTCTGCCACCCCCGGATTCCTCTGCCTCCAAATATCGACCAGGCTGCCATCCTCTACTATAGTGTTTAGGATATCTCTAGAGTTAGCGTGTAGTGTGCGAGAGCTGCCCTTTCTGTCCAAGATATTATGGTGTCACACCCAATAATTTGCATTTTGGCCCATACAGTACGAAAGAATTCGGGGTAATCGACATTCGGTCCATACACTGCCGCAATTATCATCTTCACCCCCCCAATACCCCACAAAGAATCACAAAACGGCCTTCAGGATCTATCTGCGAATCTACAGTTTTACAGTCAAGCCCTTGCCGAATCACTATCGCCACCCCTCTCGCATAATTAGAGTAGATGGAGGAGAAGGTATAACCCCAATGTTTGATGTGCAATTTAAGGGGAGATGTGCTATTCAAGTGGGTCTCTTGGAGCAGACAGATGTCAATTTGATGCCTGCTTAAGTAAGAGTGGATCTAACTTTCCTGCGAAAATGTAATCCCCGGATGTTCCAAGTTAGGAATCTGTAGTCAGTCATCCCCGTCTCGGGCGTGTGTGTGTAGTGCCCCATTTTAGGACGATCAGTGCATAGGAAGCCCAGTTTACCCCATGTGCCAGCATCTTTGAAACAGCTAATACTCGTGAGTTCCACGCTAAACTGTTCAGAAGGTTGCGAATGATTACATCATTTAGCTCTATATTAAATGCTGTCCTGACAAACTTACCCAACATATCAACACCGCACCGCACCTCCCCCCACCCACACCAACCCCCAATCAGGCTGTGCAATACATCCCCCCCTTAATAAAAGACAAAACAGTCTGCCCCAGATCAACGCCTGGAAGCGAAACTTGGGAGCTCTCCCGGGAGGCGTGGGTTTACCGGCAAACAGCCCTGCCAAAAGGCGGGGTGCCGAGAACAATAAAGATACCCAGAAATTATCAAAACTATACCAGCAGGATGGCTACAAAGCAATGCAAGTGTCCCACAAGAAACTTGAAACATAATACACTCAGAGGCCGCGCAGAGCCTCAGCAAGTGTTGTCCATCAGCTATACGCATTGTGCAGTCATTGTCACTGAGGTGTTCGTCAGAGTACAGAGTTTTTGCAGGTTTTGCAGCTCGTTTCAGCCCACATACATGTTTAGCAAACTTCATTGCTGATTTCGCTTCTGTGAAAAAGTGGGCAGTGCCATCATGAGAGACCTTCAGCTTGGCAGGGTAGAGTAGCGAATAAGGAACCTCCGCCTGCAGGAGCATGCGCTTGACCGGCACAAACTCACGGCGCTCTGCCTGCACCGTGGGGGTGAAATCGGGGAAAAAGTAGATAGTGTTGCCTTTTTGTTGCAGAGAATCCAGAATGTAGCGGCCAAGCTGGCCTTGATGAGACCTCGTCAGTCCTCCCCCTCTCAGGTCCTTGTGGACCTTCATTGGCTCCCAATTTTGCAGAGGGTTCACTTTAAATCCCTCTGTGTCGTGTTCAAGGCACTGCACGGTCTAGGGCCAATACCATTGCAGAGTAAATTTAGCTGGTATGTTCCCACTCGTTGCCTTAGGTCCTCTTCTGCCAATTAGGTGAAAGTGCCTAGGGTCAGAAGAGCTAAACTGGGGGGGGCAAGCTTTCAGTGTTGCTGCTGCAAGGCTCTGGAACAGCCTACCCACGGAGTTGCGACAGATGACGGACTTTCTGCCGTTCAGAAAGAAAATAAAGACTTGGCTCTTTCCCAGAGTATAATGCCTTTCTGCCCTCTGCCACAGGTTTTTTTCCGTCTCTCAGCGCCAGGATACCCGGCGGGTTGCAGTGCGCTCTACAAATACCCCTTACATTACATTACATTTGTGTTGGATAGTCCCTAGTTCTCTGGCCAGGCGCAGCACGACATCTCGATCCCAGTATTTCAACAGCCGAGCCAGAATCGGGCGGGGAGTGGACCCCACAGGCGGCTTTGGTCCCAGCATACGATGCGCCCTCTCCACAATGAAGACAGTCGATAAGTCTGATCCGAACAGCTCGCGTAGAAGTTCCTTCACAAACATCTCCATTCTAAAGATGGCCGTTGTCTCAGGCACACCCGAGATGCGAATTTAGTTACATCTGGATCGAGCCTCCAGGTCGTCGTTCTTAGCTCTAATCAGAGTCAATATTTTGTCCATTTGCAACAGCTGCTCCTTGGTCTCAACCTGGAAGTCATGTGCAACAGAGGTGCAATTCTCGAGCTGATCCAGTCTGCTTTCGTGCATATCCACAAGTTTCCTGACCTGATCCAGTTGGGAGGTGAGGATATCAAGCTTGGTGTCTATGGTCTTTAAGCTTGACCGCATCTCCAGCAAGAGTGTGCGCAGATCCTCTCCCTGATCATCTGTGTTGGTTGCAGCGGGGTTGTCCCCCTCTCCCTCTGTAGCAGAATCTGTTTGCCTTGTCAGCCTTTTATTTTCAAAGGACAGTTTTGACTGTTTGGCTTTGTGTTTGCCCATGTCCCTGAAGCGATGGGGGTCGTGAATGTAATCAGGAAAGCAGACCGTCCTCTTGGTTCCACGGACCTCCAGTAAGGCAACAAGGGCGCCCGGCGCTCCTAGCAGTTGTCCGCAAACTCAAGGAGCACCAGCTCCGACATCAATAGTAAGGCGGGGGTGCCAAGATAAGTTCAGAGATCTCTGTTTTCAAAGGACTGTCCCAGATGCCCGGGTTCCACTCTGAGGACACCCACTGCAGCCTAATCAGCAAACAGACAGTATCCTAGGATCCCTCCAGCAGCAGTGGATTAATAACCGCTAGCGCCTCAGGGAAACTCCCAGCGGTCCCGCAATGGGCCCGTCACAAAGGTTTGCCCGCAGTGTCTCTAGGCCGCAATAGTGAAGATCTCCCTGCACACCTCCCACGGCGTGTCCGCAGCTTTCTCGCCTTAGCCCCAGCAGCAGTTAGCCAATGTCAGCAGGTGTCACCAGGTAGGTCTGCGGCGGAGCCGCAACGTATTCGCCGCCGGAGGTTGTGTGCGCCGTTCCCTGCAGTGCAATTAGGCCACAAGAGCAGAGATTCTTCTGTGCGCTCTCCACAGCACGTCATGCTCTTTCTCACCGTAGCCCCAGCTGCGGTCAACAAATGTTTGCAAATGTCCCAGGTTCAGCTTCAGCAGAGCCGCGGCACACCAGTCACGGTAGGCCAACAGCACCACTCCCAGTAATATCCCTGGGCCACTAGAGCAAAGTTCACACTGTGTGCTCTCAGTGTTGTGTCTGAAGCCTCCCCATCTCAGCACCAGGAACAAGCCCAGATGCACCGATACAATCGAGAATCAGGTGCGCTATGTTATTTATTTGCCCATCTCCAGAGGCAGCTCAGGGGGCACTTCGCGGGCACTCCAATGTCTCGAGCGAGGGCCTCCAGCCGCCCGCCGTCCCCGCCCGGCTCCTCACCTCAGCTTGCATCCCGAATCGCACCACTGGATCTCACTAGCTGCGGCACCGCTCGTTCCCTCCCAGGCCGAATCCGGCGCTCCTCCACGCCATCACGGGAGTCACAGCACAGACGCCTATGGACGTCTGCTTCTCCTCTCTCCCTCTGCAAGATGGCGGCCACGGTCGGCCCGGGCCCATGGGCTCAGAGGTAGGTGTGCAATCCGGCACTCCTCTCCCAGATGGATCAGCCTGGGCCGCCGACCGGTTCCCGCACAGGCGTCAGGCCCGCACCCCGATCTGGAATGCCAGGGCCACCAGCGTCCCAGGCTAGCGCGGGCGCCAACAGGCCGCGTGATCCGGCAGGTGTCGTGGCAGGCCCGTACCTCGCCGCTGGTGCAGGGGGCATCCAGAGCTGCCGCTTCCCCTCAAATGGTGTCGCTGTGCGCCCCGTGTCCCTGGGAACACAGAGCTCAGGATATCTTGCGCCGTTGGTCCCACTGAAGGGCGGATTTTATGCAGATTTTACCTCGGCCGGCTAGCGCACTCAAAGAGCGGCCATCTTGCTGCTCGGCGAGACCACGCCCCCCTCTACACCTACACTTACTGTAGACATACACAGCATAGGGATTGCATAGTAGGAGTGCACCTGATTCCTACCTTGTATTATATGCCTGCATATATACACTGTTTTAGCACCATGGTAGAACTGTATCTGCTATTTACTCTTTTGGTGCTCGTAATCACTTTATCTGCTTCTGTCTACTGATTATCACAGCACATGTATTCTATACAAGAATAACATTGGTTCAATAAATATATTGAACATGTCCCACTATGTATCCTCTGTATATTTCTCTGAGAGCAAGAATGGATGAGTGACTGAGCGAAAAGGTTCTAGATCTGTTACCACGATCCCTGAGGGGTCACGGTTGTCATGTTCAGTTATTGTCAGAAACCATTCACTCCTTGTTTGGGTTGTGGGGACTTATGGTGGCACTGTGAGCCAGCTGGTCTCTAGGCCAACATATACCATGCAGTGCCTGGAATCAGTCTAAGCACCTCACCCGCAGTTTATGTTGTCCACAAACCCGCAGGTCCTACAGATTAGTGGGAACTACACAACACTAGCTGGCCACTTATGTTTTTACATATTAAGCATTGGTCAAAGCATGCTAATTTTTCAGGCCCTCGAAACTCTGCTGTGATATTAATATGTTTTTCTATTAAAGGTGCTAGGTGGATTACTGTTACCTTTCTTCTGCTCCATTTTTAACAATAATTGTGAGAAAACTGTGGGGCATATTTACAAGCCCCTATCGCCAAAGGAACGTCACTTTTTGGTATGTTCTTGTGGCAATAGGGGCTTCGCCTTACTTACAATGCTGCGTCAAGCCACTTAATGTGGCTTAACGACTCCTTGTAAATAAGGCACCCTTTCATGCTACACTTAGGGCCCTATTACGAATCTGGCGGTCGGAGGACCACCAGACTAATGGTGGCACGGTGGTGGCAGATCCAGCACCACCACACTGGCAGTCCGAACGCCCGATTTTGACTTGGGCAGACGGACTGCTATGGGACTGCTAGCTCTGCCAGGGAACCACCGTTCCCTGGCGTTGGAGCGGCGGTCAGAGGCCGCAAAATACTTGGTGGGACCACCATGGTCCCGCCAATGCAGGCACCCTTGCTCTATGGTGCAAGGGTGTCTGTGTTGGTGCTAGGCAGCTGAATTTAGTGCCATTGCAGAGAGAATCGCAGGGGTGTGCTGTGTTATTGTAAATACGGTGCATCCCTGCATTTCTAAAGTCACGGAGCATGGTGCCAGTAATTTTGGAGCTGACCCGCACTCCGCCACTTTCTTCTAAATATTTATGCCCAAGTGTTTATGTAAATACTGTGGAAATTTATTTGAAAAAATATATCTTTTTGATCTAGCCTGCATAAACATAGTATTCATAATTCACCAGGTTCCATATTTCTCCACACAATTACTTCTAGATTATTGACTCTTTTAATGAGCTGCAAAAGCAATGCTTTAGATGAAGTCATTGCATGACAAACACTCAAGAAATACAGTGATGGCAGTCTGGATAAAGGTGTCTGTTTGTAAATTAAAATCCCCGATGAGCATGAACTGATGAGATACATCTATTCATTCTGCAAGTGAGGCAAGTAATTGAGGAGCGGAATTCCTGTCCTGCCGTTGAGGAGTACATATTACAAATGCAGGTTATGAGGGTTAAATCATATTTAGCTGCTGTTTTTCCACCTCCTTGAATAGAGGTTATAGAGGGCTATAAACAGACATGAGGGGCCATTTCAATGAAGTGAGCACTGTGAGCAGAAACTTTAGACTCAATCTCTGTGACAATTTTGGGCTGACTGGTGCTATAAACAGTTGAGGAGCTGAAGCATTGCTACTTTGCCACCTTATACAGTGGGAAGTGGTTGCTTTCCATGGGACGTTTACAGAAATATGCTACTTTTGACTGGAAATGTAGCAGAATTTGTTGACATATCTAAAGTAAGCAACAGAACAAAACGTAAAAATATAACAAAAAACACAACAATATGTGCAAAGTAACATAACAATACAATAAAAACATAACAGGGCACATCACAACACAGTAGAATGGAAGACAACTATTCCAGTACAACTCTATAAAACCACGATGCAATATTGCTGCACAAACACACATCAGTACAAAAACTACTGAAGATATCACCACAGAAAATATGCCACACGAGAAATGTACATAAACTTTCACACATTACTGCCTCCAGCTTCCTGTTTTCATAACACAGTGGTAGGAGTTTGGAGCAAGCACTACTTTAATTTACAACAAAGGACATTGTTAGAAATGGGGGTCTATAGTTGCCAATGGGTTGCACCATTGTTCAAGTAGGGACCCTTCTTCCTAGTCAGGGTAAGGGGGATACACTTCTAAAATAACCCCTGCTCACCCCCTTGGTAGCTTGGCACGAGCAGACAGGCCTATCTCAGAGGCAGTGTATAAAGCATATGTGAACATATCCAGTAATACAGTGAGAACACTACAAATGGACACCACACCAGTTTAGAAAAATAAGTAATCTTTATCTAAACCAAACATGACCAAAACAACAAAAATCCACAATACAGTAATCAAAATATGATTTTTAAAAGGTAGAAACAGTTCTGTCAATAGCAAACTATAGATGCAACACTTTCAACACAAAGTACCTTGAATGCGTCAAAATCAAAAGCAAGAACAGCTGCAGGGTAGGTGATGCACCAGTTACCTATGCACAGGGAAGGTGATGCGTCGGTTCCTTACTCCAGAAGAGGTGATGCATCTCTTCCTTACTGCCACGCAGGGGAGGTGATGCGTTGGTTCCTTACTGAAGGTGAGGTGATGTGTCGGTTTCTTACTGCGCGGGGAGGTGATGCGTTGGTTTCTTACTAGGCCCGGTGACCTTGTAGACTTGGCATCCCAGTGCAATGCGTGAGGATCGGGGATGCGTCAGTTCTCGATGCGGCAATGGCGCTGCGTTGGTTTCTTCATCCGCGCTTCCACGATGCATTTGTTCTTGAAGCCGTAAAGCAGGACCTGCATCGGAATCGGTGCGGTGATCTCAGACTTCAGTAGATCGGTGCACTCGATGTGGCGTGGGGCAATTTCTCCTGCCGCGGGCAGGCGCTGCGTCAGTTTCTTCGGCAATGCGTCAAAAACAGGTACGGATGCATCACGCTTCTCGTCGTTGCGTTGCTTTTCCAGCTCCCAACAGCAGGAACAACCTCCAGAGGCCCAGAACAGCAACAGGCGCATCTTAGCAGGTCAGAACTCCCAGAAAGAAAATTCAGGGGAGCTGGGGTTGAAGTCTTTGTGTCCCTGAGACTTCAGAACAGGAGGCAAGCTCTGCTTCAAGCCCTTGGAGATCTTCCTCAAGCAGGGGGCCACAGCTCACAACAAAGTCCTGTCCTTTCCTTGGCAAAAAACAGCCACTGCAGGCCAACCCCAGACAGCACACAGCAAAGGGGCAGTACTTCTCCTCAGTTTCTCCATCTCTTCTCCTTGGCAAAGGTCTCTCTTAAATCCCAGAAGTAATCTAAAAGTCTGGGATCTGGGCCCCTCTTTTATAATACAAAATCCTTTGTTCTCTGTGGCAGAGCAGCTCTTTGCCCAGCCAAAACCAGTTCTGTCCTCTCTGGTACAGCTTCCTGGCAGGAGGTGGAGACAGCATTGTCTAAGGCAGACCGGGCCCATTCAGGTGTGAAATAAATCTCCTTCCCCTACTCTGAATGCAGCCCAGGTCCATTCAGCCCAGCCCTGACTCACCCTGGAAAGGCAGGATACACCTAACCCACCCAAGTGGCTGTCTGAAAAGAATACACATCCCCAGCTCCTGTCACTCCAAAGCCAGACAGTCAATACACAACATAGCAGAGGCACACTGGATGGTTAGGCAAGAAAATACCTACTTTCTAAAAGTGGTATTTTCAAACCCAGAATGTAAAAAATCACCCTACCAAAAGATGCATCTTAACATTCTGAGTTCAGGCATATCAAACTTTACTTTCCCATCTTGTCCCAATGGGAAATTATATTTATAAGATGTTATAAATGAACTCCCATTCTATCCTATTGGACAGATAACCATTCAATAGTGACAAACGAAATTTGCAGTGTTTCACTATCAGGACATGCCACACACATCAGGGCATGTCATACCTCTCACATACACTGCACCCTGCCCACAGGGGTACCTTGGGCCTACCTTGGGGGTGACTCACATGTAAGAAAAGGGAAGGCAAGTGGGTGCACTTGCCAGGTCGACATGGCAGTACCAAACTGCGCACAGACACTGCAGTGGCAGGTCTGAGTTACATTTACAGGCTGCTTATGTGGGTTGCACAATCAGTGCTGCAGGCCCACTAGCAGCATTTGATTTACAGACCCTGGGCACACACAGTGCACTGTACTAGGGACTGACTAGTAAATCAAATATGCCAATTATGGAATCACAAATCCATAACAACAATTTACAGGGAGCACTTGCACTTTGGCACTGAACAGCAGTGACAAAGTGCCTAAGGCATCTAGACAAGCAAAAACGAAGTCCAACACACAATAAAAATACAGGAGTCAAAGGCAAAAATAGAGGGGAAACCCACGCCAATGATGCCAGGTCTAACAGACATGAAATAGGGCCAGTCACAAATGTTTTGTGATCCAACCTAAGGACTTTTAAGTTAGCTCTGAAACAGACTTTCCATCTCTTCCCTCTCCTTCCTTTGAATGCAGTCAAGTCTCAAAACGGATTACTTACCAGTAGTTTTAATCACATAATCGTTGCCAGGATGCAGCGAAATTTAGTGATTTAAAGATTATCTAAGTTGTGATTTTCAAACACGTCTTTAATTTCCTGTGAGCTAAGCACAGCAGAGCGAACAGAAATGAACTCTCAGTACATTGTTTCTGCACAGGAGTTTACCACTGCAGTTGTCAGGATTTTTGAGAAGTGAAAATAAAAAAGTGCATTTCATCTGACATATTGGAAACAGGCGACTTGACTATTCCACGTATTAAGGATAATGTAAATAAAAGAGTAATGTGCTGGTGCCAAAGAAAAAAACTGTGGTCATGTACTTAACATTTAATGGTAAAGTGCATGTTAAAATTCCGTGTTTTAATAAATACGAAGCATATATTTAAACAAAATTTACATAACAAAAAGAAAAAATAAATGATTTGCAAATTAAGAATTGCGAAACTATTATGGGACAGCTATACCTTCACCGTATTTCTGTTGACTTGATACAATTTACAGCATGAAAAATGAATCTTACCAAAAAGTGAGTTTTAAAAAGTTAACTTTTTCGAACACCTTTGAAAGCAAAGTTAATCTTACTTAAAACGGGTTTCACTCTTTACAGTTTTTTTAATACAATGTTATCCAACTGGGATACAATAAGATTACTGTAATGAAAACTAATGTAAAACTAAAAAGGTGCATTAGTTCAAGATTGTTAAGATAATTTCTAGATATGTGATCTGTTAGTGGTAATAAAATACCCTCAGAGCTCTTCATAAAGTCCCTCGAAGTTCCTGGAAGGCTTTCTCCTTAGTCTTTGTCTTGGCACTGATTTAGTCTGCAATTTACAGCATAGTTGCTGATTGAGGCTATGTCTTACCTGCATCAACAAGCTGAATAGAAGAGAACCAAGCGTACATTGGTCACAATAATCATCCTGGCTCTATGAAGCGCCGAATGTACTTTTATGAGGTGTTGGATGTTGTATTCGAGGTGTCCATTCGTGCAAGGTCCTTTGAATTTTCTAGATACGCAGGACCTTTGTTGAAACCAATAAAAGGTGTGTTTGGTACTCTATATGTTACTGCAATTTACAATCAGTCGAGCTAATCAGTAAGCACCCACATAGCAAGTCCAAAGTAGCAACATATCTAGAAGGTCAAACATGAACCGTTTTATATGGTTTTAAATGCCCCTAATATGGAAAGGATGTTCAGACCATTCCCTCAGACCGACCAAGGGTTAGTAACACTAGCCAGAGGTCTGCTTGGCTGCTTAAACAACTTATAACATCCCCTCTGCTGTTTCTGGTGTCTCATTCAAAGGTACCTTAATTAATCCCAATGGGCCATAGAGCTCCTTCCTACCCAATGATTATGTTAGGGATTCTTGTTCCTTCTCTTTCAATTTAGTTCCCAGTGTTCTCAATACAAAACCATGTTAGAACATCCTTAGTAGAAGTTTAGGTTGTTGACATCAATCACTATCAGGGGCTGTTTATGTGGTCTTCAGATCAACGAGGTAGATAAACTTGTTGAAATTATTAGGCACTATGGAGGATCTAATGACTTCATCTGTAAAGGTTGCAGGCTTCAAATGCTGAGAAAATCCAACATACAATAGTACTATAGGCAGCCTATAAGGCTTTACAATAATAATATGTTTCATCAATATTTTTCAAGCACTTGTCCATCTTAAACCTGATGATCAGCAATTAATTCATAACATCATGTTAAGGGGATAGCTTCCAATTTTTATTTCACATTAGGGCATTGACCTCTAACAATGTGCCTATGCAAAATCTAAGTTTTGCTCTCTTCTGGATGGCCTACCTGCAGGCACACCAGGGCACAGTAAAGATGCATGACACCAGCTAACATTAAAGCACACTTTTCTGGTGCAATATAACATCAGTTAAAACCCCAAATAAAATAAAAGGGCAATGGCACAAAATATGTTAGCTCATCTGTGACAGCATACGTAAATTGCTAAAAATCCAAAAACTCAAGTTAGTCTGTGTGGCCAAATATAAAAACTTCGGGCATATGTACAATGAGATGTCGGAGTGCGGAGCTGCACCGAATTTGGCAGTGCCAAGCTACGACATTTTCAAAATGCAGGGATGCGCCATATTTAGTACAATCGGCACACCCCTGTGTTTTCCCTAGTATTGGTGCTAAAATTAACTGCCTAGCGCCAATGCAGGTACCATTGCACCACAGTGCAAGGGTGCCTGCATTGCAAGGAACAATTGTTTATGTGCAGGAAGGGGTCCCTTCTTGCACATAAACAATCCATAATGACTATTTGTTACTTCTATGTGTGCTTCAGAATGCAGCACACATAGAAGTAGCAAATCGTCATTATTTAATGATTGCTTATGTGCAGGAAAGACGACTTCCTGCACATAAACAATCATTATTGGCTTTTGCTCTTTCTATGTGTACTGCAAAATGCAGCACACTTAGAAAAAGACAAAGCGAGGAGAAATGAAAGCATTTCTCCTTGTGTGCCATTCTAACATCTGCTCTTGCGTGGCGTAAGTTTTTGGTGCTGTCGCAGATTTACACCTCCTTGTAAATCTGAGGCAGCGTCAAAAAGCAATGGGTGTTGCAGTGAAACACCCACAGCAACACCCATTGCATGCCCCTTTCACGCAGATACCTGTGTGAAAAGGTAGCATATTTACAAAGCGGTGTTAAGCCACAAAAAGTGGCTTAATGCCACTTTGTAAATATGGTGCAGGGCATATCGCCAACGGAGCGTCAAATAAAGTGACGCTTCGATGGCGCTAGGGGCTTGTACATATGCCCCTTCATCTCTTATCCCTAGTCTCTCATCAATCTTGTCCTATCATAGCTGAAAAAGAGCAGAAAAAGAAAGTACCTTCATGTGGTGCTTTCTGTTCAGCCAAATGCTACGAGTGGGCCTGCAGCACTGATTGTGCCACCCACATGAGTAGCCCTGTAAGGGTATCTCAGACCTGCCACTGCCGTGTCTGTGCAGAGTTTTTAACTGCCATGGCGACCAGACAAGTGCACTCACTTCCCAAAGTAGGCTGATACTTCGTTGTGCACCACTTACAAGCTGCACAGCAATACCGACTAGAGTAACTCAGATCATGAAACATGAAACCATAGTTAGTCCAAGTAAACAATATTTATTCCATATTTTTCAGTACTTTTCCAATTTACAACGGAGGTGACGTTATTCCAAGCTTCAAATGCTTAAGACATGCTTATCCAGGCTTTATCTTAAAGCACGATGGAATCAACAGTACATCCTGGATAACCATGAAGATAATCATCCAATGATTTTGGGCATGACGCCCTTCTTCAGGGGTTACTAAAATATAAGGAAAGTCCATCAGCATGTAGACAATCTTAACAGATATAAACTTAGAATAAAACATTTAACCATATCAAACCGGTCCCAGGATGCTTGTTTCCAGTGCAGGGAGGACCTGGCTTGGCAGTTCGGTCTGGACTGTTCCCATGAGGCACAGGGTCAAGACTGATGTGCGTATGGCTGGGTCTGAACTGGGGTGGCATGGTGAGCAAAAGAACGGTGGATTTCACCCAGATCTATTGACTGGGGGTGAATGTTTGATTTGCTCTGCATTCCGTCCATCATCTGTGTGTCTTTTGCTTTCTCGCCCTAAGTGCTCTGGGTATGTCCAGACATGGGTCCCAGGCTCACTGTGCCACTGGATTCAAGCTAGCCTGGCTGATGAGAGGGTGATGCCCCAAAACCAGTCTCAGTATGCTTGTTTCCAGTCCAGGGAGGACCTGGCTTGGCAGTTTGATCTGGACTGTTCCCATGAGGCACAGGGTCAAGACTGATTTGCATATGGCTGGGTCTGAACTACGATGGCATGGTGAGCAAAAGAACAATGGATATAACCCAGATCTATTGACTGGGGGTGAATGTTTGATTTGCTCTGCATTCCGCCCATCATCTGTGTGTCTTTTGCTTTCTCGCCCTAAGTGCGCCGGGTATGTCCAGACGTGGGTCCCAGGCTCACTGTGCCACTGGATTCAAACTAGCCTGGCTGATGAGAGGGTGATACCCCGAAACTGGTCCCAGGATGCTTGTTTCCGGTCCAGGGAGTACCTGGCTTGGCAGTTCGATCTGGACTGTTCCCATGAGGCACAGGGTCAAGACTGATTTGCATATGGCTGGGTCTGAACTACGATGGCATGGTGAGCAAAAGAACAATGGATATAACCCAGATCTATTGACTGGGGTGAATGTTATTATGCTTTGCATTCTATCCATCATCTGTGTGTCTTTTGCTTTCTCGCCCTAAGTGCTCCGGGTATGCCCAGAGGTGGGTCCTGGGCTCACTGTGCCACTGGATTCAAGCTAGCCTGGCTGATGAGGGGTGATGCCCTGAAACCGGTCCCAGGATGCTTGTTTCTGGTCCAGGGTGGACCTGACTAGGCAGTTCAGTCTGGACTGTTCCCATGAGGCACAGGATCAAGACTGATTTGGATACGGCTGGGTCTGAACTGGGGTGGCATGGTGAGCAAAAGAATGATGGATTTAACCCAGATCTATTGACTTGGGGTGAATGTTTAATTTGCTCTGCAGTCCGTCCATCATCTGTGTGTTTTTCACTTTTAGAAAGTAGGCATTTTCTTGTTTAACCTTTCTGTGTGCCTCTGCCTGTTTGTGGATTGACTCTCTGGTTTTGGTGTGCCAGGGGCTGGGGATTGCATTCACTGTAGACAGCCACTGGGGGGTTGATGTATGCCTGGCCCTTCCTGGATGACTCAGAGCTGAGCTGATAGGGGCTTGGCTGCATTTAGAGTAGTGGGAAGAGATTTCCTTGCACCTGAATATGGCCTGTCTCCCTTGCACAATGCTGTCTCTGCCCCTTGTGGTCATACTGCAACAGTGAGGACTGAACTGGTTTCGACTGGGCTCAGAAACCCTTGCACAAAGAGGACAAAGACAAAATGGGGTATAAGTAGTAGACCTTAAACCCCAGAACTTTAGATCACTTCTGGACTCAAGAGGAATCTTTGCCAAGGAAAAGAGCTGAAGAGCTGTGAGGAGGAGTACTGCCCATTTGCTGTGTGCTGTTTGGGGTTGGCCTGCAGTTGCCAAGGAAAGGACAAAGACTGGAACTTTGTTTTGAACCTGCTTGAAGAAGATCTCCAAGGGTCTGTATGTGCTGGCCTCATGTTCTGAAGTCTCAGGGACGCAAAGACTAAACTGCCAGCTCCCCTGAACTTTTCTGCTGAGAGTTCTGACCTGCCAGGAGGTGCCTTTTCCAGTTCTGGGCCTCTGGAGGTTGTTCCTGCTGTTGGGAGATGGAGGAAACCTAAAGAACTGAAGAAATAGATGCATCGCTATCCTTGCGGGTCTTTTTCCCGATGCAGCACCGCCGTATGAGAAGAATCTCCACGCATTGCCATGCCATTGCTGAACCGACGCAGCGCCTGTCGCGGCTGCAAGAACCGACGCATCGTAGGATCTCGGCTGAAGAAACTGATGCAGCGCCGCTTGTCGCTGCCGCATTGACTGCCAACGCATCCTGGATTTCACGCATCACACCTCTGTGACAAGTTTTCCTGAGGCATCACTTGCAGACCAGAACATTCTTGGAGTCGACGCATCACTTCCCCCTACAGACCAGATTCAACGCATCACTTCTCCTTCATGCAGCAGAACTGTCGCATTGCCTCCTCAAGGTCTGAGGAACTGATGCATCTCTTTGTTTTTGGTGCTTCCCATCTCTGCGGCTGTGTGGCCTTGTGAATTTTGACATATCTACAGGTACTTTGTGAGAAATCAAGCATCCATATTTTTCTATGGACCAAGTTGTTTGAAACCTTTTTAACCGCTTCAGTGCTCGGGACGGCCCCCGGCCGTCCGACGTCACAGTGGGTGTGTGCGGAGGACGGCCGGGGGCCGTCCTAAACACGCCACTCAATAAATCACCCGCACTGCGGCGGAATTCGCGCTGCGGTCAACGGGTTAAAGTCATATTGTTATTACATGTATGTTGGATTTTCGTCGTTTTGGTCTTGGGTTTAGATAAAGATACTTTATTTTTCTAAACTGGTGTGATGTCCATTTGTGGTGTTATCACTGTATTACTGTGTGCTTTGAGTACAAATACTTTACACATTGCCTTTGGGATAAGTTTGTCTGCTCGTGCCAAGCTACCCAGGGGGTGAGCAGGGGTTATCTAAAGTGTGCATCCCCATTACCATGATTAGAAGCAAGGGTTCGTATTTGGACAAAGGTACCTACCTCTGCCAACTAGAGACCCCCATTTCTAACAAGTCCCAAACTAATACTGGTCCTACTGCTCTTTAACTGCACTTAGCCCTGGAGTGAGACAATACTGATGTCTAAGTGCTTGAGACCAGAAGAACTGTGAGTCCTCTCCTACTGAGGGCCTACTCTAACTTTCATTCAGCTGTGCATGTTCTTTGCTAGTGAAAATAGAGTTGGGCGGACTCTACTCACACTGACACAGTTTCGGTACATTTATAACACTTTCCAATTGGACTGCACGAAATGGAAAGCCTTCTTGCTGGTGCTGGACATGGCTTACAAAATGAACTGAGTAAAAATGTCCTTTAGATTTGCCTGGAGAATTCCCAGTTCGGGCTGGACTGTTCCCATGGGGTGTACAGGGCCGGACTGGGAACCGAAACCGGCTCTGGCAAACTGCTCGGCCGGCCCCCCTGTGGGGCAGGGGGGGTCCGTCCGAGCTGTTTGCAAGGGCCAGTTTCGGCTGATTTTGTTACCGGGGGCCGATATTGCCGCCCCAGGTAACAAAAATGGCCCCCCAGGGGCCCAAAACTGGCCCCCACCCTGGCGGCCCACCGGGGAAACGCCAGTGTCCGCTACGGCCAGTCCGGCCCTGGGGGTGAAGGGTCAAGACTGATTTGCATATGACTGGGTTCAAACTGGAATGGCATGGGGAGCAAAAAAACGATGGATTTAGGCCCAGATCTCTGTACTGGGGTTAATGTATGACATTGTTCTACATTCTGTCCATCAATTGTTCTTTTTGCGTTTGTCACTCCGAGTGGGATGGGTATGCCCAGACGTGGGTCTCGTGCTCTCCATGCCACTGGAGTCAAGCTATCCTGGCTGGTGAGGGATGAAACCCAGAAACCGGTCCTTGGATGCTTGTTTCCAGTCCAGGGTGGACCTGGCCTGGCAGTTCGGGCTGGACTGTTACCATTGGGCGCCGGGTCATGACTGATTTGCATACGGCTGGATTCAAACTGGAATGGCATGGGGAGCAAAAAAACAATGGATTTAGGCCTGAATCTCTGTAGTGGGGTGAATGTATGACATTGTTCCGGCATTCTGTCCATCAATTGTTCTTTTTGCATTTTTCACCCTGTGTGGGACGGGTATGCCCAGACATGGGTCCCGTGCTCTCCATGCCTCTGGAGTCAAGCTATCCTGGCTGATATGGGGTGAAACCCCGAAACCAGTCCTAAGATGCTTGTTTCCAGTCCAGGGTGGACCTAGCCTGGCAGTTCGGGCTGGCCTGTTCCCATTGGGCGCAGGGTCAAGACTGATTTGCATATGGCTGGGTTCAAACTGGAATGGCATGGGGAGCAAAAAAACTATGGATTTAGGCCCAGATCTCTGTACTGGGGTGAATGTATGACATTGTTCTGCATTCTGTCCATCCATTGTTCTTTTTGCATTTGTCACCCTGAGGGGGACGGGTATGCCCAGAAGTGGGTCCTGTGCTCTGCATGCCACTGGAGTCAAGCTATCCTGGCTGATGAGGGATGAAAACCTGAAACCTGTTCTTGGATGCTTGTTTCCAGTCCAGGGTGGACCTGGCCTGGCAGTTCAGGCTGGACTGTTCCCATTGGGATCAGGGTCAAGACTGATTGCAAATGGCTGGGTTCATATGGGAATGGCATGGTGAGCAAATAAATGATGGATTTAGGCCCAAATCTCTGTACTAGGGAGAATCTATGACATTGTTCTGCATTCTGTCCATCAATTGTTCTTTTTGCATTTGTCACCTTGAGTGGGACGGGTATGCCCAGACGTGGGTCCCGTTCTCTCCATGCCACTGGAGTCAAGCTATCCTGGCTGATGAGGGGTGAAACCCCGAAACCGGTCCTAAGATACTTGTTTCCAGTCCAGGGTGGACCTAGCCTGGCAGTTCGGGCTGGACTGTTCCCATTGGGTGCAGGGTCAAGACTGATTTGCATATGGCTGGGTTCAAACTAGAATGGCATGGGGAGCAAAAAAAAATTAATTTAGGCCCAGATCTCTGTACTGGGGTGAATGTATTACATTGTTCCACTTTCTGTCCATCAATTGTTCTTTTTACATTTGTAATCCCGAGTGGGACGGGTATGCCCAGACGTGGGTCCCGTGCTCTCCATGCCACTGGAGTCAAGCTATCCTGGCTGATGAGGGGTGAAAGCCAAAAACCGGTCCTAGGATGCTTGTTTCCAGTCCAGGGTGGACCTTGCTTGGCAGTTCGGGCTGGACTGTTTCCATTGGGCGCTAGGTCAAGACTGATTTGCATATGGCTGGGTTCAAACTGGAATGGCATGGGGAGCAAACAAACGATGGATTTAGGCCCAGATCTCTGTACTGGGGTGAATGTATGACATTGTTATGCATTCTGTCCATCAATTGTTCTTTTTGCGTTTGTCACCCCGAGTGGGACGGGTATGCCCAGACGTGGGTCTCGTGCTCTCCATGCCACTGGAGTCAAGCTATCCTGGCTGGTGAGGGATGAAACCCAGAAACCGGTCCTTGGATGCTTGTTTCCAGTCCAGGGTGGACCTGGCCTGGCAGTTCGGGCTGGACTGTTACCATTGGGCGCCGGGTCATGACTGATTTGCATACGGCTGGATTCAAACTGGAATGGCATGGGGAGCAAAAAAACAATGGATTTAGGCCTGAATCTCTGTAGTGGGGTGACTGTATGACATTGTTCCGGCATTCTGTCCATCAATTGTTCTTTTTGCATTTTTCACCCTGTGTGGGACGGGTATGCCCAGACATGGGTCCCGTGCTCTCCATGCCTCTGGAGTCAAGCTATCCTGGCTGATGAGGGGTGAAACCCCGAAACCAGCCCTAAGATGCTTGTTTCCAGTCCAGGGTGGACCTAGCCTGGCAGTTCGGGCTGGCCTGTTCCCATTGGGCGCAGGGTCAAGACTGATTTGCATATGGCTGGGTTCAATCTGGAATGGCATGGGGAGCAAAAAAACTATGGATTTAGGCCCAGATCTCTGTACTGGGGTGAATGTATGACATTGTTCTGCATTCTGTCCATCAATTGCTCTTTTTGCATTTGTCACCTCGAGTGGGACGGGTATGCTCAGACGTAGGTACCGTGCTCTCCATGCCACTGGAGTCAAGCTATCCTGGCTGATGAGGGGTGAAACCCCAAAACCAGTCCTAGGATGCTTGTTTCCAGTCCAGGGTGGACCTGGCCTGGCAGTTCGGGCTAGACTGTTCCTATTGGGCTCAGGGTCAAGACTGATTTGCATATGGCTGGGTTCAAACTGGAATGACATTGGGAGCAAAAAAACAATGAATTTAGGCCCAGATCTCTGTACTGGGGTGAATTTATGACATTGTTCTGCATTCTGTCCATCCATTGTTCTTTTTGCATTTGTCACCCTGAGGGGGACGGGTATGCCCAAACGTGGGTCCTATGCTCTCCATGCCACTGGAGTCAAGCTATCCTGGCTGATGAGGGATGAAAACCTGAAACCTGTTCTTGGATGCTTGTTTCCAATCCAGGGTGGACCTGGCCTGGCAGTTCAGGCTGGACTCCCCCCATTGGGATCAGGGTCAAGACTGATTGCAAATGGCTGGGTTCATACTGGAATGGCATGGGGAGCAAATAAATGATGGATTTAGGCCCAAATCTCTAGACTAGGGTGAATCTATGACATTGTTCTGCATTCTGTCCATCAATTGTTCTTTTTGCATTTGTCACCCTGAGTGGGACGGGTATGCCCAGACGTGGGTCCCGTTCTCTCCATGCCACGTCAGTCAAGCTATCCTGGCTGATGAGGGGTGAAACCCCGAAACCGGTCCTAAGATACTTGTTTCCAGTCCAGGGTGGACCTAGCCTGGCAGTTCGGGCTGGACTGTTCCCATTGGGTGCAGGGTCAAGACTGATTTGCATATGGCTGGGTTCAAACTAGAATGGCATGGGGAGCAAAAAAACAATTAATTTAGGCCCAGATCTCTGTACTGGGGTGAATGTATGACATTGTTCCACTTTCTGTCCATCAATTGTTCTTTTTACATTTGTCATCCCGAGTGGGACGGGTATGCCCAGACGTGGGTCCCGTGCTCTCCATGCCACTGGAGTCAAGCTATCCTGGCTGATGAGGGGTGAAAGCCAAAAACCGGTCCTAGGATGCTTGTTTCCAGTCCAGGGTGGACCTTGCTTGGCAGTTCGGGCTGGACTGTTTCCATTGGGCGCTAGGTCAAGACTGATTTGCATGTGGCTGGGTTCAAACTGGAATGGCATGGGGAGCAAAAAAACGATGGATTTAGGCCCAGATCTCTGTACTGGGGTGAATGTATGATATTGTTATGCATTCTGTCCATCAATTGCTCTTTTTGCATTTGTCTCCCCGACTGGGACAGGTATGCCCAAACGTAGGTCCTGTGCTCTCCATGCCACTGGAGCCAAGCTATCCTGACTGATGAGGGGTGAAACCCCAAAACTGGTCCTTGGATGCTTGTTTCCAGTCCAGGGTGGACCTGGCCTGGCAGTTCGGGCTGGACTGTTCTCATTGGGTGCAGGGTCAAGACTTATTTGCATATGGCTGAGTTCAAACTGGAATGGCATGGGGAGCAAAAAAACAATGAATTTAGGCCCAGATTTCTGTACTGGGGTGAATGTATGACATTGCTCTACATTCTGTCCATCAATTGTTTTTTTGCATTTGTCATCCCGAGTGGGACGGGTATGCTCAGATGTAGGTCCCGTGCTCTCCAAGCCACTGGAGTAAAGCTATCCTGGCTGATGAGGGGTGAAACCCCGAAACCGGTCCTAGGATGCTTGTTTCCAGTACAGGGTGGACCTAGCCTGGCAGTTCGGGCTGGACTGTTCCCAATGGGCTCAGGGTCAAGACTGATTTGCATATGACTGGGTTCAAACTGGAATGGCATGGGGAGCAAAAAACGATGGATCTAGGCCCAGATCTCTGTACTGGGGTGAATGTATAACATTGTTCTGCATTCTGTCCATCAATTGTTCTTTTTGCATTTGTCACCACGAGTGAGACGGGTATGCCCAGACGTGGGTCCCGTGCTCTCCATTCCACTGGAGTCAAGCTATCCTGGCTGATGAGGGATGAAACCCCGAAACCCGTCCTAGGATGATTGTTTCCAGTCCAGGGTGGACCTGGCCTGGCAGTTCGGGCTGGACTGTTCCCATTGGGCGCATGGTCAAGACTGATTTGCATAAGGCTGGGTTCAATTGGAATGGCATGAGGAGCAAAAAAAGATGGATTTAGGCCCAGATCTATGTACTGCTGTGAATGTATGAAATTGTTCTGCAATCTGTCCATCAATTGTTTTTTTTGAATTTGTCACCCTGAGTGGGACGGGTATGCCCAGATGTGGGTCCCGTGCTCTCCATGCCACTGGAGTCAAGCTATCCTGGCTGATGAGGGGTGAAACCCCGAAACCGGCCCTAGATGCTTGCTTCCAGTCCAGGGTGGACCTGGCCTGGCAGTTAGGGCTGGACTGTTCCCATTGGGCACAGGGTCAAGACTGATTTGCATATGGCTGGGTTCTAACTGGAATGGAATGGGGAGCAAAAAAAAGTTGGATTTAGTCCCAGATCTCTTCACTGGGGTGAATGTATGACATTGTTCTGCATTCTGTCCATCAATTGTTCTTTCTGTATCACCCCGAGTGGGACGGGTATGCCCAGACTTGAGTGCCATGATTTCCATGCCACTGGAGCCAAGCTATCCTGGCTGATGAGGGGTGAAACCCCGAAACCGGTCCTAAGATCCTTGTTTCCGGTCCAGGGTGGACCTGGCCTGGCAGTTCGGGCTGAACTGTTGCCATTGGGCACAAGGTCAAGACTGATTTGCATATAGCTGGGTTCAAACTGGAATGGCATGGGGAGCAAAAAACGATGGATTTAGGCCCAGATCTCTGTACTGGGGTGAATGTATGACATTGTGCTGCATTCTGTCCATCAATTGTTCTTTTTGCATTTGTCACACCATGTGGGTCGGGTATGCCCAGACTTGGATCCCGTGCTCTCCATGCCACTGGAGTCAAGCTATCCTGGCTGATGACGGGTGAAACCCCGAAACTGGACCTAGGATGCTTGTTTCCAGTCCAGGGTGGACCTGGCCTGGCAGTTCGGGCTGGACTGTTACCATTGGGGGCAGGGTCAAGACTGATTTGCATATCCCTGGGTTCAAACTGGAATGGCATGGGGAGCAAAAAAATGATGGATTTAGGCCTAGATCTCTGTACTGGGGTGAATGTATGATATTGTTCTGCATTCTGTCCATCAATTGTTCTTTTTGCATTTGTCACCCCGAGAGGGACGGGTATGCCCAGATGTGGGTCCCGTGCTCTCCATGCCACTGGAGTCAAGCTATCCTGGCTGATGAGGGGTGAAACCCCGAAACTGGTCCTAGGATGCTTGTTTCCTGTCCAGGGTGGATCTGGCATGGCAGTTCGGGCTGGACTGTTCCCATTGGGCGCAGGGTCAAGACTGATTTGCATATGGCTGGGTTCAAACTGGAATGGGATGGGGAGTAAAAAAACGATGGATTCAGACCCAAATGATGGATTTAGGCCCAAATCTCTGTACTAGGGTGAATCTATGACATTGTTCTGCATTCTGTCCATCAATTGTTCTTTTTGCATTTGTCACCCTGAGTGGGACGGGTATGCCCAGACGTGGGTCCCGTTCTCTCCATGCCACTGGAGTCAAGCTATCCTGGCTGATGAGGGGTGAAACACTGAAACCGGTTCTAGGAGACTTGTTTCCAGTCCAGGGTGGACCTGGCCTGGCAGTTTGGGCTGGACTGTTTCCATTGGGCGCAGGGTCCCGACTGATGTGCATATGGCTGGGTTCAAACTGGAATGGCATGGGGAGCAAAAAATACGATGAATTTAGGCCCAGATCTCTGTACTGAGGTGAATGTATGATATTGTTCTGCATTCTGTCCATCAATTGTTCTTTTTGCACTGAAGTATTTCCTGGTCAGTAGATCAGATCTGGCAATATGATATCACTAAGGTAGGTCCTAAAACAATGGATCCTATGCACAAACCAAATTTACCTTTTAGGAATTAACAAAGGTACTACTGTGTGAAGGGAAGGATTTCTCTGACACGAGTGCAGGGACTTCTACAGTAGGAAATTCCACTCAAGAGGTGGTAAAAGCGCATTCACAGGTGTGGTTTGCCTTTGATTTTGTAAACGCCCACAGGAATGTGCATTTCTGGCCCTTCGTAAGCTCCTGTGTGATCTAGAAATGATCTGAAATCTACTTCAGCTAAGGGCTGTTGTAACTCTCCTTTCTAAAAGGAAAGGGGAATTAAACACCCCCAAATTTGGTGAGGGTGTATAGTATGGTTGTTTTTCAAGGGGAAAAGTTTTCCCAGTGAATAACAAAGTTCATATGCAAATGAGACTCCATTATCACTGTATTGAGTTCTCCACTTTAGAGAAAACCAGACAGAAATAGGAGCCTTTACAATAAGTCATATTACATTCCCATTAATGTAAGTTTGGAAACCTATGCCTGGTGAGCTTTCCTGGTGTATATCTGTAAATGTTTGTAAACATGATGAAAACTCTGGTTAGTCTGAGGCATAAATTTCAGCCTGTGATTTCTCATTTTTTCTGTGACTAGGTCCCATTGAAATAAATGATTCATGTTAGGAATGCTGGGCCTTAGGGAGGTGTTTAGCATTTAAATTCTGAGTTAACTTCAGTGCAAGCCTTTGTTACAGACACGCATTACAGAGAGCTTGTTATTTGCTGCTCTTAATTTCCTGCTCTGCAAGCATTCTCTCATTTTATGCTTGCATCTACAGTTTTATTAAGATTCAACCCTAGGTTGACATGGCTTTAAATCATAGCACAATGCACACCTATATGACCTTCAGGCTAGGCATCCTACCATTTATGGGCATTGGAAGAAAAGAAAGGGTATGGTGGCTCTGTACAGATGAACTTGAGTCAATACACCACATAGTTATGCCCTGTGGGAATTGGCTATACTTAGGTCTGACCTGAAAGAAACTGTACCAGGCGTGTATGACACACACACAGTGCCAACATGTTGGGGAATCCCTGTACTCGGCTCATTGGGCTTCCAGCCCCCGTATTTTCAAGGACAGACTGATGGTTTTGAAGGAAATAGCTCAAAAATAAGATTCAACTTGCAGACCACGTTAGAATTGCACTTTTAGAATATGTTTAAATTACTGCTTTCGCATAGAAAAATGACACGTATACAAATTGTGCCCATTTCATAACATGAAAGAATCTTTCTAATGTATAATTAATAAACATAAATTATTTCATTAATAATTAATATTGTAAGAGAAATGTATTTGCTTGTAGCAAATGGAATATTATGTTTAAAAAATGTTTTTGTACAAAGCTATCATTCTTCAATGTGCACTTTTAGTTAGGCCTCAAATCATTCTTCTCCTAACTCTTGCTCACAGCTTAATAGACGTCTATTTAGAACATTTTGCCTAGCACCGGCAACCTGCTCAAGAATGTGCTGACTTCAAATCTATGTTACATTTAGTTCCCTCATCTCATATTCTGACATTTACCTTAATACAATAGGACTCGCTGTGTTTGATATAACAAATAATGATTTAGACATTTTATGTGTGCTTCATCAGAATATTATTGCTAGTTTGCTTCCTCATCTCTGGCAAGCATTTGTCTTTACACTGAAACAAGCAGCTCATCCTTTAACGTATGTAAGAAGGTTCTCATGAGAACTTTCCTCCATGTAACAGAGTCCTGAATCAATGTTTAAACTCTCTATCAACATGAATGTTTACGGTGGGAATTGGAAAAAGAGACATTGAAAGCTTGACAACACCATCAGATGAGCGGTTACCATTGGAGCAGAAGAGTTAATGCCTAATATGTTTGATACAATATTGTGTGATTTTATACTAATAAGTGCTCCTAGCTAGTTAGCAGAGCAGATGCAAGGAAGAGACCCCACAGACCCTGACACAAGACAGAGAGACCCAGATCTATCATCCTGCATTTTGACTCTTCTCCTGGAAAGTTGATCTTTTACTTGTTACTGACAGCTACTGTTAAAGGTGACTTATTTTTTTTTTTCTAAGATTCTTATCTGATCAATGCTACTGCAGAGATCATTCTATTACTGACGATTTTTACTGCAGCTATAGGGAACTCTGCTGAGTTTCCAGAACGACTCTTTATGGAATGTTCTTATATTCTCACTTTGTTCTTTTCCAAAAGTAACTCTTTAAGGGTTCTATTTAGAGTAGGTTAGGTCCCTTAGCTATTTTAATGATGCTTTCCTTTATGGAAGACTGTGTATTGATTTATGCTGTCACTAATCAATCTTTTATTGATATTTCTGTAAACCAATTAATTTGAATAAATATTACCAAAACAATACTAATCTTGTAAGATAAATAAAGGTGTTGAAAACTTCACCAACTTTTCATCATTGACTGAGCATTTAAAAGTCTATTTGTCAATGATATATGCATAGTTTTTGTTTTCGTTCTAGCTCTATTCTAAAATTATGGCAAAGGTCCATTGCCATTTTTCAAGAGCCTTTAGTATTTCCCAAGGATGAAATCTGTAAGTTTGGTGTTAAATCTTGAAACCATACTTGGCTAACCCTCAGGCTCCCATAGTTTCTGGTGGCAGAGGATGGTTTACACCATGAATGGAGCTTTTAAAATTAGCACCCATGATGATTTAAAATAATCCTCGAT
Organism: Calotriton arnoldi; assembly: GCA_963921515.1. Lineage (NCBI taxonomy): Eukaryota > Metazoa > Chordata > Amphibia > Caudata > Salamandridae > Calotriton > Calotriton arnoldi. The sequence goes on from CAWUFW010015585.1 coordinate 112,879, forward strand.
TCCAGTTTCCAGAGTCCAGACACAGACGGAGTGACAAAGTGGTTGCTGATTGGGGTTTGTGGTTTTGAATGTGTGAGTATTAATAGGGTGAAAATGTTGCAGTTGTAAGTGTAGTGGTTGTATGTGTTTTCTCTTTTTGGTTGCATGAGTGAGTAATATGAAAAACATCAAAAAGTTGTTGAAGAGAAGAAGTGGGTTTCAGGCTCATTGAAGTTAAAAGATCCGGGGATAATAATAAATGTTAAAACTTGTTTGCAAGAAAAGTTTATGTATGGTGTGAGGTACCATCACTTCCATCAGTAATAGAGAAGCTGTTGTGTTTGATTAATCTCTGTTAAAGTTGGTGGAACCTTATTGCACAAACGGGTGAAGCTGCATTAATTTGTGTGAATTTTAGCTGGTCGAGAAGCCACTTGCGAGTGTAGAATATTCTTGAATGATTGAGATACTTAATATTTTCTTAGATGAGCAAACAAGAAGTTATTTAAGAGGTTATTTGAAAGAGTATGTGAAAGTGAAGAAAATTGAAGTGATTACACCAAGCAGGTAAGTGTAAGAGCACATACTTTATTGACTGTTCGTCTCCACGGCTTCCAGGAACTGACAAGATCCTGGGATTCAAACCATAGTGTTCCATTACCATGACAGTGACATCATAAGCAGTGCAAGTCACATGGACAATGAGCTAAAGGAGAAACTACTTAAACATCTCCTCTCTTTCCATTGATTCAAAAAGAAACAGAAAAAGAAAGACAAAGGAAGAAAGGCAAAAAGAATACAAAAGAATAAAAATTCATCGTAAGTAAAACAACATATAAGTTCATTTGTATAAAACAAAACAGCAAACTACAGATTTAATCGATTTGGCGGGACACTCGTCCTACTACTCCTTCGTGGAGGGACATATTTCAATGAGGTTTTCACAACCTGGGAAGGTCTCTGCTCACTCTCTTTAACTGATGGTTTTCTTAGACCTGATTGGGGCTGAACCATGTTCTCCGATTCAAGACCCAAGTGCATCACAACCCTCATAGGAATCTTGTAAATTCTAGACAGGTTCCACCAATTTTTTCCATTGACTCTCACAGCAAAACGTGATGTAGCATCCACTTTAACAGGAGGACCAAACTTTGACAGCCCCTTAGGAACATTATGAGGGGACTTAATTCTCACTCAATCCCCCACATTAATTACAGACTTGAAACTAGTCTCATCCTTGACTGCAGGTTGTGGAAGTGCGCCACAATCTTTTTGTGACGGGAAAGCAGGACAAGATTGTATGTCATTATTTCCCCTTGTCTCTCCACACCTAGACAACAGACCCCATTTCTTCATCCAAGCAGGACACATATGAAAAGAAGCTTGTCTACCTCTAAGTAGAGCGAAAGGACTGGAACCAGTGATGGCACTTGGAGTAGTGCGATGTGCCCACAACATACTCTGGACAACCTCTTTAATATCAACTCTGGCTGAAACAGCCCACTGAACACATTCAACAAGAATACGGTTGGTGCGCTCAATGAAACAATTTGCCTGTGGGTGATATAGAGCCACACGCCTGTGAGAGATCCCACATTCGTACAGAAAGTCAGACATTTCCTTGGACGTAAACTGTGCACCATTGTCGGATACAATCTCCTTAGGAAATCCCTCTCTGGCAAAGAGACTTTATAGAAACCTGATGACTTCTTGAGAGTTGGGATCTGTCATAAAATGAACTTCCCACCACTTGCTGAAGTAGTCAGCAACAACTAATGCAAACTTGTATTTGTTGGGTAGAACATTGAAGGGTCCCACGAAGTCAATAGCTAACTTCAACCAGGGACCCTCGGGTGCATCCACATGCTGTACAGGAGGTGAAACAATCTTGATAACTTTATCACTGGTACAACATGTGACACAACCTTCCACAACATCATTTATTTGACGGTCCACGGATGGCCACCAATACACACAACAAATTCTTTTTTTCGTGTTAGTCTGACCAAGATGTCCCTCGTGACCATAGTCAATAATACGACTTCTGAGAGACTCAGGAGGGACAAACTTATCCCCCGCATGATCATTTCTCCACCCTCCAGCATAAGCTCATCAGCAACCTTGGCAAAGGGATGAAGATCACTGTCAAGATGTTTCTCTTTAGGCCAACCTGACACAATAAAATCCTTCACCTTTTTAAGTATAGCATCGGACTCCATTCCACAAAACCAATCGCGCTCAGAAAAACAACCCACACAGCAAGCATCCACTGCAGCAATCAAGCACTCTTCATCAGTATTGACATCACGATCATCTTTCCCTAAGGGCAAAGGAGACCTTGAAAGATAATCAGCCCTCGTGTATCTCCCACCCGGGATGTGAGCAACACCAAAATTGTACTGCAGCAATTTTGAACTCAACCTAGCAATTCTAGGAGTATGATATTTGACAATTCTACTCTCAAGGATGGGAATGAGAGGCTTATGATTAGTAAGAATAGTAAACGTCTTACCCCACAAAAAACATTTGAACTGCTCAACAGCCCAGCAACACGCAAGCAATTCTCTCTCAATAACTGAGTAGTTTTTATCACTCGGCCGCAGAGCTCGGGATGCGAACCCTACAGTATACTCCTTACCCTGCTTGACCTGAGAAATCATTCCCCCAAGACCATCTAGACTGGCGTCCACAGACACAGTACATTGAAAACAAGGGTCAAAAGGGGTAAGAATTTCACACAACCCTAACTCTCTCTTGATCTGCAAAAATTCCTCATGACAGGAATCACTCCAAACAAATGCTGTTTTCCTCTTGAGAAGATCTCTCATGTGGACTGTCTTGGCAGCAAAATTAGAAATAAATTTCGTGTAGAATTCGCACAAACCCAAAAATGAGGAAACTTGTTCTCTTGAAGTAGGACATGGAGCGTGAGAAATAGCTTCAATGAGACCCTCTCTTGGCACAATACCATCACCAGAAATCCGGTGACCCAGGTACTCAATGGACTCAACACCAAAGACACATTTGAGCTTATTGGCCATAATCCCCCTACTTTCCAATCTCTCCAAAACTTTTGCAACATTTCCAGATACCAAGATATCATCTTGGAAGACAACAGTATCTGTGACACCCTCCAAAACCTTTTCCATGATTCGCTGGAAAACTGAAGCTGCTGACGCTAGCCCGAACGGCATCCTTCGGAACTGGAAGGTGCCAACAGGTGACACAAAAGCTGTCAGGTGCTTGGAGACCGGATCTAACTCAACTTGATGATATGCCGAGGCTAAACCGATCTTAAAAAAATATTTTGCACCAGCGAATTTAGACAGAATGTCATCGATACAGGGAAGAGGGTGCGAGACAACCCAGATCTCCATATTCAGGCTGCGCAAATCAATGCATACCCTGAGAGTCCCATTTTTTTTCTCCTTGCGACCACCAAGGGAGATAACCAGAGAGATGACTCAATAGGTTCAATGACCCCACTTTCACACATTTTCTTAAGTTCAGAAGACAAATCATCCCTGATACTGAAAGGTACATTACGTAATTTGTGTTTGATTGGAAGAGCCTCATCCTTTACCTTGATAAAATGTTTGAACCCTGTGATGCATCCTAGTTTGTCTCCAAAAACTTTGGGAAATTTCTTTGACCAATAAACTAAACTCTCCCCTACAGGTTGTTCACCCACTACAGAAACTTGTTCTAACATGCCAGGCCTAAGAGTCATCCCAAACAACCCCTGGTGATACCAACCAAGAATGTTGAGACCCTTCTTGGCCACATATACTTTCCCTTGGATATGCCTGTCCTTAAAAACTAAGGAAGTTTCAAAATATCCCTTTAAATCAATTCTCCTCCCTTCATATGAAACTGGACTTCTATCAGGAGGATTGAGAGGTCTATTTCCCAAGTTACTTTCAAACAATTCCTCAGTAATCATAGTCATCCTTGCTCCCGAATCCACCAACAGTTTCAGATATCTTCCATCCACCAAGATATCAACTACAGGATTGACACAGTCATCAGAGTCGTCCTTCACAACCACTACAAAGTCAGTAAGTGAGCTAACAACTTCACACACAGGATCATGCTTGGGCTCCTCAGAGTACACAACGTTGACACTCCCTCGAAAACCACACATTTTGGCGAAATGTTCTTGTTTCCCAAACTTACGACACGCTGCATTTTTCGCCGGACACACCGGCGAGTTGGGATAATGTGATGGGAAACCACACTTGGTACAAAGATTTTTGGAGTAAGACCCTTTTTTTTCTGTTTTGAAGGAAACAAATCTATTCCCCTTTAGCTCGGAATTAGGTTTGATTTTCTCTCCCTGTATTTTCTCATTCATATCCTTTTGATCTTTAACTGCACCCACAACATTCTTCTCAGGTTTGAGCTCTTTTGAGGATTTCTGAGATAATTCTATACTTTTGACGATGCTAATCGTTTCCTCCAAAGAAGGAGTCTTTAAGGTGAGTAATTTCTCTTGGACTTTCCTGTCCCTACAATGCACAGCAACTTGATCCCGAATGAGTTGAGAAGTAAAATGCTCAAACTCACACTCTGAAGCCAGAATACGTAAAGCTGCAACATACGATACTATGCTTTCATCACTCTCCTGTTCTCTAGTAAAAAACTTGTGCCTAGCGACAACAAGGCTGATTTCCACATCAAACTGTTTTTCCAGCATGCCCACAGCTTGATCATAAACGTTTAATTCTTCCTCTCCCGCAACCACAACAAGAGGAGGTAGATGTTCTAAAACAGCTTGACCTTCGAAACCTAGATTATGCTCTAAAATGAAACGCTTCCACTAAATCTAGAACACCCCATTGCACCCAAATATTTTACAAACGCTCTGTACAATACTTTCCACTTAACAGGTGGATCACCTGGAAGCTGTAAAAAAGGGGGGGTTGCACATTCTGCATGGTGAAAACGAAACGGATAAACTAAATTTCAGTGAACAGTGAAGAATGGTAAGCAAAAAAAAACCTGCAAAGAAAAGAAGTTAATGCTAATACAACACTGTCAATTAAAAAAAAAAAAAAAATAGTCCATCTGTGTGAGAGAAGGAAAAAAAAAATAGTAATCATTAAATAATGAGAACACCACCAGGTAGAAAATGGACTTCCGCTTCTGATTGTTCACTCTCGAGATGAACGTTGTTGTCCATGTGCAGATTGTAGTTATCCCTGCACAACACTTACTGCTGAGCCGTAAAAGTCAACGTTCACTGAAAGCCTGCTTCCAGCAAGATGAACAGACACTGCGCCAGAATGATGGTAAAAATTCTTGGAGCGATGACCAATGCGCTTTCCGCCCCACAATTTACGAAATCGGAGAGGTAACAGAGTTGTAACAAGTCTCTTCCGACTGTCAGCTGCTCCAGACGACGTATGGGGCGTGAAATAACTCGGAAACACAGCGGTGTGCGTCTCCGTAACCGGGGTAGCCAGTTAAAGACGCGTAAGCGATGACATGCCCTGAACTGATTCTGGCAACATGGAAGACGCGTAGAGACGCACAGAGCGTGAAACGCTAGACGCGCTCCTCCTCCGCTGGGACACACGAAGATTCCACTGTGTCATCAGACGGGGAAATGCAGCGCCACAGAAGGATCGGTCAACTCAACAACGGCAGCAGTCACAGCCACGGAAGGATCGATCCGCTCTTCAACGGCAGCAGACACACAGAGGGACTCGCCTCACATCGGATAAGCAGTGAAAGGTAACACTTCTCACCTGCCAAGAAATGAAGAGTCCTCTTGACATCAGGAGCTGAAACACGCAAATGAGATGCTTGTGAGTCTCCCAGATTGAAGATTCCCAGAAATAGTCAGCTAGAAAGCTAGAAAAGACGTCCAGAACCTCTCCTTTAAGGCAGCACAGCGAAGTACAGCAAACTGATAAGAGCGAGACACCCTCACTAGGGCGAAACCTTGTCTCGAGGTCCCAACGTGAAGACAGATCACAAACCAGCCTTGAGAAGCAGCTCAGGAAGACTGGGATCACAGAAGATGGCCACTGCACACGCAGGTGGAGAGAGGAACAGCCATCCTCGTCGCCAAATTTGAAGTGATTACACCAAGCAGGTAAGTGTAAGAGCACATACTTTATTGACTGTTCGTCTCCACAGCTTCCAGGAACTGACAAGATCCTGGGATTCAAACCATAGTGTTCCATTACCATGACAGTGACATCATATGCAGTGCAAGTCACAAGGACAATGAGCTAAAGGAGAAACTACTACAGAGGTTATTTGAAAGAGTATGTGAAAGTGAAGAAAATGTTGAAGGAGGGTTAGCTGCTGCGAGGAGTGAGTCCGACGTCATAGTGTTTCGTGAAAGATTGGACAGTTGGTGTACTTTCGCGCTATCATTGTTTGATAGGTTTATTGTGCTGCACTGAGATTGGACATAGTTGATTTGGTTTCTGTTTTTGGATTTGGAAAAGGATCGCATGAAATCAAAGCTGTCATTTAAATGGTGAACAAAAAAATTGAAGTATGCTGAACAAAATCAAAACATTTGATTTTCGTGACAATTCAGAAGTTCAACTGTCATTATGAAATGTTTTAAGAATTTTAAGAAATTTGTGAAGGGAGTTGTCAGTATTCCTGTACGAAAAGGGGAGGGGGCACCTCCTGAGGTTACTCCAATATACATTATCAGTCGCGGCTCCTGGAGGGAGTGCTGCTGGGCGGTGGGGCGGGGTGGGGGGTAGTAAACTCCGGCATATGGCTGAACGGAGGTAAGTACATAAATAAATAAATAAAACGAATTACATTGCGCGCGCTGCATCGCCATTTGGCTGGATCCTATTTCAAAAGAAGTTCCTGTAAAGATAGGCACCTTTGAAGAAAAACACCAATTTGTGGTCTGTGATACCAGTCCAGTAAATCTGCTGGGAAGAGATTTTGTGTATAAGCTGAATTGCACAATATATTGCACACCGGACAGTGTAGCTTTCCAGACCCATGATGAGTATGTTGGGCCCGATTCACAGAACTAATCTGAGACGAAAGTCTAACTTTACGACTTTCGGTATTCACAAAGGGCATTTACGAGTAGTAAAGTTAGACTTTTGGTCTAAGTTTATACCAAAAGTCTAACTTAGACCAAAAGTCTAACTTTACTACTACTAAAGTTAGACTTTCAGTCTAAGTTTAGACCAAAAGTCTAACTTAGACCAAAAGACTTTTGGTCTAAGTTAGACTGATGAGACAAAAGATTGTAGTAGGAGTGCTCCCTTTATCGACAATTTCTGAATTGCCCGAAGATCTTAGAACAACTGTAAATACGTATAAAGGGTGTTGAACCAGTCCAAACAAAATTGAAACCAAATGCTATTTTCCCTAGAACACCATCCTATCATTTGTCTCCAGAGGATTTTACAGGAATACAACCAATGATTGAAGATATGCTTCAGAAAGGCATACTGAGAGAGTTGATTTGGAGCCCATTTAATTTACCGATAATGAGTTTACAAAAGCAGAATGGCAAGTATAGGATCGTGCAGGATCTGAGGCGGATCAATGAAATAGTGGTGCCTTGTGTGACCATAGTACCAAATCCTGCTACAGTGCTCTTCCAAATTCCAAGTACTGGAGAATGGTTTACAGTTATTGATTTGTGCCAAGCTTTCTTCTCAGTGCCATTGCACGAAGATAGACAGTATTAATTCTCCTTTGTTACCCAACAGAAAACAATCATGTGGTGTTGCATTCCTCAAGGGTATACAGAGAATCCCTCCATATTCAACCACATCTTAAAGAAAAACCTTGAGTCCCTACAGATGCCCTGTGAGTCTACCCTTGTGCAGTACATTGATGACTTATTAGTAGCCTCAGGCACTCGTGATGCCTGTAAGTACAACACCATTGCATTATTGAATCACCTGGCAGAAAATGGACACAAAGTGTCTCTAAGTAAACTGCAGGACTGTCAAAAATAAGTTCAGTACCTGGGAGACAGTATTATGAAAGGAGTCAGGAAGGTGCCAACAGAGAGAAAGGACGCCATCTTGCAGATGAATCTACCACGAACACAAAGAGAGACTAGGATGTTTCTAGGAATGGTCGGCTACTGATACAATGGATACTGAACTTTCATTGATGGCAAAGCCCCTACTGAGGCTGACACCTCAAGATGTGTCTGTTCCACTTCCATGGGACAACAAATGAACAAAAGCTTTACTAGAGCTGAAAGAGAAATTGTGTCATGCCCCAGCTCCAGGAATGCCAGATAATACAAAAGAGTTTACTTTGTTTTGCAGTGAAACAGATGGATGAGCACTCTCAGATTTGAAACAAAAACATGGAAAGGCCTGAAGACCGGTGGCATATTTTTCTACCACACTTAGCAAGCATTAGTCATCAGCCACCTGGATTATTTTAATGCCTTATTGGCTTCCATCAACGAGACAGTGCTAAACAAACTGCCAGTTGTCTAGAATATTGCAGCATGTCTTATCATCAGTCATCCACCCAGGACAGCTTCTACTCCCCTTTTGTGCTCTCTCCATTGGCTGCCTATGCATCAAAGAATCTTTTTTTTTTTTTAAATCTGCTGTCTAACACATAAATCCTTATACGGCAAAGATCTGAGCTATTTGCCTTCAAAGCTCTCTTATTACCGGCCAGGTAGACGGTTAAGATCTAGTGACAAAGCCCTGTTAACAGTCCCTCAAATAAGAAAGTCTAGCTCAGGTGGCAGGTCCTTTTCTTTCCTAGCCCCTTTGTTTTGGAACGAACTTCCACTCTATCAGAGTCAATGCACTGATCATTTTCAATTCAGAAAGCTTCTTAAGATAGAGCTGTTTGTGGTGTAATTATTTCTGATTGCCAGTCTATGACCTGGGCTGCGTTGCACCCCTTCTGGGGTGATTCTTGCGCGTTATAAATTAAACTAACGTAGCATAACATAACATAAAATAACATAGCATAACATAACACTTGATCCTGTGGCGGCTGGACTCCCCAGTTGCTTGAAGGTAGTTGCCCCAGTAAGTCTGGAAAATAGCGAAAACATTGTGATGGGACACCCTTTAGTTGTCATGGTCCCACACTCAGTGGAATTACTATTGACTAAAAAAAAAACTCAGTACTTGACCCATAATAGACTTACCCAGTATGAGCACAGTCTCCTTGCCTCTGATAATGTCACAATCAAACGCTGCAATATATTGAATATTTCTACTTTGATGCCTGTAATTGAACAAAATGATAAATGTGAGGAATTCAATCATGATTGCCTAAGTGTCACTGAACTATGCAGTAAGCCAAGACCTGACATTAAGGTTGCACCACTAAATGAGCCCGACCATGTCCAATTTGTTGATTGTTCATGCCTAAGAGGAAGTGAAGGCATACTGAGAGAAGCATATGCTGCGTGCTTCATAAATGATGTGATTGAAGCTTCCTGTCTTCAACCTGTTTTCTCTGCACAAGTTGCTGAGTTAATTGCCCGTACTCGAGATGCAGTCTGTAATGAGAGTCACCCTTTTCACTGACAGCCAACATGGCTTTGGCGTAGTTCATGATTTTGGGCAATTATGGTCGCAAAGATGGTTTCTTACTTCCACAGGAACGCCGATCCGGAATGGACAAAATGTGGAGGATTTGCTCAAAGCTTTACAGTTACCCAGTGAAATTGCTGTTGTAAAATGTCCAGGACATTAAACAGGCAGCGGGTATGTTTCCATGGGCAACAGATATGCTGACTCCATAGGCAAGTATTGGGCATTGTTAGCATGCACATTTAATGGAGCTTTCACAAACGAATCTGACGAAGAAAGTGCCTTCGCAATGATAATGGAAATAACTGATACTTGGGAGGAACTAAAAAGGGTACAAGAAAATATGTCTGAAGCAGGCAAAATGAGTGGATCAGATCAGGTTGTGCAAAGAATGCAAATGACATTTGGATGTCAGCTGATAGAAAGCCAGTGTTGCCTGATAGCTTGTTGTTTCCAATGACCAGATGAATCCCTGGGTGCACACATTTAGGGAGAGATGTCATGGCGAGACTCTTTCAACAAAGCTGGTTTAACCCTAGGTTTCGAATGATTGCTGATGAAAATTGCAGAATGTGTCTCATATGTCAACAGCTAAATGCAGGAAGGAAAAAACATGTTAGAAGCACACACATAGGGAGATCATATGGCCCTTTTAAAAGACTGCAGATGGATTTTATCAAGATGCCTGTGCTTAATGGGTTGAGATATATCCTAGTGATTATCTGTGTATTCTCAAGATGGGTGGAAGCTCACCCAACAATGAAGTGATGAATATGCTATGTGCTGCATTACAGATTGAACAGAAGATACATTGCTGTTACAGGCCAGAAGCATCAAGTATAGTTGAGCAAATGAACAGAATAATAAAGTCCAGGATGGCAAAAGTCTGTCTCTCAACCTCACTGAAATGGCCAGATGCTTTACCGTTGGTGCTGATGAGTGTCCGAAGTATTCCAGACAGGAAGACAGGATTATACCCCCATGAAATTAAGATGGGAAGGGCAATGGGACTACCATCAGTGTCTGATAATGCCCTGGTGAACATCACAGATGATATGATTTTGGACTAGTGCAAGACACTCGCTGATGTGGTTCTTTCTGTCTCTCATCAAACTGACAACGAACTCTGCTTTTAAATGTGCTGGGATTCCGAACTGGATACATGTCTCACACACCAGGAGAGTGAGCAATCCAGAGGAAGCGTATTTGGTCTATGATCCAGAGAGAAGAGCATTAGTGGTTGCTTCATCAATCAAGAGAACACCAAGACCTGCAGCACCAGCACCGGCACCAGTTGAAGTGCAAGGAGAAGTGCTAAGAGAAGTGCAAGTACAAGAAAGGGGTGAAGATCAACTAACTGAAAGATGAGTACAGGTGCATGAAATAATGCAAAGTGATATTGAGGTCTCAAGTGGAGAAGTAGCAGAAACTGAATTGCAAATTGAAAGTATTTGTAATATTGAATGAGGAGAGGAGCAAGATCTCGGTGAAGGAGCACGTTCTAGGACAAAAAGGATATGTCGTTAAGCAGAGTGGCCAAGGAGCCTTGGAAAAAAGAGAGACTAAGTAAAAGCACATCACTAGCACGGATCCCAGAGATAGTTCCTGAAGAGAGTGAGACAGAAGACAAAAGCTCTCTAGATCCAAATCATCAAGTCCTTAGGAGGTCCAGAAAAACTTGAGTACCTTCTCATAGGTATTCTGCTCCTGAATGGTCTTACTACGTAAATGCAGAGGAGAAAAGGACTTCCATGCCAATACACTGACGCGAGACGCTGAGGCTCCTGCACGCAGACACTCCAGCTTGCAGTGGTCTGACATCCCTTGCGAGGTGTCCATCTCGAGACCAAGACGGGGTCCCACAGTCTCTCACTTCAGGTAATGGGGTTGACTTTATCCTAGAGGGATTCTTGGATTTACACCCACATACATGCTAGGTACAATTCAGGTAATCTAGTTAGGGACGCATCGTAGGAGTACGCATTTATTACTGTCATGTATTCTATATACTTGCCTGTATTCATTGTTTTAGCGCGATGGTAGAAATCTACCATCCTTTTACGCTGTTAGTGCTTATAATCATTTATATCTGTTACTGTCTAATGGTTGTTTCAGCACACCTATTTTACACTAGAATGAAGTTGGTTCAATAAATGCTTATTGAAAAACGTCCCCACCATTTATTCTGTGTATCTCTCTGAGACAAAGTGAGCACAAGTGACTGAGCGAAAAGTAGTACACTATTTCCACGATCCCTGATGGGACAGGGTTGTCATGTTCGATAGTTGCCAAGAACTATTCTCTCCTTGGTAAGAGGGGTTTCATGTGGCACTGTGAGTTAACTGGTAAACAGGCTAACATATTCGGTAGGGGTGTCTAGAATCAGTCTGACTCCAATCCTACAGTATATGTTGTCTAAACGCGCAGATCCTATATAGGTTTATAGGAACTACACAACATTTTTTAAAGTTGAATTTGTAGCCCTCAGAGGCGAATCCCAAAATTATGGTGCTCACCCTGGTCAAGCGATCCTGTAAATCATCATCCGTCAGATAAATATCATCTACATAGGACAATGCCTCTTCATCCAAATTCTGAAGTAATTCTGTTACTCTAGCGGAAAACAGCCCGGGGTTATTCTTATACCCTTGGGAGAGTCGACAAAATTGACGCTGGGAACCTAGTGCGGAAAATGCTGTTAGATACCTGCTTTCAGGCGCTATATTTTGGCAGAAGAATCCATTTGAGATATCTAGTGTTGTTTTGTATTTTTTCCCGCACAATGTTATTCATCAATGCGGCACTATGTGCATTCTGTACTGCAAATGTCTGTGTTCAGATGTATGTAGTCTAATACTAGACGATATGAATTACCGGTTTCATTACGGGAAACAAAGGATTATTCATTGGGGAGGTGCCATTTTCAATTACACCCTGGTATTCAAGTTGATCTAAGATCTCCCTGACCAGCAGAACAGTAAGAAGCACCAATACACAGTGGTCCCCAGGGGAAGACCAAACCATATATAACAATAGTGGAATGCGAACCACGACAGTTGATGAGACTGGACCCAAAAGGTTTAGAGACTTGGGGACCCAAGATTCCACCCCAGGTGAGACTCTAGGTACCCCACGATAGCTGTATGCCAAGAAGATACCCGACGGCGTACTCAATACTACTCAGGGTACGTTGCGGTTGCAGTCTTCAAGAGGAAAGACCCTTCCCAGTTTACCACGAAGATACCCCATGGAAGACAGAAGGTTGAGGAGGCACCCTACCTGTGGAAACCCTCGGAATCAGGATACCTACAACCACTGTCGAGCACTTCAGGACGAGACTGCTGTTGCAGAAGGATGAAAGAGTCTATCGGAACCCGGGCGCGGGTTTGTGTCGAAAAGTACCTGAAAGCAGAGGGGACAGAGTCTACACCACTATGGGTCATCCAGGAGGCACTGAAGACGAAGGCCACTCAAGTTCAATGAAAACAGATCGGTTGATAAAACAGGCTTCAAGTACGGGTACACGGAATCGATAGCTCTACCCGAGCCACCGTGATGCTGAAGACAACAGAATCCGCCCGTCCAACCAACCGCGTCCGTCCGGGTCAGTTATAGCGAGGACAGACTCATAGACAGAACCTTTCAATGTGTCCAACTCTATTGACACGAGTCGGTCATGGTAACCAATGCGGTTACCGTGTGATGAAGCGATGCAGATACAGCGACGCGGTGCACAGGGGTTCAGTTACAGGGTGTCCTACTAGGGATGCTGGCCTCAACTCAATGAGTAGACAACTCAGACCTTGAGGGAATGCAGAACCACCACCTGTGTTGCTGAGCAATTTGGAGTTCGTTGGAGCCCAGGTTCAGCAGACCGGTCGATTGTGTTGCGGTGCCTGCGGATGCAGAGGAGTAACTCCTTCACTCCAAGGGAGATTCCTTTGGATGTCTTTAGAAGTCCACAGGCCCAGGACAGACCCTGCATGGATCACGGACACTGATAGTGCAGCAGGTTTGCTGGACAATGAGAGCAGGAGCAGTCTTCTCAGTTGCAGTCTCGGTCCCAAAGCAAAGGACGATGCAATCAGTCCAGCACGGTCAACACGACTTGGCCAGGATGTCCAGACGGTCAAAGATGAAGTGGAGTTGGAGTTGAATCGAATCCCACGACGAATCTAGGGTCCCACCCACAGGTAAGCCCTTAAGTACCCTCAGGAGAGGGTTGGGATGATTCAGGGGTCCCTCCCAGAGGAGGGGCTGGACAGAGGGGAGGATACTCCCATGTCCTTTGTCCAGTTTCGCACCAGAACGGGAGCCAACAGCTCCCTGAGCTGGTTTGAACTGGAGTATGCAAGGAGGGCAACAAATGTGCCCTTCTAGCAGACTATGTAGAGCTGGCAAGCACCCACACCCCGGCCTAATACACTCAATCCAGTCTTGGAGGTGGTCACACCTCCCTGTGACAGGAAACCTATTGTCCTTCTTTCCCCTGCTCGGGCTTGGGCCAGCAGCAGGAGGGCAGAATCGTGTCTGTGGTCGGCAGCAGCCCTAGGTTGCTGTCAGGCTCTGTAAGATCGGTCCCGTGAGCATGGACGGCTTCCAGGAGGGGCCCTACCGTGGATGGAATCATACCTCCAATACCGGATACGGTGTTGGGGTATGATTCCAACATGTTTGATACCAAACATACCCAGGTTCGTTCCAGCCAGTTTAGAGATGGTCATCATGGTAATGACGCATGGCCTCTCTATATTGCAATGGCTGATTCACTTACAAAGCTCGGAGAATGGACTCCGGGGCTTGTAGGGGTGGTCTGCTCATGCAGGGCCACCCTCACACTCGAAACAGAGCACCCTGCCTTTGGGACTGAAAGGCCTGCTACAGCGGTGACTTATAGGTTTCAAGTGCAGTGAGATATAAGGAAACTTATATCTTTCATGAGAGGTTCATGTACCAACTCACACAGGCTGCAATGGCGGGCCTGTAGTCGAAGTTTGGAGGGTCCCTCTTGGGTGGCATGATACATGCTGCAGCGCATAGGGGATCCCAGGGGTACCTATGCCCTAGGTACCTTAGTACCATATACTAGGAACTTACAAGGGTGCCCCAGTAGCCAAATAGGAATGTACCAAGGTACTCACCATAACCAATTTAGGGAGGAAGCACAGTGACTGGGGTCTTGATTAGCAGGATCCCAGTCAGACTAGTTAGAAAAACAGTAGAACACCAGCACAAGTGGGGGTAACCATGAAAGCAGATCCTACTTTCCTACAAGCTTCAAAAGAAAACCTTATGCTAATTCTCTACAGCAAATTAACTGACTTAAGAATGATGTGTTGCTTAAGAAATAAGTGTAAATATATCATGTGTATGGTTTTCATAATAACAGTAATAATGATCACAATAGTTTTAGTAGGATTTTACCTAACCCCTGAATTAGAGCCACCCAGTACCTATGTCACTGGTACACTTACTTAAAAGTTTAGGATAGTATTTTTACTAAAACATTTTTGAGTTATAAGAAAGACGATTACTCTACTAATGCATACTCCAGACTAGGTCAAGAAAACACTAATGCCTTGGATGTTAAGGATTGTTATGTCTGTGCGCACTTGCCAACTTCTTTTTCTGAGGAAGTCACCTATTATCACATCCCTTTGTCCTAGGCAGCTCCTTTTAGTATTCTGCTTTTGCTAATGTATAGGCGAGGACACTTTGAATATTTCTACTCAAATTATGATCTAGTGCTACCTAGAGTGCCTTTAATAGAGAGCATGAATTTGCACCTGCAAGCAAAAATTTACTAACTTGCTCCGTTCTTTATCAGGGCATGGAAAATGGTGCAAATGGATTCACAGTTTTTTCAGATCTTCTCAGAGGTTCAAAGGTTCTGGAGCATTGTCTTTCAAATCATATTAATTTTGTTTGTGCACTGTAGATCTTAAATTGCAATATTTCAATATGGTTATAAAGGCAATCGTTAATAGCAGGAGATCTCAACTGCAGTAAGTACATTAATATGTCAATATTTGAAAAAATGTAAAGCAGAGCATTTCAGACATCATGCAATTTTTCACATGATCCCCTTCACAACAATGTGATCTGTAGGGCAATGCTTGTGGTATTGGAACAATGGAAACCTTTCTCCATGACAAATGATTGGTCATAAATACTTGGCCCTGGTAAAACAGTCACCACTAAAAAGTCGGGGAGTCATACACTTTGGGCCCGATTCACAGAACTAACTTAAGACAAAATCCTAATCTTACTACCATTTTGGTATTCACAGAAGGCACTTACTCATTTTGGTATTCACAGAAGGCACTTACTTACTCATTTTGAGTAACTTACTCATTTTGAGTAACTTACTCATTTTGGTATTCACAGAAGGCACTTACTCATTGATGAGTAAGTGCCTTCTGTGAATACCAAAATGAGTAAGTTACACAAAATGAGTAAGTTACTCAAAATGAGTAAGTTACTCATTTTGGTATTCACAGAAGGCACTTACTCATCAATGAGTAAGTGCCTTCTGTGAATACCAAAATGAGTAAGTTACACAAAATGAGTAAGTTACTCAAAATGAGTAAGTTACTCATTTTGGTATTCACAGAAGGCACTTACTCATCAATGAGTAAGTGCCTTCTGTGAATACCAAAATGGTAGTAAGTTTAGGATTTTGTCTTAAGTTAGTTCTGTGAATCGGGCCCTTTAATTTGAGATGCAGGAGCTGGTAGGGAGGGAGGCCCACCGTGGACATAAGAAGGATAATAGGACTATTGGTTATTGATGGCCTGGCCAGATTAGGCTAGACTGGCAGAACGTAAACTTGAATGGAACATATATGACGTATCCATCCATTGTGTCCTTGGACCAAGAAGAAAGACGCTCCATGTAAATGATATTGTAAGGAAGCAAAGGGTGATACAGACACATTCAGGTCTAGCACATATACTTCTGGGTGAGGAATGCCAGTGAAGGAGAGAATGTATACCATCACATTCAGTTGATGGGGTCAAATGTTTCAAAGTTGAGTCCCAGTTGACAAACAAAATCCATTTATGGTATTTAAATTATTCAAATATCAGTTTAGAGGGGTCTGAAGATTGTGAGGGACAATGGATAGATCTAAAAAAGTTTTGACTTTATAACACAGTTTTTTAAATTTGAAATTCTGAATGCAAAAGAGTTATTAGTATGCCATGGCTAAGTAACAAATAAAATTGATTGCAAGCTGTTTCTTTCCAGTTTTCTCTAACGTAGGTGATGTATTTTGTGATTTCATTTCTGTCAGCTACATGTGGGAATGCAGCATTGTATGGGTAATTATTTACATTATGAATCTGGATTAAATGTAATCGTTTCAAATTGTGTTGAATGTGCCTCTTTTCTGACTAAAGACAAGTGCAATATTGCTAACATAATATGAACATAAGAAACTCACTTTTGCAATCAATATTTATAATGTATTTGCGAACCAAGGGCCAGATGATTATTTACTGGTCGCAGGAAATTTTAGTGGAAATTTGCAAACAGTATTTGTATGTCCAGTAAATCATTTTACAAACCAAACTATGTATTAATAGGTTGATTTGTAAAATTCCAATTCAGAGTGGTTCATAATCTGACCTACCTCACTAGGGCCCGCAGACTAACATGTCTGTGATCGCCTTTCAATAAAGTAGATTTTTTAAATGTAGCCTGCTTCCTTTAAATGAAACAGTGCTGCATTTAAAATAAGTTCTAAAAAATGTGTTTTTTAAGTTTGTTTGAAAGTTGGCAGTGATCACCTGGACCACTGCCAGTCCACAGCAAACATTTTTGCTAATATTCACAAAAGTGGGTCATTAGTTGTGAAGCATATGAGTCCTTCGCCAGTAATACGTCTCTGCAACATTCCATCTACTGGGAACCCAGGCCCAGATTTACTAACATTTTTTTATCATGGTTGCGTCACTTTTTGGGTGCAGCCACGACACAAAATGCTAGTTGAGGTTTACAAAACCACACAAGGGCCAATTTGCATCGTCTTGTATGACATTGTAAAAAAAAGTGACTCAAAGCAGTGCTCTGTGCTGTGCTGTGTTACATTATGTCGGGCTGGCGATACATGGGTGGAGCATGGCCATTCGCACGCATCCACCCATGTATTGTGATGCCAACCTAGATTAACTAAAGTCTGTACATCTGGGTTTGGGCCAAAGCAGTGTGCCTACCCAAGAGAGGTGTAACGAGGAGAAATATCTTTAATTCTCTGCATTACTTCCTCTAACCATGTGTGCTGCATTCTGCATCACACATAGAAACACAAATATGCCTCTGATGACTGTTCCTATGCAGGAAGGGACACTTTCCTGACCACAACGCAGGCACCCTTGCAATATGACGCACGGGTGTCTGCGTTCATGCTAGGCAGCCACACATGCATCAATTCAGAGACAGAGCTGAAGATCGACATGTCTTTGTGGCTCTATTCAGTTCTCTCCCATTTATGCAACGCAGATCAGCAACTTGCTTTGCTGTGTTGTGTTGCGTTGCATGAACTTTTGATAAATGTGCCTCAAGTATTCTTTTGTAACATTGACACCCTCAGGCTAGCCATGCAGAAAAGTCTAAGACCCACTGAGGGAAGGTGACGTGCATTGGTTCTCCACCCAATAAATCAAGTCAAGTCCAAAGAAGAAGTACTTTATTAAACACACAGTACTCAATACTACACATTAACGTACAATTATGTACAAATAGGCAGGGGGCAAAACCTATGGTGACACCCTCCTAACTGTTCACACATCCAGCGAGCCCTGAACCCCATAACCATAATTCCCTCCCATGTAAACTAGACACAATATAAGGGGTTGTCGTTATTAAAAGGCAGACCTACTGGCTTTGTCAGGGTGTCACCACATTACTAAAAACTGAATTTTGCCACGATAAACCAATGTAATACTAATAAAACCACTATGGATTGTGCGATCTTACAATGACATTAATTAAGGACTAAGCAAACACAAGGAGATGATGGACGGAGTGTTGAAACTTTTCAAACACTCACTGTCAGACCTGGCTTGGCAGTTCGGGTTGGACTGTTCCCTTGAGGCACAGGGTCAAGACAGATTTGCATATAGCTGGGTCTGAACTGCGGTGGCGAAGTGAGCTAAAGAACGATGATGGATTCAACCCAGATCTGTGACTGGGGGTGAGTGTCTGAAACGTTTTAGCACTCCGTCCATCATCTCTTTGTGTTTGCATTAATTAAGGACTGTCATGACTCGCTGTCAACCTTCTGATTGTCATTAACGCATTTCAAAATATTCAATGACCTTTATTAAAATATGTAATGATTGATTGTTAAGTTTGTGTTTGTCAATAAAGCCTTTTCATGATCTTGATTAAACCATATAATGTATCATTATCAATGTTGTCATTGTCAATAAAGCATTACCAATTAAATGTAATGGTACAAGAGTTCTTTTCCTATTTTTAACATGCTGCAGCAGCAGCCTTAGGATGTATGCACTGCAGAGACTCTGTGCAGAATCATTAGCTCTAGGTGTCTGAAAACAAGGGAAAATCCTCCCCAGGTCATTTGCTTCTCTACCATGGAGACTTATTGTGCATTTTTGGGTGGCCATGTTAGGAGCTGCTCCACATTTGGCAGAACCCCAGCACCCAATTCTACCATTGGTGGTATCCTTGCCCTATCTTGTACACCACAGTAAACGAAGAGGCATATGGGCTATGCAGTTACATGATTCTAGGGCACTTTTAGGGTGAGGGCGAGAATATTTTAATAGCGGCCGTGAGCTGCGGATTCCCTTTTTCTTTTTTTCATCATGCAATCTCGCACCACGACAAATGGAGCCCAATCTTTAATTTTCTTTCATTGGGCCTAGGCAGCCCTGCCCTCCCATGGAGCACCTGGGTCCCTGACTGCCCTGGGACACGTGCCTAGCCCAGTCTCACATGGTCCTGCTGACTCCCCATTCAACTAAAACAGAACAATGCTGGCACTGTAGCCTAGTATCAGCAGTGTTTTTCTTCCATTACTACTATCACTATATTATACTAGGAAGCTGCTGGTTAAGATCCTTCTTAAATGCATAGGAGATTTGTAATGTAAACGTAGTCATAGGGATCGATTATGATCTCGCTAGGAAGGCCATCCCGGAGGCATCCGGAGGTGGTCCTTCCAACCGAATCGTGCTGGGACCCGGTTTAACCAAACAACAAAGTACGATGCCATAAACCCTTCACTTACCGAACGACTCGGTCACGTCAAATCCGTCTTCATTTTCCAAGCGAAAAGCTGCCGGAGACGTACAATCGAGTCATCCGGAGGCATTTTTGCAGGCCGATTCTGAACGCTCAAGTACGATGCGTACTTCCTATGCACCGAATAAATCGCCACAACCAACACGTCTGAGCACCCGGAAGGAGAGTATTTCAGGACTGAATCGTGCCACAACATGATTCCTGCGAACAAGACAGTGCAGCCATGTATCTCATTACTCACGTCATCCCTATACTATACCTCTATGGAGAATACAACCATCCCAACCGACGCGGATGTTGCAGAAGGTAAATCCGACACCTACCCATATACAATAAAGTAAATACCCCACCAAAGAGAACAGAAAATAAAGCAGTGACAAAACTACAGTTAATTTGGGGGTGGGGTAATACTTGCAGCAATGTAGAGGCAATTTGGGTGGGGGGGCAATAGTTCCAGCAATTCAGACACAAAGGGGGGGCAGGGGGCTCATACTCCCAGCAATATCCTGCCAAAATTGATAGGTGGAGGTCTAACACTTACAGTAATGCAGAGTAAAAACTGATGTTGGGTGCAAATACCCCCAGCATGATTAGCCAAATTTTGATAGTGTGGCAAATACCCCCAGCAATGTTGAGTCAATCTTGGCATTGGGTGGCAAATACCCCTAGGAATGTAGCTGCAAACATGTGTTTTTGTGTGCAAATACCCCCAGTAATCTTTATGCAAAATTGGGGTTTGTGGGGCAAAATCCCCCAGTACTCTATATGCAAAATTGGGGTTTGTGGGGCAAATACCACTAGTATTCATGATGCAAAATTGGGGTTTGTGGGGCAAATATCCCCAGTAATCTAGATGCAAATGTGGGGTTTGTGGGGCAAATACTCCCAGTACTCCATCTGCAAAATTGGGGTTTGTGGAGCAAAAAACCCCAGTACTCTATATGCAAAATTGGGGTTTGAGGGGCAAATACCCCCAGTAATCTAGATGCAAAATTGGTGTTTGTGGAGCACATACCCCCAGTATTCCATCTGCAAAATTGGGGTTTGCGGGCAAATACCCCCAGCAATGTATGTGCAAATATGTGTTTTGGGGCTAAAACACCCAGGAATGTGTGCGTTAACAATGTAACTGGTGCACATGCAAAGAGACTCAATACCTAGAGGTGGAGTACATGCTGCAGGAATGCATAAATAAACAAACAAATGATGACAGTTTGTGTGACAATTACTTTCAGAGGGCTTGAGCATCATCGTGATCCCAATCAGAACATGGGTCCATAGGATGTCATGTATGTACAATGAGGGAATGTCATCATCAGGAAGGTACACTTACCACTCAATTTACTAGGGAAAACACATTTTACGGTGGAACAGGAATTGCCATAACCACACATATGTATGTATCACAAACTGAATTCATGACTCCACAACAACACACACTGAAACATCGTGGGGCAACATAACTACAATGTACTCTAAATAGTATGTCATTGTGATGCGTCTGTGTGCAGTAAAGCACAGAGGATATTGGCCAAGCCAACGCACATGTCCACAGACAAAGCCACTCTGTACTAATTTCTGTGTCTCAAAATACAACAACACAAAAGGGGTTGTGTCACAGTTGTCATGGAAATATTTGTACCAAATCCAACTTGGAATTGAAAAATGCATGGGCCAACATAAATGTAGGATACAGTCACCATGTGTGAACTGATGCCACTGCACACAACTCACAATCTGTATGCATCTACGGTCATCTTTGGAGAATGTCATTCACAGCAAGTCAGCATCCACCTCATCAGGCTGTCGTGTGTGTTTCAAATTAATAAGCCCATTGTGAATGTGCAGATTGCGTCCTGGACAGCAGTCTGAGTGTGCATGAGTCTCATGACGTATGATTCACAAACAGTGTTGGTGTGTCTGGTGCACAGCTCATTGGGTAAGATAAGCTGCCAGCACGACAGAGGATGCTGGGGCGGTTGGCTCAATCTGGGGCTCAAATACACAAGTGACATAGTCCTTTTCAAGCCAGGAGATATGGGTACATCTTGTGAGTATGAAAGACATGTGCAGAATGAAGTCTGCTTTGTACACATTTGGCAGTGAAACACTGTCAAAAAAATAATAGAAACATCAAGGAGACCTTCAACAAACAAATATTACCATCAGGGCCAAGAACAGTATCTAATGGGCACAATGTGAACACTCAGGGACACACACAAGGGCTACCCTTGCAAAAACCCTTGCAGAGGTATATACATTTAGAGAATGCAAACACTTATGGAACTGGCAGTACTGTTCAAGTGCTATGTGTGTTTGCTTACAGTGCAATATGTTTTCCTCAGCACAACCAGAGATATCATTACAATGATGCCATCTCACTTGCTGTCCACATACCACAGACATTCAAATTCAGAATTCCAGCAATACCCATGCATGTGTAGTGGAATGGCAAGTGTGGCAATGCGTTTTGGAGTAGTAAAACCCCATGTGGCACAACAACACACATCCATGACTTAAACATTTATGGGACTGTACCCCTCTAAGGAATGGAGTGACATCCAATGTTCTGGAATCATGACATTGCAAATTTAGCAATATCCACATCCATCACAGGTCAGTTTTCAAGGGCAAGAATGAACAATAACTGAGTATAAATACCTACAATGGGGGAAACACAACATATGCCAACACACAACTCAGACAAGGCAAAGCTAGGTGGAGCCTACTTTTTTGGGGATGTCAATAGGTCTTGCATATGACAGTGTACTCAAAGTGGCCATTAAAACAATAAGTCTTGAACATCCATTGGCAGACAACAAGCTGCAGACAACACATTCCATATCTTCACAATTACTCAGGCAACAGGTTCTGGCTACTTACATAAACCAAATCTGCACATATGTACATAGCAACCCTATCTCATGGCCTGCATGATTTCTACTTGTTCAGGTATGACCCCTCTCACACCCTCCCCAAAGTACATGCTCAACTTACAAAACTAACATACACACAAGCACCACATAAGCCCCCTCTGGTGCAGCTAGAAGGAAAAACATGTCTGCCACAGAAGCTACAGTCTTGTACTCAAACACTTCAAACACAATTGTAACAATCCCACACTGGTGCTGCACTTCTCACGTCCACCCCTACATGCACAGCACCACTCTTCATCATTATGTACACAATAACTCACACATACCTGACATGCACACAATGTAATGTACTCATCTCCTCCTCAGCAGACGTCAAACGTAACATGTCAAATGAACCACGTTCATCACCAGATTCACTCTCAATAAGGGCTTGGAATACAATCATATCACAACTTGCAGCATCACAGCATGCTTTGACATACACACTTCACACATCACCACACCTCACAACAAGACACTTACATTGCTCAATGGATATGTCCTCAGTTATTCACATATCACCACACACCCACCATACTCTGCTTAGGTTCTACAGCTTGTCATGTCTAAAACACATGCATACACTGATGCAAAAAAAGTAAACATACATCAACTATACAATATCTAACATTTAACCGTTCCGCACCCTAAAATACACAACTGGTGTATGCCCTTTACATACACTTATCCACTTTGTCACATATGAATAGTTTTACATTGTCTCACTGTGGCCCTGTCACATCCACATATGACTTCCATGCACAATAAACCCATTGAATTATGCACATTAACAATTAACCTCACACATTGTAAATGCACTGCTACACTCATATCTCACAATAGTGCCACAGACTACAGCTCTCATCACCTGCCATAATCCGATCATGTCTAGCTGGATATATCCCTCTCACATTGAAGTATTCCTACCATACCTTGTTCAAGATTAAAACAGTGTTATGAGCTTGCATACTCTGTTTCACATCCCTGCATCTAACACCACTCACAATGGGACAATGTGGGTACTTCACGTCTCCTACACAAGAACTGCTCAAAAATTTAACACATACCTTACACTCCATGACAATGGCAAAATGTGTGCTGGCTCCATTACTTAGGAGTCTCCACTCCATATCAAAGTTGGAAACACCAGTCACTCTCACCTCTACACTTGTTTGAGACAGCTTAGCACATGCAATGTGTCGAGGTTCCAGGCGACGGACCACGCCCGGAACCTCAGCATCGTTCTAGACTCCTCCCTCACCCTGACCCGCCAGATCAACGCCGTCGCCTCCACCTGCTTCAACTCCCTCCGCATCCTCCACAAGACCTTCAAGTGGATCCCCCCCGGATGCAGAAAGACCGTCACCCATGCACTCATAACCATCAGACTGGACTACGGCAATGCCCTCTACACCAAAATCAACAAAGCCCTGCTACACAAGCTCCAAACCATCCAAAACACCGCAGCAAGACTCGTCCTCGGATCCCCACGACACGAGCACATGACCCAGCACCTACAAGACCTCCACTGGCTCCCCATCGAGAAGAGAGTAACCTTCAAGCTACTCACCAACGCCTACATATCCCTCCACAACATCGGACCCAAATACCTCAACTAAAGAGTCTCCTTCCACGTACCCAAAAGGAACCTCCGCTCGGCCAACCTCTCCCTGGCAGAGACCCCACGCATCCGCAGAACCAGAGCAGGTGGAAGAGCCTTCTCCCACGCGCAGCAACGACCTGGAACGAGCTCCCAGTCAACATCAGATGCTCTTCCACTCTGCACACCTTCAGGAAGAGCCTCAAGACCTGGCTCTTCGACTGATCCGGAGCTGCACCCCCCTCCCCCCTGCGGCTTGAGACCCTCACGGGTGACAAGCGCGGTTTATAAACCCCTGATTGATTGAATGTCAACCTTTCAAAAATCATCTGCAGCTAGGCTTTCCAACATGAATACCACCTACTCCCCTGTGTGGCAACTGAGAGCATGGATGTGACACTGGCTCCATTGACATCTGCATGGCAGAAGGAACAACAACACTCCTGTGCACTCACTGTCCACTCAGCTTACCACATGTAGCACAGGGCAATATGACAGACATTACAGCACACCTAGGCCAGCTCCATATGAACAAGAACAGCATGAAGAATATCTCATAAATACACCATTGTCAGTCATGCATAAAGGACAACCTACACACAAATCATATGCTCAACTGTGACTGCTCTGTGGTTGTAAATATGATATGTAAACTTGGACAGACAATAAAACCCATACACATGATGTACACAAACAAAAGCAGGATGGCATGAATGACATCTAATTTTGAATCCAATGGACCATTAAGACAACACACACCTTGTCTGACATTGATCACTGCAGAGAGTGGAGTCCTTGGAGGCAACAGGGTCTCAAGACTGTGTGAATACTGCTCACCTTACACTCACCATGGTCTCAGAAAATATATCAGATGTGTACACAGCCATGAAATGTATTTGCTTACTGTGGCATGCCACCTGTGGCAAGGTTGACATTGCCAATAGTCTACCAGATCTAAAGGAGACACAGACATGGGTCCATCAATATCAAGTCACATACATGTATTGTGTCATTACTCGGTGTACATGGGAGTGTCCAAAGTCACTACCATGTAGTCACATTCCATATTTACCCAGATGCATCGATGAGGCAGGTGTCTTTCTGTACATCACAAATATGTACAGCATACTCCTCCTAAACTGTAGTACTTAGTGACACTTGCACTATGTTGACATATGAAAGCATGACCTATGTTCAATTGTGATGTAAAAAAGTAAAGGTTTGTGAATTAATTTCACACTCATAGTCAAAACTGATGTCGACAATGACACCCAGAAAATGTAGACACAAAAGTTTGGAATACATACTGGCAAAGTGCACATACTCCATGGACCATATGCAATCCATGCCATATCAACATCATAGTAGACTTACACTAATATT
This sequence comes from Calotriton arnoldi, assembly GCA_963921515.1. Classification (NCBI taxonomy): domain Eukaryota; kingdom Metazoa; phylum Chordata; class Amphibia; order Caudata; family Salamandridae; genus Calotriton; species Calotriton arnoldi. The sequence goes on from CAWUFW010015585.1 coordinate 138,552, forward strand.
TGAACATGATTAATAGTTGACTTAAAGAACAATTTGATGAATACAGAAATCTGCAAATGCAAACTTGAACCTGCTGGGTGTGTGGGTCCACTGCAGTGGTAGTACCAGCTTGAGGGGGTGTTGGGTCCACTGCAGTGGTTGTGTCCAATTGAGGGGTGGTTGGATCCACTGCAGTGGTTGTGTCCAATTGAGAGGTGGTGTGTCCACTGCAGTGGCAGGATCAGACTGGGGTGAGACAGGTGTGGTGTGAGGGCTTGTTGGAGAATGGGAGGGACTTGTTTTAACCATTTTGGGGATGGTAAACCCCTTAATGGCAGGTAAAGAGAATGGGAGGGGCACAGACTGTTTTGGAGGGGTTTTTCGGGTGCAGGAGGTACTGGGCTGGTCTGGGGAAGTACGGGTTGGTGGAGGGGTTTTGGACTTGGAAGACCTGGGGGATTTGCGGGTGGGGGGTTTGTGGCTTGACTTTTTAGAGGGGGTGGCATGCTTCATCATCGGGCCCGATGATGAAGCATGACACCCCTCGGGGTGTGTGAGGGCAACAGGAGGCAAGACTTGTTCTTTCCCCTCACTGGTGGGTCCACACTACCTAGGATTCTTTTTCATTCCTTCTCTTTTTCTTAAAAGGCGCACAGGTTACTTTTTGCATCCCGCCGTAGGAACAGTGTCCTCTTTTGCATTTGGATGTATTACATGGGGAGCATGGACACTGGACCTTAACTGGCTCCCTGGTCCCCCCTCTTCTTTGTTTATAAATTAGTAGCACGGCGGCTCAGCCGACGGACCCAATGTCTTTCCTATCCCTTCTTTTCTCCATTTTTTCTTCTTTCTTTCACACACGAGATATGTTGTTCCCTACTTTTGGGAGACTAGCAGGGACTCTTTTTTGATGTACACACGGAGGCAGTCCCCCTTCCTTACCTAACTCTTTACTTACTAATAACGATAGGACTGAGTCATCTAATACATTCTGCACATTTGTTATACTACCAAATAGTAGTATGTTCCTGAGTTGTCACCACTTTCTGGATATATCCCCCCTTTTTTGACTATTGGTATTTCTAATTTGTGGCATGATAACGATAATTATAAGAACCTGCACTTCATAGTTGATAGACTCATCTTGTCACTCTAGCACATCGAGTTCCGGCTTAGACTGGCACACGCAGATCAACGGATGATGAGTTGCTTTTACAGGTTGCCATAACAACGAAACCCCCTTTCGGCACCCTTATGTGCAGGGGATTAGTTCTCCCGGTTGACGCGTGCGCATTGCGGGCCATTATCCACGCATGCACACTTTTAGCCAAGATCATTCAGTGTTCCGGAAGGAGGAACCGCCCGGCTACCTGTCATTTTAACTATATCTAGCCCCTGTCCCGCTGACGCAAATTTAGTATCGGCAGGCGTTTGGATGGGGTAGGTGCACAGGAGCTGGCACCTCATAGTAACTGTGAGTAAGGAGTATATACTGGGGACGAGAAAAAACGAGCAATAAGCTCTCAGGACAATGATTGTTGTTTGTTATTTGTGCACTCATGCCTGCTTACATATTGTTCCCTTTACTAGCCCGGTAAGGTGCGGGCGTCCAACGCTTTGAACCATTGGAGCAACTCTCCTCACAGTGGGAGGTAAGGACTCCATGAGAGGTTCTCAACCTCATCTGGTAGTTTATGGGCTTTATAAATATGAGTATTGGTCTGTGTAAGGGGCATTTATGGTGTGGTTTTGTATTGCGTTTTAGGGTATATCCTACCCCCTTCACAGTTGGGTCCCCTTATACGATCATATGAGGGTCCAGCAGACTTGCCACAAACGATACTTGCTGCTAGTGGTTTTATACTAAAACCCTTTATTTTGATGTCCCGCCTTGGTGGCGCCGTACATTTGTTGGGTCTCCCAGTGGTTTTTTGGCAGTGCCAGGCGAACGATGGTTATGTTCCCCATTGCTCCTTGTGACTGACCCGCCTCCTGACATACCTGGGGGGCCCCCACATGTCCTGTGATTACTGGGGAGAGTATCACTCTCCTTTTGGCCTCGTGTCTTATGTTTTTCTTTGAGGTATGTCGTGCACACAGCTGTGGCACACTATGATGCATTAAGTTAGTCTAATGCACATTCTCTGTTTCTCTGTTTATTTTCTGTCCTAGGTTTCTATCAGGAGCAGCGTAATGGCCCGCCCTGACATGTATTAAGGGTATTTATTACATAATAATTTTTAATGTTTGACTCACGTGCACTTCACCACAATTTTAATATTTTGGTCCTGAAGAAGCGCCAATGACCTTTGCGGTAACAAAGGCGCGAAACATGTTGACCTATCAGATTCGGGCACCGTGTGCCTTTTGGAATTACATTCTGATTATGGGCTTCCATTCTGTCAAGGGTGCCGCAATGTTTAAAGACCTTTTTTTGGGTACCCCTTGCCAGTTTTAATCACTATGCACGCACCTTTTTCACCCTTTTATAGGACCCTCACCCCCCACACCCGCATGCACCATCCGGCAATATAAAAAAGATCTCTGACAAAGTGACCCTTCGGGGGACCCATAGGGCATTGCAGCGCCGGCCCGACGAGGATCAAAATGCCCGATGATGAAGCATGACACCCCTCGGGGTGTGTGAGGGCAACAGGAGGCAAGACTTGTTCTTTCCCCTCACTGGTGGGTCCACACTACCTAGGATTCTTTTTCATTCCTTCTCTTTTTCTTAAAAGGCGCACAGGTGACTTTTTGCACCCCGCCGTAGGAACAGTGTCCTCTTTTGCGTTTGGATGTATTACATGGGGAGCATGGACACTGGACCTTAACTGGCTCCCTGGTCCCCCCTCTTCTTTGTTTATAAATTAGTAGCACGGCGGCTCAGCCAAGGGACCCAATGTCTTTCCTATCCCTTCTTTTCTCCATTTTTTCTTCTTTCTTTCACACATGAGATATGTTGTTCCCTACTTTTGGGAGACTATCAGGGACTCTTTTTTGATGATCACACGGAGGCAGCCCCCCGTCCTTAAATAACTCTTTTCTTACTAATAACGATAGGACTGAGTCATCTAATACATTCTGCACATTTGTTATACTACCAAATAGTAGTATGTTCCTGAGTTGTCACCACTTTCTGGATATATCCCCCCTTTTTTGACTATTGGTATTTCTAATTCGTGGCATGATAACGATAATTATAAGAACCTGCACTTCATAGTTGATAGACTCATCTTGTCACTCTAGCACATCGAGTTCCGGCTTAGACTGGCACACGCAGATCAACGGATGATGAGTTGCTTTTACAGGTTGCCATAACAACGAAACCCCCTTTTGGCACCCTTATGCGCAGGGGATTAGTTCTCCCGGTTGACGCGTGCGCATTGCGGGCCATTATCCACGCATGCGCACTTTTAGCCGAGATCATTCAGTGTTCCGGAAGGAGGACCTGCCCGGCTACCTGTCATTTTAACTATATCTAGCCCCTGTGCCGCTGACGCAAATTTAGTATCGGCAGGCGTTTGGACAGGGTAGGTGCACAGGAGCTGGCACCTCATAGTAACTGTGAGAAAGGAGTATATACTGGGGACGATAAAAAACGAGCAATAAGCTCTCAGGACAATGATTGTTGTTTGTTATTTGTGCCCTCATGCCTGCTTACATATTGTTCCCTTTACTAGCCCGGTAAGGTGCGGGCGTCCAACGCTTTGAACCATTGGAGCAACTCTCCTCACAGTGGGAGGTAAGGACTCCATGAGAGGTGCTCAACCTCATCTGGTAGTTTATGGGCTTTATAAATATGAGTATTGGTCTGTGTAAGGGGCATTTATGGTGTGGTTTTGTATTGCGTTTTAGGGTATATCCTACCCCCTTCACAGTTGGGTCCCCTTATACCATCATATGAGGGTCCAGCAGACTTGCCACAAACGATACTTGCTGCTAGTGGTTTTATAATAAAACCCTTTATTTTGATGTCCCGCCTTGGTGACGCGGTACATTTGTTGGGTTCCCCATTGCTCCTTGTGACTGACCCGCCTCCTGACATATCTGGGGGGCACCACATGTCCTGTGCTTACTGGGGAGAGTATCACTCTCCTTTTGGCCTCGTGTCTTATGTTTTTTCTTTGAGGTATGTCGTGCACACAGCTGTGGCACACTATGATGCATTAAGTTAGTCTAATGCACATTCTCTGTTTCTCTGTTCATTTTCTGTCCTAGGTTTCCATCAGGAGCAGCGTAATGGCCCGCCCTGACATGTATTAAGGGTATTTATTACATAATAATTTTTAATGTTTGACTCACGTGCACTTCACCACAATTTTAATATTTTGGTCCTGAAGAAGCGCCAATGACCTTTACGGCAACCGGCGCGAAACATGTTGACCTATCAGATTCAGGCACCGTGTACCTTTTGGAATTACATTCTGATTATGGGCTTCCATTCTGTCAAGGGTGCCGCAATGTTTAAAGACCATTTTTTGGTTACCCCTTGCCAGTTTTAATCACTATGCACGCACCTTTTTCACCCTTATATAGGACCCACACCCCACACACCCGCATGCACCATCCGGCAATATAAAAAAAATCTCCGACAAAGTGACCCTTCGGGGGACCCATAGGGCACTGCAGCGCTGGCCCGACGAGGAGCAAAATGCCCGATGATGAAGCATGACACCCCTCGGGGTGTGTGAGGGCAACAGGAGGCAAGACTTGTTCTTTCCCCTCACTGGTGGGTCCACACTACCTAGGATTCTTTTTCATTCCTTCTCTTTTTCTTAAAAGGGGCACAGGTGACTTTTTGCACCCCGCCGTAGGAACAGTGTCCTGTTTTGCGTTTGGATGTATTACATGGGGAGCATGGACACTGGACCTTAACTGGCTCCCTGGTCCCCCCTCTTCTTTGTTTATAAATTAGTAGCACGGCGGCTCAGCCGAGGGACCCAATGTCTTTCCTATCCCTTCTTTTCTCCATTTTTTCTTCTTTCTTTCACACACGAGATATGAGTATTGGTCTGTGTAAGGGGCATTTATGGTGTGGTTTTGTATTGCGTTTTAGGGGAAATCCTACCCCCTTCACAGTTGGGTCCCCTTATACGATCATATGAGGGTCCAGCAGACTTGCCACAAACGATACTTGCTGCTAGTGGTTTTATACTAAAACCCTTTATTTTGATATCCCGCCTTGGTGGCGCCGTACATTTGTTGGGTCTCCCAGTGGTTTTTTGGCAGTGCCAGGCGAACGATGGTTATGTTCCCCATCGCTCCTTGTGACTGACCCGCCTCCTGACATACCTGGGGGGCCCCCACATGTCCTGTGATTACTGGGGAGAGTATCACTCTCCTTTTGGCCTCGTGTCTTATGTTTTTTCTTTGAGGTATGTCGTGCATACAGCTGTGGCACACTATGATGCATTAAGTTAGTCTAATGCACATTCTCTGTTTCTCTGTTTATTTTCTGTCCTAGGTTTCTATCAGGAGCAGCGTAATGGCCCGCCCTGACATGTATTAAGGGTATTTATTACATAATAATTTTTAATGTTTGACTCACGTGCACTTCACCACAATTTTAATATTTTGGTCCTGAAGAAGCGCCAATGACCTTTGCGGTAACAAAGGCGCGAAACATGTTGACCTATCAGATTCGGGCACTGTGTGCCTTTTGGAATTACATTCTGATTATGGGCTTCCATTCTGTCAAGGGTGCCGCAATGTTTAAAGACCTTTTTTTGGGTACCCCTTGCCAGTTTTAATGACTATGCATGCACCTTTTTCACCCTTATATAAGACCCTCACCCCCCACACCTGCATGCACCATCCGGCAATATAAAAAAGATCTCTGACAAAGTGACCCTTCGGGGGACCCATAGGGCATTGCAGCGCCGGCCCTACGAGGATCAAAATGCCCGATGATGAAGCATGACACCCCTCGGGGTGTGTGAGGGCAACAGGAGGCAAGACTTGTTCTTTCCCCTCACTGGTGGGTCCACACTACCTAGGATTCTTTTTCATTCCTTCTCTTTTTCTTAAAAGGCGCACGGGTGACTTTTTGCACCCCGCCGTAGGAACAGTGTCCTCTTTTGCGTTTGGATGTATTACATGGGGAGCATGGACACTGGACCTTAACTGGCTCCCTGGTCCCCCCACTTCTTTGTTAATAAAAAAAATATGTTAATTGTGTCATTTTTTTAGGAGTGGGTTGTGGGTTTATAGTGGAATAGGGTGGGAAGTAATTTAATTATTATTAAATTATTAATATTTTGTCATAATTAATATTTATTTATTTAATATTTTATATTGTTAATTGTGGACAATAATGTAATATGAATTATTTATTAATGTGTTATTAATTATGATTAATTAATTGGTAATTATGTTAAGTTTGTGATTTTTTTAGGAGTGGGTTGTGGGTTGATAGGGGAGTAGGGTGGTAGTAATTTAATTGTAATAAATGTATTAATATTTGTATATAATATTTATTAATTATTATTTTATAGTGTTAATTGTGTGAATTAATTTATTAATAATTATTTAAATTTTGATTGTTAATTTTTATTAATTAATTAATTAATTGAAAATTAATTATGTTAATTCTATACTTTTTTAGGAAATTGTTGGTGGCATTTATAGGGTAATATGGTGGGTATAGTAATTTATACCCCTACACTATCGAACACTTTCCCTACTGTTGCACTTGCTGGAGTGGGAATAGTAATTGTTACCCCTACGCTATCCAACACTTTCCCTACTGTTGCACTTGCTGGAGTGGGATAGTAATTTTTTCCCCCCGCTATCCAACACTTTCCCTACTGTTGCACTCGCTGGAGTGGGAAAAGTAATTTTTACCCCTACGCTATCCAACACTTTCCCTACTGTTGCACTCGGTGGAGTGGGAATAGTAAATTATTCACCTCCACTATCCAACACTTTCCCTACTGTTGCACTTGCTGAAGTGGGAATAGTAATTTTTATCCCTACGCTATCCAACACTTTCTCTACTGTTGCACTTGCTGAAGTGGGAATAGTAATTTTTATCCCTATGCTATCCAACACTTTCCCTACTGTTGCACTTGCTGGAGTGGGAATAGTAATTGTTACCCCTACGCTATCCAACACTTTCCCTACTGTTTCAGTCGCTGGAGTGGGAATAGTAATTTTTACCCCTACGCTATCCAACACTTTCCCTACTGTTGCACTTGCTGGAGTGGGAATAGTAATTTTTACCCCTTCGCTATCCAACACTTTCCCTACTGTTGCACTCTTTGGAGTGGGATAGTAATTTTTTCCCCCCCGCTATTCAACACTTTCCCTACTGTTGCACTCGCTGGAGTGGGAAAAGTAATTTTTACCCCTACGCTATCCAACACTTTCCCTACTGTTGCACTCGGTGGATTGGGAATAGTAAATTATTCACCTCCACTATCCAACACTTTCCCTACTATTGCACTTGCTGAAGTGGGAATAGTCATTTTTATCCCTACGCTATCCAACACTTTCCCTACTGTTGCACTCGCTGGAGTGGGAATAGTAAATTATTCCCCTCCTCTATCTAACACTTTCCCTACTGTCGCAGTTATTGGAGTGAGAATAGTAAATTATTCCCCTCCGCTATCCAACAATTTCCCTACTGTTGCACTCGCTGGAGTAGGAATAGTAATTTTTTCTCCTCTGCTATCCAACACTTTCCCTACTGTTGCAGTCAATGTAGTGTAAAGTTTAGGTTTAAAAAATATTACATATTTTAATATTTTAACTTATAATATAATTTTAATTTTTTAAAATTTTATGTTACAGGTGTATGAATATATATATTCACTGAAAAAACCATAGGTTTTAGGGACAGTTATAGTTAGTTGGACATTGCACTCGTACAAAACCCGTGAAATTCCCCTGTTATAGTTAGTTCAGCTAACTATAACTCGCGCCCCGCAATGCACTGCTGATGACGTCACATATTACATCACTCATGACATGGTCAGTGACATCACTGATGACATCACTGATGACATCTCAAATGACATCACTGATGACATCACTGATGACATCATCCAGTGACTGTGTGTTTCTGTAAAGTTTAAATATGTTTAATATATAGGGAAAGGCGTATTGAAGAATGAGTGGGTGTATAAGTGTCTGAATGGATGATTTAGTACGTGAGTGACTGACTCTACAAGTGAGTGATTAAATGTATCTTACTGAATGCATGGGTTAGTGACTAAACTGTGTGAATGTCTGTATCCGTCTGTTTGTTGGTGTGTAAGTGGATGCATGGATTTGCGAATAGCTACATGAGTGTCTATATGGGTTATTGATTGGTTCTCTGAGTATCTGTATGGCTGCCTGAGTGTTTGTGTGAGTGGGGTGTGTGTGACTCTATACATAGATGTGTGAGTGGGTGATTCACTGGGTGCATGATTTCAAGAGTGCATCTGTGATGGACTGCTTGGGTGGGTGAGTGTGTGTATGGGTGTGTTAGTGAGTGAATGTATATCTCAGTGGTACATGTGCGAGTAACTACATATGTAAAAGGCAGTATATATGTGTGTTAGAGTATTTAAATGGCTATAAGTGAGAGTGTGTTATTGTGAGAGTGGCTGTATGGATGCGTGTGTGCTTCTATCAGTTATTGTATAAGAGCGTAAGAATGTGCTAGTATTTGTATGAGTAAGTGAGCTGGTGTGTGTATAACTGTATAGGTGAGTAAATGGGTGTGTGATTAATTTTTTGCATGACTGACTAGGTGTGTGAGTACCTCTATGGATGAGTGGCGGTGTGTGAGTATTTATATAGGTGTATGAGTGCATATGATAGTCCTGTACTGAGTGACTGTAAGTATGAGTGACTGTACAGGTGAGTGAGTGGATGTGTGTGTAGACCTAAGAATCAGTGAGTGGGTATGTAGTTTTTGGTGTTGGAGTGTCTATGGTTTTGAGAATGGCAGTCTGTAATTTAGAGTGGGTGTATCAAAAGTTATATTAGGGTGTGAGAAGATGCATGAAATTATCACATGGATGATGTCATCAGTGATGTCATTTGAGATGTCATCAGTGATGTCATCAGTGATGTCACTGACCATGTCATGAGTGATGTAATATGTGACGTCATCAGCAGTGCATTGCGGGGCGCGAGTTATAGTTAGCTGAACTAACTATAACAGGGGAATTTCACGGGTTTTGTACGAGTGCAATGTCCAACTAACTATAACTGTCCCTAAAACCTATGGTTTTTTCAGTGAATTTCAAAGGTTTTTTAAATGCTAATTTCTAACTATAACGTGTCTGAAACCTATGGTTTTTTTAGTGAATTTCAAAGGTTTTTTAAATGCTAATTTCTAACTATAACGTGCCTGAAACCTATGGTTTTTTCAGTGAATTTCAAAGGTTTTTTAAATGCTAATTTCTAACTATAACGTGCCTGAAACCTATGATTTTTTAAGTGAATTTCAAAGGTTTTTTAATGCTAGTTTCTAACTATGCCAACAGAGGTAGGACATGTGAAGAAAGAAGAAAAAATGCACAGAAAGAAGCAAAAGATGTGCAGAAAGAACCAACAGAGGAGCAGAAAGAGGCCTTGTTGCAAAATCATCCTGTGCCCACAACTTTTTCAGACGGGTACTGGTGGTAACTGACTCTGACTAACCAGAGCCAGTGCGCGTTTGCACAGTGGTGAAGGGAGGGGGGCCTGAGGTGACATGTGTGCAAACGCGCCCCGTGGCGCGTTTTAAGTTGCGGGATTAAGTCCCCTTGAATCCTGAGGGTCCCTGGGGCCCAACTAGCCCCCCAGGTACCTACAGTTAGGACCACAGAGCTGAGTTGCAGAGAGGCGTTCCGAGGCCACGCACCTTTTTCACCTCTCTGCAACGCAACTCTGTTGTGCTTACTGAAGGTACCTGGTGGGCTAGTTGGCCCCCAGGATTCAAAGGGAATTATCTCCCCAACTTAAAACGCACCACAGGGCGTGTTTGCGCACATGTCACCTGAGGCCCCGCCCCCTCCCTTCACCACTGTGCAAACGCGCCCCGTGGCGCGTTTTAAGTTGGGGGATTAGGTCACCTTGAATCCTGAGAGTCCTTGGGGCCCAACTAGCCCACCAGGTACTTCCAGTAAGCACCACAGGTCTGCGTTGCAACGCCTGTAACAAATTGTGCAGTTGTGTTTAGGTAGTGAAGAGGGTCGTGCTGGGGGTAGTGTTTTAGGGTTTAGGGTAGTGCAGTGGTGTTTGTGTAGTGTAGGGGGTCATGCTGGGGGTAGATTTAGGGTTTAGGGTAGTGCAGTGGTGTTTGGGTAGTGTAGGGAGTCGTGCTGGGGGAGTGTTTTAGGGTTTAGGGTAGTACAGTGGTGTTTGGGTAGTGTAGCGGGTCGTGCTGGGGTTAGTGTTTTAGGGTTTTAGGGTTTAGGGTAGTGCAGTGGTGTTTGGGTAGTGTAGGGGATACTGCTGGGGGTAGTGTTTTAGGGTTTAGAGTAGTGCAATGGTGTTTGGGTAGTGTAGGGGGTACTGCTGGGGGTAGTGTTTTAGGGTTTAGGTTAGTGCAGTGGTGTTTGGGTAGCGTAGGGGGTACTGCTGGGGGTAGTGTTTTATGGTTTAGGGTAGTGCAGTGGTGTTTGGGTAGTGTAGGGGTTCGTGCTGGGGGTAGTTTTTTAGGGTTTAGGGTAGTGCAGTGGTGTTTGTGTAGTGTAGGAGGTCGTGTTTTAGGGTTTAGGGTAGTGCAGTGGTCTTTGGGTAGTGTAGGGAGTCGTGCGGGGGTATTGTTTTAGAGTTTAGGGTAGTGCAGTGGTCTTTGGGTAGTGTAGGGAGTTGTGCGGGCGGTAGTGTTTTAGGGATTAGGGTAGTGCATTGGTATTTGGGTAGTGTAGGGGGTCATGCAGGGGTAGTGTTTTAGGGTTTAGGGCAGTGCAGTGGTGTTTAGGTAGTGTAGGGGGTCGTGCTGGGGGAGTGTTTTAGGGTTTAGGGCAATGCAGTGGTGTTCGGGTAGTGTAGGGGGTCGTGCTGGGGGAGTGTTTTAGGGTTTAGGGCAGTGCAGTCGTGTTCGGGTAGTGTAGGGGGTCTTGCTGGGGGAGTATTTTAGGGTTTAGCATAGTGCAGTGGTGTTCGGGTAGTGTAGGGGTCATGCTGGGGGTAGTGTTCTAGGGTTTAGGGCAGTGCAGTGGTGTTCGGGCAGTGTAGGGGGTCGTGCTGGGGGTGGTGTTTTAGGGTTTAGGGCAGTGCAGTGGTGTTCGGGCAGTGTAGGGGGTCGTGCTGGGGGTGGTGTTTCAGGGTTTAGGGCAGTGCAGTGGTGTTCGGGCAGTGTAGGGGGTCGTGCAGGGGTGGTGTTTCAGGGTTTAGGGCAGTGCAGTGGTGTTCGGGCAGTGTAGGGGGTCGTGCAGGGGTGGTGTTTCAGGGTTTAGGGCAGTGGTGTTCGGGCAGTGTAGGGGGTCATGCTGGGGGTGGTGTTTCAGGGTTTGGGGCAGTGCAGTGGTGTTCGAGCAGTAAAGGGGGTCATGCTGGGGGTGGTGTTTCAGGGTTTAGGGCAGTGCAGTGGTGTTCGGGCAGTGTAGGGGGCGGTGCAGGGGGTGGTGTTTCAGGGTTTAGGGCAGTGCAGTGGTGTTCGGGCAGTGTAGGGGGTGGTGTTTCAGGGTTTAGGGCAGTACAGTGGTGTTCGGGCAGTGTAGGGGGTCGTGCAGGGGGTGGTGTTTCAGGGTTTAGGGCAGTGCAGTGGTGTTCGGGCAGTGTAGGGGGCGGTGCAGGGGGTGGTGTTTCAGGGTTTAGGGCAGTACAGTGGTGTTCGGGCATTGTAGGGGGTGGTGCTGGGGCTGGTGTTTCAGGGTTTAGGGCAGTGCAGTGGTGTTAGGGCAGTGTAGGGGGTCATGCTGGGGCTGGTGTTTCAGGGTTTAGGGTAGTGCAGTGGTGTTCGGGCAGTGTAGGGGGTCGTGCTGGGGCTGGTGTTTCAGGGTTTAGGGCAGTGCAGTGGTGTTCGGGCAGTGTAGGGGCTCATGCTGGGGCTGGTGTTTCAGGGTTTAGGGCAGTGCAGTGGTGTTCGGGCAGTGTAGGGGGTCTTGCTGGGGCTGGTGTTTCAGAGTCTAGGGCAATGCAGTGGTGTTCGGGCAGTGTAGGGGGTCTTGCTGGGGCTGGTGTTTCAGGGTTTAGGGCAGTGCAGTTGTGTTCGGGCAGTGTAGGGGGTCGTGCTGGGGGTGGTGTTTCAGGGTTTAGGGCAGTGCAGTGGTGTTCGGGCAGTGTAGGGGGTCGTGCTGGGGCTAGTGTTTCAGGGTTTAGGGCAGAGCAATGGTGCTCAGGCAGTGTAGGGGGTTGTGCTGGGGGTGATGTTTCAGGGTTTAGGGCAGTGCAGTGATGTTAGGTCAGTGTAGGGGGTCGTGCTGGGGGTGGTGTTTCAGGGTTTAGGGCAGTGCAGTGGTGTTCCGGCAGTGTAGGGGGTCGTGCAGGGGGTGGTGTTTCAGGGTTTAGTGCAGTGGTGTTCGGGCAGTGTAGGGGGTCGTGCTGGGGTGGTGTTTCAGGGTTTAGGGCAGTGCAGTGGTGTTCGGGCAGTGTAGGGTGTCGTGCTGAGGGATGGTGTTTCAGGGTTTAGGGCAGTGCAGTAGTGTTTGGGCAGTGTAGGGGTCGTGCAGGGGGTGGTGTTTCAGGGTTTAGGGCAGTGCAGTGGTGTTCGGCCAGTGTAGGTAGTCTTGCTGGGGGTGGTGTTTCAGGGTTTAGGGCAGTGCAGTAGTTTTCGGGAAGTGTAGGCGGTCGTGCTGGGGCTGGTGTTTCAGGGTTTAGGGCAGTGCAGTGGTTTTCGGGCAGAGTACGGGGTTGTGCTGGGGCTGGTTTTTCAGGGTTTAGGGCAGTGCAGTGGTGTGCGGGCAGTGTACGGGGTTGTGCTGGGGCTGGTGTTTCAGGGTTTAGGGCGGTGCAGTGGTGTTTGTGTAGTGTAGGGGGTCTTGTTTTAGGGTAGTGCAGTGGTGTTTGGGTAGTGTAGTGGGTCGTGCTGGTGGTAGTGTTTTAGGATTTAGGTTAGTGCAGTGGTGTTTGGGTAGTGTAGGGGGTCGTGCTGGGGGTAGTGTTTTAGGGTTTAGGATAGTGCAGTGGTGCTTGTGTAGTGTAGGGGGTCATGCTGGGGGTAGTGTTTTAGGGTTTAAGGTAGTGCAGTGGTGTTTTTGTAGTGTAGGGGGTCATGTTTTAAGATGCAATGCTCCAATACCTGACCAGTCTGCACTACATAAAACTGCAAAAAAACTAAAAATAAAAAGTGTTTTGCACACTTTTGTCATTGGGCTATATGTGGGCTACATCTGGGTAATATTTGTGCTACATTTGGGCTCTTTTTTCACTGGTGGCCATCTTGGAAGACTTCTTTGTTATGAAGTTTCCTAATTTCTTCATTTACTGCAGTCTCCTCAGTAGGAAATGCTTTCAGTTTTTTACTTTGATTCCATCAAGAAGGCATTCAGATGTGTCTCACATCTGCCATAAATTCAGAATGTTAGCACTCTAGTTGCTCATTAGATCACTGGAGTAAAGCTACTGCTCACCAGGGAGTTAACTGGTAGTCTGCTGCTGGTATTGAAAGTGATTGTTTCAGTCTGCATGTCAGAATTTTCTAATGAAATAGAAGAGGATTTGAGATCTCACTTAAAACATGCCCTAATTTTTCTTTCTGCAGCACTAACTATACTTTCTATTTCAAAAAGAACCCCTCATTTTGTTCCTTTTTAAATTAAATGTATTAAGTGTTACCGGTTTATTCCAATCAAGATGGCTTCAGGTGTGCCATACTTTTGTCATAAGTAAGGCTGTTAGCGCTCTAGTTGTTCTTTAGAACACTCTGGGAAGCTGCAGTAGAACACAAAGGCATCAACTGGCAGGCTGCTCCTTTTGAAATATAACAGGAAGATATTTGAGATCACACTTGAAATATGTCCTAATTTTTCTTTCTACAGCACTAACCATAATTTCTATGACAAAATGAACCCCATCATTTTGTTCCTTTTTAAATTAAATGTTTTAAGTGTTACCAGTTTATTCCAATCAAGATGGCTTCAGGTGTGCCATACTTTTGTCATAAGTAAGGCTGTTAGCACTCTAGTTGTTCTTTAGAACACTCTGGGAAGCTGCAGTAGAACACAAAGGCATCAACTGGCAGGCTGCTCCTGTTGAAATATAACAGGAAGATATTTGAGATCACACTTGAAACATGTCCTAATTTTTCTTTCTACAGCACTAACCATAATTTCTATGACAAAATGAACCCCATCATTTTGTTCCTTTTTAAATTAAATTGTTTAAGTGTTACCAGTTTATTCCAATCAAGATGGCTTCAGGTGTGCCATACTTTTGTCATAAGTAAGGCTGTTAGCACTCTAGTTGTTCTTTAGAACACTCTGGGAAGCTGCAGTAGAACACAAAGGAATCAACTGACAGTCTCTGCCCTTGTTGGATGTACATGTTTTACTGAGAATGTCAGACTTCATTCTCACATGAGTGAGAAAGATAATGTGAATTTACAGAAAATATGCTCTCATTTTAGCTTCTGGAGCACCTTCCAAACCTCCATGGGACAAGCATGAGAAAATAGTGTTCTCTCAAACATGATTCATGATATCCCAGCAGAAGGTTTTTCACATGGTAAAATCACCTTAGAATACACCACAATTCCTAAAATTAGTATGGTACCATCAACAAATAAATTCTAATGTAACTAAAGCCTGTTATCACCCTTTATAGTTCTCCTTTTGGTGACCCTCAAAATCTTCTATTCACTACAATGCATTTCAATGAGGTACTATCATTTATATTGGTCCCAAGATGGCTGCCAGCAATTCCAGGATGAAGTGCTGACAGCCAATCAGATCTCACGATGACATGTGTGGTTAGGCTCCGCCCAGATATATATGTGACTTTACTTTTGATTTTCTCAGGAACTACTGAACGGATTTACACCATTTAAGCAAAAGGCACGACACTGAACCAAGGGCTACCTCTTTGCCAAATTTGGTGTAATTCCGTTCAGCAGTTCGGGCTGTAGCTGCGACTAAAGGTTCCTATGGAAAAATGAATGGGGAAAACGCGTTTTGGGACCCCCTTTTTCTCGGCCCCCGCTTGACGTATCACCCCGAGACTTTCAGGATAGGAGCGGACCGGAGCGCCCCAACAAGTTGGAAACTTTCGCGAAGATTCGTCAACCGGTGCCAACGTTATTTCAAATAGAATGTCGCGGATTTCCTATGGATAATAGGTTTTAACTATAACTATCTACTGGCGACCGCCAGTAGATAATATATATATATATATATATATATATATATATATATATATATATATACAAAAAAGAGGTTGCCGCTCCGGTGGAACGCACTCGCCGGAGGTCTGGCCAAAAACAGGGCTGCTCACTCAGGACATCTCCCCACATGTGCGCCGCCTACGCGTTTCGGGATACCTCCCTTCCTCTGGGCAGCATTCGCACAAAATGAAAGACACCAGCAAGTTATAAGGAAGTCCCATCTTTATTTTGCATGGTAAACCCCGATATGAATCAGGTGAGTGAAACTGTAGCATGATGGGACTTGAAGTCCTGTTACATATCCAAGTGGATGCTGGCTTCCAGATTGTGAAATGAATTTCCTCGTGGGACAAACAATGTTCAAAGTGCCGCCCTGACAATACAAACGACCCCTCCAGCTCCGCTGTGCAAGGTAAATCCATTGCTGCGGACCCACTCGGGTCTCGTGGTGGTGCGAAGCCGTGGCCTGGGCTTGGCCACACATATTCAAAAAAGAGGTTGCCGCTCCAGTGGAACGCACTCGACGGAGGTCTGGCCAAAAACAGGGCTGCTCACTCAGGACATCTCCCCACATGTGCGCCGCCTACGCGTTTCGGGATACCTCCCTTCCTCTGGGCAGCATTCGCACAAAATGAAAGACACCAGCAAGTTATAAGGAAGTCCCATCTTTATTTTGCATGGTAAACCCCGATATGAATCAGGTGAGTGAAACTGTAGCATGATGGGACTTGAAGTCCTGTTACATATCCAAGTGGATGCTGGCTTCCAGATTGTGAAATGAATTTCCTCGTGGGACAAACAATGTTCAAAGTGCCGCCCTGACAATACAAACGACCCCTCCAGCTCCGCTGTGCAAGGTAAATCCATTGCTGCGGACCCACTCGGGTCTCGTGGTGGTGCGAAGCCGTGGCCTGGGCTTGGCCACACATATTCAAAAAGAGGTTGCCGCTCCGGTGGAACGCACTCGCCGGAGGTCTGGCCAAAAACAGGGCTGCTCACTCAGGACATCTCCCCACATGTGCGCCGCCTACGCGTTTCGGGATACCTCCCTTCCTCTGGGCAGCATTCGCACAAAATGAAAGACACCAGCAAGTTATAAGGAAGTCCCATCTTTATTTTGCATGGTAAACCCCGATATGAATCAGGTGAGTGAAACTGTAGCATGATGGGACTTGAAGTCCTGTTACATATCCAAGTGGATGCTGGCTTCCAGATTGTGAAATGAATTTCCTCGTGGGACAAACAATGTTCAAAGTGCCGCCCTGACAATACAAACGACCCCTCCAGCTCCGCTGTGCAAGGTAAATCCATTGCTGCGGACCCACTCGGGTCTCATGGTGGTGCGAAGCCGTGGCCTGGGCTTGGCCACACATATTCAAAAAGAGGTTGCCGCTCCGGTGGAACGCACTTGCCGGAGGTCTGGCCAAAAACAGGGCTGCTCACTCAGGACATCTCCCCACATGTGCGCCGCCTACGCGTTTCGGGATACCTCCCTTCCTCTGGGCAGCATTCGCACAAAATGAAAGACACCAGCAAGTTATAAGGAAGTCCCATCTTTATTTTGCATGGTAAACCCCGATATGAATCAGGTGAGTGAAACTGTAGCATGATGGGACTTGAAGTCCTGTTACATATCCAAGTGGATGCTGGCTTCCAGATTGTGAAATGAATTTCCTCGTGGGACAAACAATGTTCAAAGTGCCGCCCTGACAATACAAACGACCCCTCCAGCTCCGCTGTGCAAGGTAAATCCATTGCTGCGGACCCACTCGGGTCTCATGGTGGTGCGAAGCCGTGGCCTGGGCTTGGCCACACATATTCAAAAAAGAGGTTGCCGCTCCGGTGGAACGCACTCGCCGGAGGTCTGGCCAAAAACAGGGCTGCTCACTCAGGACATCTCCCCACATGTGCGCCGCCTACGCGTTTCGGGATACCTCCCTTCCTCTGGGCAGCATTCGCACAAAATGAAAGACACCAGCAAGTTATAAGGAAGTCCCATCTTTATTTTGCATGGTAAACCCCGATATGAATCAGGTGAGTGAAACTGTAGCATGATGGGACTTGAAGTCCTGTTACATATCCAAGTGGATGCTGGCTTCCAGATTGTGAAATGAATTTCCTCGTGGGACAAACAATGTTCAAAGTGCCGCCCTGACAATACAAACGACCCCTCCAGCTCCGCTGTGCAAGGTAAATCCATTGCTGCGGACCCACTCGGGTCTCGTGGTGGTGCGAAGCCGTGGCCTGGGCTTGGCCACACATATTCAAAAAAGAGGTTGCCGCTCCGGTGGAACGCACTCGCCGGAGGTCTGGCCAAAAACAGGGCTGCTCACTCAGGACATCTCCCCACATGTGCGCCGCCTACGCGTTTCGGGATACCTCCCTTCCTCTGGGCAGCATTCGCACAAAATGAAAGACACCAGCAAGTTATAAGGAAGTCCCATCTTTATTTTGCATGGTAAACCCCGATATGAATCAGGTGAGTGAAACTGTAGCATGATGGGACTTGAAGTCCTGTTACATATCCAAGTGGATGCTGGCTTCCAGATTGTGAAATGAATTTCCTCGTGGGACAAACAATGTTCAAAGTGCCGCCCTGACAATACAAACGACCCCTCCAGCTCTGGTGTCTTTCATTTTGTGCGAATGCTGCCCAGAGGAAGGGAGGTATCCCGAAACGCGTAGGCGGCGCACATGTGGGGAGATGTCCTGAGTGAGCAGCCCTGTTTTTGGCCAGACCTCCGGCGAGTGCGTTCCACCGGAGCGGCAACCTCTTTTGAATATGTGTGGCCAAGCCCAGGCCACGGCTTCGCACCACCACGAGACCCGAGTGGGTCCGCAGCAATGGATTTACCTTGCACAGCGGAGCTGGAGGGGTCGTTTGTATTGTCAGGGCGGCACTTTGAACATTGTTTGTCCCACGAGGAAATTCATTTCACAATCTGGAAGCCAGCATCCACTTGGATATGTAACAGGACTTCAAGTCCCATCATGCTACAGTTTCACTCACCTGATTCATATCGGGGTTTACCATGCAAAATAAAGATGGGACTTCCTTATAACTTGCTGGTGTCTTTCATTTTGTGCGAATGCTGCCCAGAGGAAGGGAGGTATCCCGAAACGCGTAGGCGGCGCACATGTGGGGAGATGTCCTGAGTGAGCAGCCCTGTTTTTGGCCAGACCTCCGGCGAGTGCGTTCCACCGGAGCGGCAACCTCTTTTTGAATTTGTGTGGCCAAGCCCAGGCCACGGCTTCGCACCACCACGAGACCCGAGTGGGTCCGCAGCAATGGATTTACCTTGCACAGCGGAGCTGGAGGGGTCGTTTGTATTGTCAGGGCGGCACTTTGAACATTGTTTGTCCCACGAGGAAATTCATTTCACAATCTGGAAGCCAGCATCCACTTGGATATGTAACAGGACTTCAAGTCCCATCATGCTACAGTTTCACTCACCTGATTCATATCGGGGTTTACCATGCAAAATAAAGATGGGACTTCCTTATAACTTGCTGGTGTCTTTCATTTTGTGCGAATGTTGCCCAGAGGAAGGGCGGTATCCCGAAACGCGTAGGCGGCGCACATGTGGGGAGATGTCCTGAGTGAGCAGCCCTGTTTTTGGCCAGACCTCCGGCGAGTGCGTTCCACCGGAGCGGCAACCTCTTTTTGAATATGTGTGGCCAAGCCCAGGCCACGGCTTCGCACCACCACGAGACCCGAGTGGGTCCGCAGCAATGGATTTACCTTGCACAGCGGAGCTGGAGGGGTCGTTTGTATTGTCAGGGCGGCACTTTGAACATTGTTTGTCCCACGAGGAAATTCATTTCACAATCTGGAAGCCAGCATCCACTTGGATATGTAACAGGACTTCAAGTCCCATCATGCTACAGTTTCACTCACCTGATTCATATCGGGGTTTACCATGCAAAATAAAGATGGGACTTCCTTATAACTTGCTGGTGTCTTTCATTTTGTGCGAATGCTGCCCAGAGGAAGGGAGGTATCCCGAAACGCGTAGGCGGCGCACATGTGGGGAGATGTCCTGAGTGAGCAGCCCTGTTTTTGGCCAGACCTCCGGCGAGTGCGTTCCACCGGAGCGGCAACCTCTTTTTTGAATATGTGTGGCCAAGCCCAGGCCACGGCTTCGCACCACCACGAGACCCGAGTGGGTCCGCAGCAATGGATTTACCTTGCACAGCGGAGCTGGAGGGGTCGTTTGTATTGTCAGGGCGGCACTTTGAACATTGTTTGTCCCACGAGGAAATTCATTTCACAATCTGGAAGCCAGCATCCACTTGGATATGTAACAGGACTTCAAGTCCCATCATGCTACAGTTTCACTCACCTGATTCATATCGGGGTTTACCATGCAAAATAAAGATGGGACTTCCTTATAACTTGCTGGTGTCTTTCATTTTGTGCGAATGCTGCCCAGAGGAAGGGAGGTATCCCGAAACGCGTAGGCGGCGCACATGTGGGGAGATGTCCTGAGTGAGCAGCCCTGTTTTTGGCCAGACCTCCGGCGAGTGCGTTCCACCGGAGCGGCAACCTCTTTTTTGAATATATATATATATATATATATATATATATATATATATATATTTATTTATACATTTTAATATATTTCTAACATTTTATAATTAATTAAAATTATTATTTATTAATTATTTTTATGTAAATGTATATATTACATTTTAAATTTGTATGTTTAATTTATTTTTACATTACATTTATTAGTTATAATTGTTAAAATATACAAATAAATCTAAATATTTTTTTAAGTTAAATGTATTATTTAACATTATTTTTTATACATATAAAAAAACGATATTTTCTACTTCGATATTTTTAACAACAATATTTTTTTCTCGATATTTTTGTACTTACCATTATGAAGATAGGAGATCGATATTTTTGACAACGATATTTTTGTCACAATATTTCTGTAGGTCGATATTTCTGTTGTCGATATTCTGTCAGTGATCGCCATGGCACACACTTACTTCTGACCTAATGGACATCCTTTGTTGTTTTCTATGTTTGTTCACAGTGTGATGCAATCTTATTTTGTCTGTTTTCACAAATCCAGTTATTTGTTACAAAAGAAAACATGTTCATTGATGATCTGTTTTGATGACAATGATTGTTGATTGTGCTTGCACTATGTGCCCTTTTTTGAGACAATAGTCTTCCACTGCAACATGTCCTACGGATTGTGTTATAACCTGGATGTGTCTACCTATCATGCTGCGACAAGGTACATTCACTTTCAAATCTGTGGTAATTTTCATGAATTGATTTGTTACCAATGTTACTGACACTTTTTTGCTTTGTGATTTTGTGCATCTTTTAAATGTGTACAACTGCGACTGAAAGTCACAACATGAGCTAGTATTTGTGCAAAGAGATTTCTTTTAATTTATGAGTTGATTAATTCATTCCACACCATATTGTTGTTATCATAAAAATGTGCAGATAGGAGTTGGTAGAGTTTGTAGATGAGATATTCCTAAGTAGATCCACATTTATTTGAGTCCATAGTCCAACTTTGACCCTCCAGCCAATGTGGGAGAGTTCAGTGACAGTCAACAAAGTGAAAGCTCGGCACATAATGGAGGATATCAGGAGCAGGTTGTCACTTCCTGGAAGTGATGCGCAGTCTTAAGTCTCTCAGTGATCCTTCTTTGAACGACCCCTCCCATGTTTGAGGGGGGAGCCTCAGGTGCAGGCAGTGGCTATGCTGGGGACTCTCCTCCAGAGTCCACATCCCTCCCAGTGCCTTGTGCAGATGTTGATGCACTGGATGTTGTGGGCACACAGGGAGGCGTGGACATGTTGCTGGCAATCTGGCGGAGGCAGGTGACAATGTCCCGCAGCACTACAGCAATTTCATCAATTTTGGAGAAGTAACTGTCCATTTTTTCATAGAGGGCTGCCTGTTGATGTTGAATGGTCCTGAAAATCCCAACGACCTGGCCAAAATCTCTGGTACAATCCTCATATGCGTGGAGGATTCTGGTTAGCTGTACTGCTCTTCCTTATCAGGACTAGCTGCATGATGTCCCCAGTTCCGACGGCTTCTCACACCACCCCTACACACCGAGCAGGACCAGTTGTTGGCACAGTCAACACTGAGCTTCCTTCTTCATTGACAGGGATGTTGTTGTCCGCCAACTCAGGAGTGCCCTGTGTTGCTGTACTGTCAGTGGTGGATCGGCCTGCTGTGTCCGGGGGTGTAGGGGTCATCTGGGTGTTGTCAAATGATGTAGGGGTGGTTGCAGAGGATCCGGAGGTAGGCACTACTGGTGCTGTGGGGGACCCTCACCTGATGGGCCAGATCATTCCTCGTCGTCCGAAGAGGGTTGAGAGACCTCAACACCGGAGAGCTCCTGGTCGAGCAGAGTCTGGGACTGGCTGTCCTGGCTGCTTCCAGCGGTGTTCCCAGCTTGCCCTGTGGGGACATGAAAGACACAATGATTGACGGGAATGTCTACTGCACCACATTTCATACAAATGACTTAGGCCACTGGACACAATAATGAGTTACTGTACATAGATTTGAGTCCTGCATCCATGATGCTGAACTATGTTTGGGGAATACAATGACATTCTGTTTTCAGATGTGGATGAATTTACATGTTCAGCTATGTGCATCACTGGGCATGTTGTGTTCTGTTGACATTACATGACCAGAGACATTGACTGTTTTGTGACACCCTGTGAATGACACAGGTGGGTTGTTGTGCACATCTTTCAAATAAAAGTGACATACGTACTCTTTCCCTCAAAATGTATGTATTTTTTTATCCAGGGTACTTGCCTTAGTGCATGTCATTAGCAGTCACATTTGCGTGACTTCTGACACACTCACAGTCTTGCGATCTCCCATATTATTTCTGATTGTTTGAGTGATGTGCATCTTGTTCTCATCTCATTATATGTATGTGAATGGCTGTGAGTACCAACATGTGTGACTGCTTACCTTAGTGCGGACACAGATCATGTGTTTGGTACATTGTCTTCGTAGTCTGAGGAGTTCTTACACTTGGCTTTGGGCCATTTTGTGTCACTGAACTTTCAAGAAGTGGGGTATATGTGTTTGTGCTCTGATTACTTAACTTACACTCCTCCTCCCAAACATCTGCAAGAGGCCACCATGTAGAATGTTGTCCAGACAAATCTGGTGAGTGTACTTGCAAGATTGTTGTCACTGGTGGCTGGTGTTTGCAGCTCAGAGGGAAATGTGGTAGTTGTGAGAGGTTCAGACATCAGTACCCAGTGTCAGCCATCTTGCTAGTACACATCCCCTCACTGTCATGTAGCCATAGTCCCAGATAAGCTGTTTTGTTTGTGTGGGAGGAGGAGTGTTTTCACTGACTCCATCTCCCATCAGGCCCTATCCTACATACACCTTCCCTCCCAGCACAAACAGCCCAATAGGACTTATGCTTACCGTGTCAGAATGTACCTGCAGGATGCCTGACACTGTGCAGTTGTGTCTAACTTTACAACAAGTAACGTAATGGCCTTGTGCTCCAAACACCAGTCCCCAGTCTCAGGCATGTTATCGTAACATTTGCACTCACTGTCATGTAAGCATGGTTCATTGTTGGCCTGTAGGGCTGTGGGTAAGTAGGAGTATTTTCAATGTCCAGATCTCCCTTCAGGCCCTGTACTACACGAACTCTTTCTAATGTGCGCAACAGCACACCTGGAACTATGTTTTCCTGAGATTAAGTGGATATGTACTGACATAGCTGGCTGACACTGGTGCCTGGTGTTTGCAGCACGAGGCCCTGTTTATAGTTGAGGGAAAGTCAGAGACCAGTGTCCACTGTCCTGCATCCTACTAGTAAGTATTGGACACACTGTGGTTTAGCTTAGTTCATGTTGTGCTGTTTGGGGTGGGTGTGAAGGTGAATGTTGTACATGGCCTGATGTGAGTTGTAGCCATTACAAATACTCCTCCTCCCACCCAGCCCAGCTAACTCCCCTGAGACTATGGCTAACTGTCAGTGAAAGGAAGTGTACTAGCAAGGAAGCTGACACTGGTGCTTGGTGTTAAACTTGAATCTCAATCCCAACAAGGCCTTGTTCCCCAAACACCATGCACTAGTGTCAATTATCTTACTAGTCCATTCCCTGTCAGGAGCCATAGAACCAGATGAAGTGCTGGGCTGTGTGGGTGTAGGAGTGTTTGCCATTACTCCAACTCCAATCAGGCTCTGTCCTACACACACTCGTTCCACCCTGAGAAAACTGACCACATGGCAGTATGGTTTAATGACAGGGTTGGACATGTGTTATCAGTATGTGTGACACTTCTGCCTGGTGTCTGAGTTAGCCACAAATTACATTAGTGCTTTGTTGTTCACACACCAGTCCCCAGTGTCAGCCATCTTGTCAGCACATGTTCACTCACTCCCAGGAAATATGAATCACAGGAAGGATGGTTGGGATGGTTGGGAAGGTGGGTGTGGGCACAGGCCTAATGGGAGCTGTAGTCACAGCAAACACTCCTCCTCTCACACAGCCCAACAGGCCCACCTGGAACCATGCTTTCCTGACACTGAGTGGAACAGTACCGGCAAGATGGCTAACACTGCTGCATGGTGTTTTCTTTGAGCCCAACTCCCATCAAGGCCTTGTGCTTCTCACACTAGTCCCCTCCCAGGAAGTGAAGTGCACGGGTGGTGCAGGAGGGCCACCGCCAGTCTGCTGGCTCTGGGCGTGTTCTCTGGCCATCAGTTTCTTGACTCTCCTTCGCACATCGTAGTACCTGTTCCTGATGTCATCCATTGTGTGCAGGCAAGGTGCTTGAGCGTTCACCTTGTCAACTATCCTCTCCCACATCCTATTTCTCTGGGACAGGGGGGTCTGTTGGACTTGGTTGCCAAATAACTGTGGCTCTACTCTGAGTATCTCATCTACAAGCACTTCCAACTGCTTGTCTGTGAACCTTTGCTGCTTCCTTGGGGCCATGATGGGGGTAGGGGTGAATGTGAGGGTGACTGTGAAGGTGAGGGAGAGTGTGAGTATGAAAAGAGTGTGTGTTGAAGATTTTTGTAACAATAAAAGCTGTACAAGTTGTGAGGTGGGTGAAGTGTGAGTGTGTGTGTGGCAGAGAGGCAGAGAGCAGTGAATGTCGGCAGCCTCCTGATACCTGGCAGCAGTTCTGTTTGAGCAAAGGATCATGGTAATGTGTTTGGCCCTTTATATAGGTTAATTGGTGGGTGTGGCTAATTTTTTATTTTTTTCATTTTTTGCTGTTGGTAATGCTAATTTGTGTTTTTTTAAAAACATTTTCCACTTGGCATTTGTGGCACAAACAGACACGTTCCAGTAACCGCATCGGAAGCATTGTCATCTGTTCACGGGGTTAACCGAGTCTAATTCCTACCAGCGCTGTTATTCTACGACATTTCCAAATGAATCGGTTGCTTTGGGCTTGTTTCCGGATGATGCGGTCGGACGGATTGCGTTCCAAACTAATCGGTTGGAATTAATGGGCATTGCATCATTTTTGCTCGATTGGTCAGCTCGTGGTCAGGTTGTTTGGAAAGCATTCCGGGACCGGGTTGGTAGGAATGCTTTCCTAGCGAGATCGTAATCGGGCCCATAGTGTTTTTTGCGGATATCAGCAATATCAGATTTGCTTTACGTTGGCGTAGTTTTATAGCATTGGCTAATAAAGGGGTTGGGAAATACAGATGATCTGCATCTATTCTATAAAGTGGTAAATTGTTGTCCACTCACGGGGGATGATATGGCGTGGGCATATTAACAATCAGGGCAGTATTATGATGTGATTTGGAAGGCATCTGACCTCAGCTTTCCGACTCACATCTCGATTTCACTTCCAACTGCCTAATTACAATCTAGGTGGTCGAAAGTGAAACCAGCCGGTCATTCCGGCTGGATTCCAACAGGCTCTAGGAGCCCGTTGGCCAGTTGGACACTGAAACGTAATCCCATATGACAGCGTTTCCGCCATCGGGATTACGATATCGGTTTCTGACAGGCTTTCCATGCCGGGCTTTTTGAAATGGAAAGCCTGTCATAAAGTGACTTCAGGGGGCTCTAACAGTGCCCCCTTCTTCCTGCGGCCTCCGGTTGGGGGCCGAAGGGGCACCAATGGTGCCCCCTGAAAATCCCTGCACCGTGTGCCAGGCACTGTGTGGTACCTGCCAAACGGTGCAAGGATTTGCACAAGCTCCCATTTCTCCATGGGAGCTTGTGCTACGGCCAGTTTACAGCCGCAGCACAAGCTCCCATAGAGAAATGGGAGTATACGAATGCACCATGTGCAGTCGCATTGTAATTGTGGTGTTGGGATCGCCGACCAGAGGTAGGCTGGTCCCAAGACCGCGACAGTGTTGGTCGGAGGCAACTTGGACCGACATCCTAATTGAGCCCAATGTGTTTTATTTTTATTTTTAACTTGTAAACCCCATAGGGCTGTCTTTACAGTTATCATCTACACATACCTTTGTAGGGGTTTTATTATTTTATTTGAATACACCAATTACTTTAATAGTGATTTTGTATATTCTGGTATTAATGGCTTTCTACAATTACCATTTGTGGTGTGTTAGAATACCAAATCAAATCACTTTAAATGATTTATTTTGCTAATTTCTACAGGCTCACATGGCTGTACGAATCATCAGGAACAAATCATATGTAACATTGAAAGGAGGTATTTTCTAAAAAAAATTCAGAAACTTCGTTATTATGTGAAGCATTCATATAGATTTTATAAGTATCTTACTAAATTTGGCCACTCAAAATGTAAAAAAAAAATTAAGAATCACAAACCTTTTTCCCCCCATAAAGAACCATGTATTACCCTTGAATCCATGGATAGGTCATACTTAACTCCGAAGTCTGGCAATGTTACTGACCGAAAATGCTTTGTGAATTAGGCCTGGATATTCACAAGTGACTGATTTTCTGTAAGTCAGGAGTAAGACAATGAAACTCCCAGAAAATGCTTTGCTATGGTATGCTTTTAACCGTTTTGCATCGGGCCCCATAGGTGCAAAGGTAGTTAAGTAAAATTATTAATTTAGCTCTGAAGATTTGTGAATAGTAGCCTTGGATTTCTAGCCCACAGAGATTCGTGGATATGCTTGATAATCTTGAAATGAATGTCATTGGTAAACAGTGCTGCGCAGTGAGGAGAGCGACCCTTGACCTTGCCAGGTAGGTCGCTCCCCCACCACACAGCTCCGCCTGTGTTGTCCGCCCGCTGCTGCTAAGCTCGCCCCTCTGCTTGTGGCCTCGGTGCCCGTTTTCCTTCTGTTTCCCTCGCTGCCCCCATCTCCCTTGTGTCCATTTTGCCTTCTGTTTCCCTCGCTGCCCCCACTGTACTGTGCCCATCTTTTCCTCTGTGTCCCTCTCTGCCCCCATTGTACTGTGCCCGTTTTTTCCTCTGTTTCCCTCGCTGCCCCCTCCCTTGTGTCCATTTTGCCTTCTGTGTCCCTCGCTGCCCCCATTGTACTGTGCCCGTTTTTTTTCCTCTGTTTCCCTCGCTGCCCCCACCTCCCTTGTGTCCATTTTGCCTTCTGTGTCCCTCGCTGCCCCCATTGTACTGTGCCCGTTTTTTTTCCCCTCTGTTTCCCTCGCTGCCCCCACCTCCCTTGTGTCCATTTTGCCTTCTGTGTCCCTCGCTGCCCCCATTGTACTGTGCCCGTTTTTTTCCTCTGTTTCCCTCGCTGCCCCCACCTCCCTTGTGTCCATTTTGCCTTCTGTGCCCCTCGCTGCCTCTTTCCACTCCCGCCGCTGCGTCCCCTGCGGCCCCGCCCCCCTGACTGCCCATTCGCTGCCACTGCCTCCCGCCTCCCAGCTGCTCCTCCCTCCCACCTCCCCATATATGGCGGCCGCGGCGCGGCCGCGCCGCTGGCGCGCCAAAGGCGCGCCTAAGGCAAGCCCGTCTGCGCCCGTCCGCGCCTGGACCGCGCCCAGCGCCAGAACCCCTGGGCCGTGCGCCCCCCGCTCCAGCCTCGAGGACCGACGCCGATACGATGCCACCACACTCCACGCTCTCAACCCCGGACGGACGCACAACTGCTTCAAGGCCGCCCCGAAACGCACCCATGGTCCCTTCACCTGCCGGAACTGCAGCTACACCAGCCTCAGAGCCACCGAGGCGTCCGCCAAGAAGGACCTCAACCACCTCCGGTGCATCCTACTGAACACCCGCTCCGCACGCAAACACGCCGTCGAGCTCTGGGACCTGCTCGACACATCATCACCAGACGTCGCCTTCCTGACAGAGACCTGGATGAACGACTCCTCCGCCCCCGACATCGCCATAGCCATCCCAGACGGCTATAAGATCACCCACAGAGACCGCGTCAACGCAGTAGGAGGAGGAATCGCCATCGTCCACAAGAACACCATCAGGGTCTCGACCAGCACCGACGACACTCTCAGCACCGCCGAACACATGCACTTCCAGATCCACACGGACCCCAACACCACCCTTAGAGGCACCCTTGTCTACAGACCCCCTGGGCCCCGACCCCAGTTCAGCGACTCCATCGCCGACTTCATCAGCACGCACGCCCTGACCTCTACCGACTACATCCTCCTCGGAGACCTGAACTTTCACCTGGAGAACAACAACGACAGCAACTCCACCACCCTGATCGACAACCTCGCCAATCTCGGTCTGAGCCAGCTCGTCACAACACCGACCCATTCCGCTGGCCACACGCTTGACCCCATCTTCTCCTCAAGCTTCCACGTCTCCTTCAGCCACACCACGGAACTCCTCTGGACCGACCACCGCTGCATCCATTTCACCTTCCAGAAACCCACCACACACCACCGCACCCAACAGATCCCACGCCGCTGCTGGAGCAAAGTCACCGAAGACCAACTTCGGGCAACCCTCGCTCTCAGCCCTCCCTCCGACCCATCGAACACCGACGACGCTGCCTGCAACCTCAGACGATGGATGGACGACTGTGCCAACACCCTCGCCCCGCTGAAAAACTCACCTACAGTGACACCACCAAAAGAGCCAGCTGGTTCACCTCGGAACTCCTAGCTTCCAAGCGTACCTGCCGGAAACTAGAGAAGAAATGGCACAGTGATAAGACACCGGACAGCCACGCAGCCCACAAAGACGCCATCCGTAACCACCACCACCTCATCAAGTCCGCCAAGAGAATCTCCTTCAAAGACCGCCTCGACAACAACGCACACAACAGCAAGGAGCTTTTCAACATCGTGAAGGAACTCTCCAACCCCAGCTCCAACACCAACAACATCCCGCCGTCGCAACCCCTGTGCGATTCCTCGCCACCTTCTTCCACCGCAAGATCGCCGACATCCACGACAGCTTCAACACCCAGACAGCCCCAACTAAGATCGATGCACCAGACCCACCGCACACCATCGACCACGACCCCCTGCCAGCCTGGGCCAGCGTGAACATCGAGGACACCATCAAGACCATGAGCACAATACACTCCGGCTCCCCGTCAGACCCTTTCCCGCACCACATCTTCAACAAAGCCAGCAGCTCCATCGCACCCCACCTGTGCAACGTCATCAATCTCTCCTTCGAGACCGCGACCTTCCCAGAGAGCTGGAAACACGCAGAGATCAACGCCCTACTCAAAAAACCCTAGGCGGACCCGAGAGACCTCAAGAACTTCCGGCCCATCTCCCTGCTTCCGTTCCCAGCCAAGGTCATCGAGAAGATCGTCAACAAACAGCTAACCCGATACCTCGAAGAAAACAGCATCCTGGACCCATCCCAATCGGGGTTCTGCAGCAACCACAGCACTGAGACTGCCCTCATCGCCGCCACCGACGACATCAGGATCCTGCTGGACAACGGTGAGACCGCAGCCCTCATCCTGCTGGACCTCTCCGCCGCCTTCGACACTGTCTGCCACCGCACTCTACGCGCACGCCTCCACGACGCAGGGATCCGAGACAAGGCCCTGGAACCTCCTTCCTCGCCGGCAGAACCCAGAGAGTCCGCCTTCCACCATTCCAATCCGAAGCCTCCGAGATCATCTGCGGCGTACCCCAGGGATCGTCCCTCAGCCCAACACTGTTCAACATCTACATGGCCCCGCTCGCACGCATCGCCAGACAGCACGACCTCAACATAATCTCCTACGCCGACGACACTCAACTGATCCTCTCCCTCACCAAGGACCCCCTCGCCGCCAAATCCAACCTCCATGAAGGAATGAAGGCCGTCGCCGATTGGATGAAGATCAGCCGACTAAAACTGAACACGGAGAAGACAGAGGTCCTCAACCTCGGCTCCAACACCTCAGCCTGGGACGACTCCTGGTGGCCAACGACGCTGGGAGCAGCCCCGACACCCACCGACCACGCACGCAACCTGGGAGTCATCCTCGACTCAACGCTCTCCATGGCCAAGCAAGTCAATGCAGTCTCATCCTCCTGCTTCAACACCCTCCGCATGCTTCGCAAGATCTACAGGTGGATCCCGACAGACACAAGAAGAACAGTCACCCAGGCCCTCGTCAGTAGCAGACTTGACTATGGGAACGCCCTCTACGCGGGAGCCCCGGCCAAGCTCATCAAGCGACTGCAACGCATACAAAACGCCTCCGCACGCCTGATCCTCGATGTACCACGCCACAGCCACATCACCCCCCACCTGAGGAACCTGCACTGGCTCCCCGTCGACAGGAGAATCTCCTTCAAACTCCTCATCCACGCACACAAGGCACTCCACAAGACTGGCCCAGCCTACCTCAACAGACGACTCCTCTTCTACGTCCCCAACCGCCAACTCCGCTCCGCCGACCTCTCCCTCGCCACCGTCCCTCGCATTCGAAGAACTACCACCAGCGGCAGATCCTTCTCCCACCTCGCCGCCAAGACCTGGAACACCTTTCCACTAAGCCTACGACAGACCCAAGACCTGCTGACCTTCAGGAGGCTACTCAAGACCTGGTTGTTCGACCAGTAGCAGCACCCCCCCCCCTTTTTTCCCTAGCGCCTTGAGACCCTCGCGGGTAAGTAGTGCGCTTTACAAATTCTGTGATTGATTGATTGATTGATTGATTGATTGACTGGGCATGTAATTCTGGCTCAAAGCAACTCTGTTTTCAATCAGCTTGGTGTTATTTAATCATTTTATGAATAATGGTTTGCCTGGCAAGTTTCACACATTTTGACTTGAAAGAACTAAAGCCTGTATTATGGTGTAAGTAATTCTTGATGATAGTTAGCTTGTTTGACGTCTTTATTGATTTATTATTCATAGAACAGCTTCTCTGCGAAGATAGTGCTCAGGGCTTTGACAAAAGTCCATCTGGAATTGTGGAAGGGGTGCAGGGATTGAGGGTCAATTAGCAGCTTGTAATCTGTAGTTGATGGATCAAGATGTTATAAAGTCCACCAAATGCACTTCAAGAACATTGGTTTTTTCTGCGTGCATTAGGTATATCAGCTCCTACACGAGTTGGCATACCATCAATGAGCAGAGGCATTGGAAAGGAATTTTTTTTAGATCAAATTATGTATTTTAAATAGCTATAATCCATTTTGGATCGCACAACCCCGTAGTTGTCGATATAATTCTAACTCGAGCAGCCTCAGTTTCATCTCCTGTCTTTCACCCTACAGCCACACCATTTCCTGGGCTGGAGATCAAATTGAGCGAGGTAATAGCAGCAATGGGCAGATGCCTCATGGGGAAAGCTGCCAGACAGGATGGGATACTGGTCAATCTTTTTAAGGCCAAAATCCCACTTTGGGTTCCACTTTTGTCAAATGTCTTTAATACCATATCAGTAATAGGTCCACCGAAGGCTTGTTTCCATACGACCATTATTCCAATTTACAGAAAAGGCTGTAAGGGTAACTCATAGTGCTACTGCCCCAAATCTTTGATGAACTCAACTCCTAAGATAATGGGAAGAATCCTGCTGGAGAATCTGCAAACCTGGGCAAATGATCACAATGTGCTTTCGGACCTCCAATTTGGTTTTCTCTCTGGCCTAGGTACTGTTGTGCAGTCCCCCAATTTATACCTTCTGATAAGCCAATATACGGTGGCTCAGAAGAGCAAGATATACCTAGCCTTTAAGGATCTGAGCTCAGCTTTTGATTCTGTAAACATAACTATGCTGTGGAGCATTATACTAGATGTTGCAGTGGAACAGAACATTGTTACACTTCTAAGAGAACTCCATATAGAGGTGACTGCCAGTGTCAGATATGGTCCAGGAGGGAGACAACTGAACCTTTCAAACTAGCCATAGGCATATACCAGGGTTGCATCCTGGCCCCCTTCCTCTTAATATGTGAATGGCTTAGAAGAAAAACTGCTGGACTTCAATGTTGACTATCCGCGGATAGGCAGCTGTAGTTACCCCGCACTGATTTATGCCAAAGATACAGTTTTAATAGCAAGGACTGCAATCGACCTACAGCGACTGCTTGACCTCTTCTGCATCTTTATGACCAGCGTGAATCTTGTTATCAATCAGGCAAAAACTCATTTAATGGACTTCGGATCAATTAAGAAGGAATGTAGTACCTTTAGATTGAAGAACAATAAAGTCAGCACTGTCCCGACACTCCCTAATCTTGGCAGGGATTCCACGTGGGCGGAGGAGCGTCGCCCCACTGCTTTCTCGCAGAGCGAGAAGCAGAAACATAAAAGGGTTTGGTTGGGGGTTCGGGGAGGAGTGGCTAGCCCAATGCTATGGGCGCTGACTATTTGGTCGCCCCCAGGGCCGACCAAACCAGTCATGAGCACTCTTCCTTTTTCTCCATGTAGGCTGCATGCAACCTGCATGGAGAAAACGGCCTCCCCAGAGACGCCTGTACGGACGGCGTCCTAGCCAATCTCAACGCTGCCATTGCAGCGTTGTGATTGGCTTAGGGGAGGAGAGGGAGGCTGCCTGCTTCTGCTTCCTGTGAGCAGAGAGAGAGCAAGAGACGCGAAGCGGGACCGGAGGCGAAGGTAAGTTTTAATGATTTTTTATTAAATTAACCCCCCCCCCTGCGCGACCCCCCACCTGTGAGTCATGCCGGCTGCAACTGAATCTTGGGATATCATGTGATGAGAAACTCACCTGGGGCCCACTGAAGATTAGGAGGGCCACTGCCCTTGCAAAAACTTCAGAGGCGGTCTTCAGCTTTTCCACTAAAATAGGAACTAAGCCTACTAAACAGCTCATCACCATATACAAACCCAATTACTGTACAAATGCTTGCTGTGGGGCTGGCATCTGGGCATACGGTGACCAAATAGGGTTGGAAAGGATAGAGAATGGCTTTATTAAGGGGCTCAAAATCCACCAGCTCTGTTATCTGCCACTCGGAATCTGGGCTAGGGTTAATTAGTGATATTATAAAGTTAGAGACACTTCTTCCATGGTTCAAAATATGGACAAAGCCCAAACCTCTTTTAATCGAGCAGTTCTTACTGACTGCCTAAAACTGGATCATTGTATGAGAATTCCCTGGATTAGGTACATTTGCAACACTTGTACTAGCCTGGATTTGATAGATCTTTTCAAGACCCCAGGAATATTTCAGGCCAGCTTCTTGATCACTTTGAAAATTATGTTTTCAGCCAAATGCAATAACAAGAGAATGTGGTTAGAAGCCACAAACCCACTGTCCAGGTATACGTTGAAATTTCTACCTGTAATTGCTTGGGTCACGAATCCGCATTATAGGTTTCTGCTGGGGAGATTAAGACTAAATACCGTCCACTTTTTAGCAGCCTATCCTATACAGGGCACTTACATTGCTCATTTACCCCTCTGCCAGTGTGATGACAGCTCTGTAGAATGCACGTTGCACTTTATGTTCTTCTGTAAATATTATGCGCCATTGAGAAAACGGTATATCTTACCTCTTTTAAAACAAGGTAACATCAGTCACTGCATGGCTGCTTTAGTTTTGTTACAGACATTGCCATCAGCGAGGACTTGATTTTTAACTGCAACATATATCCAACGTGCCAGGCAGCAGAGGGCGTCTGTTATATTGTGAAGTATTGTTTTTATAGTGAACTTTTAACTGCTTTATTAGTTTTAAATGATCGACTGATTTTGCCTCTTTTATGATCACAAGTTGCTCAAATAAAGGTTGTGACTGACTGACTGACATAGGTATAAGTGCAGGACAGATTAGAGCAGGTTTAAAGACGATCATGCACTTAAGTCATCCATACATGTATTTAGGTAACCTTGAGGGAACTATGTGAACACGAAAAAAACATTATCATGAAACCTAGTATGATGAAAATAAAATCGAGAAAAGTGAAGATTTTTATTTTGATTAGTGATATTAAAAAACAATTGATCTTTGGAAATATCAATTTTTTTGTTAATTATTTTACTATTCAATGCTCAGAAAATGGATTCACTTCTATCCTGGCAGAAGTAAATGTTATGCCTTCAGGGTAAGGAACTATGGGGCATATTCACAAGGAGCTATCGCCGAATTAACGGCACTTTATCGCAGCCAAAGTCGTGATAAATTTACCCCTCCATTTACAAGCCGGTTGAAGAAGGGTGACATACTCTGAAACCGGTCCCAGGATGCTTGTTTCCCGTCCAGGGAGGACCTGGCCTGGCAGTTCGGTCTGGACTGTTCCCATGGGGCACAGGGTCAAGACTGATTTGCATATGGCTGGGTCCAAACTGGGGTGGCGTAGTGGGCAAAAGAACGATGGATTTAACCCAGATCTTTTGACTGGCGGAGAATGTTTGCATTGTCAGCATTCCGTCCATCATTTGTTTGCTGTAACACTTTTTGCCCTAAGTGGGATGGGTATGCCCAGACGTGGGTCCCTTGCTCACTGTGCCACTGGATTCAAGCTAGCCTGGTTGAAGAAGGGTGACATACCCTGAAACCGGTCCCAGGATGCTTGTTTCCGTTCCAGGGAGGACCTGGCCTGGCAGTTCGGTCTGGACTGTTCCCATGGGGCACAGGGTCAAGATTGATTTGCATATGGCTGGGTCCAAACTGGGGTGGCGTAGTGGGCAAAAGAACGATGGATTTAACCCAGATCTTTTGACTGGGGGAGAATGTTTGAATTGTCAGCATTCCGTCCCTCATTTGTTTGCTGTAACTCTTTTCACCCTAAGAGGGATGGGTATGCCCAGACGTGGGTCCTTTGCTCACTGTGCCACTGGATTCAAGCTAGCCTGGCGGAAGAAGGGTGACATACCCTGAAACTGGTCCCAGGATGCTTGTTTCCGGTCCAGGGAGGACCTGGCCTGGCAGTTCGGTCTGGACTGTTCCCATGGGGCACAGGGTCAAGACCTATTTTGCATATGGCTGGGTCCAAACTGGGGTGGCGTAGTGGGCAAAAGAACGATGGATTTAACCCAGATCTTTTGACTGGGGGAGAATGTTTGCATTGTCAGCATTCCGTCCATCATTTGTTTGCTGTAACACTTTTCGCCCTAAGTGGGATGAGTATGCCCAGACGTGGGTCCCTTGCTCACTGTGCCTCTGGATTCAAGCTAGCCTGGCTGAAGAGGGGTGACATACCCTGAAACCGGTCCCAGGATGCTTGTTTCCGGTCCAGGGAGGACCTGGCCTGGCAGTTCGGTCTGGACTGTTCCCATGGGGCACAGGGTCAAGACTGATTTGCATATGGCTGGTTCCAAACTGGGGTGGCGTAGTGGGCAAAAGAACTATGGATTTAACCCAGATCTCTTGACTGGGGGAGAATGTTTGCATTGTCAGCATTCCGTCCATCATTTGTTTGCTGTAACACTTTTCGCCCTAAGTGGGATGGGTATGCCCAGACGTGGGTCCCTTGCTCACTGTGCCACTGGATTCAAGCTAGCCTAGCTGAAGAAGGGTGACATACCCTGAAACCGGTCCCAGGATGCTTGTTTCCGGTCCAGGGAGGACCTGGCCTGGCAGTTCGGTCTGGACTGTTCCCATGGGGCACAGGGTCAATACTGATTTGCATATGGCTGGGTACAAACTGGGGTGGCGTAGTGGGCAAAAGAACGATGGATTTAACCCAGATCTTTTGACTGGGGGAGAATGTTTGCATTGTGAGCATTCCGTCCATCATTTGTTTGCTGTAACACTTTTTGCCGTAAGTGGGATGGGTATGCCCAGACGTGGGTCCCTTGCTCACTGTGCCACTGGATTCAAGCTAGTCTGGCTGAAGGAGGGTGACATACCCTGAAACCGGTCCCAGGATGCTTGTTTCCGGTCCAGGGAGGACCTGGCCTGGCAGTTCGGTGTGGACTGTTCCCATGGCGCACAGGGTCAAGACTGATTTGCATATTGCTGGGTTCAAACTGGGGTGGCGTAGTGGGCAAAAGAACGATTGATTTAACCCAGATATTTTGACTGGGGGAGAATGTTTGCATTGTCAGCATTCCATCCGTCATTTGTTTGCTGTAACACTTTTCGCCCTAAGTGGGATGGGTATGCCCAGCCGTGGGTCCCTTGCTCACTGTGCCACTGGATTCAAGCTAGCCTGGCTGAAGAAGGGTGACATACCCTGAAACCGGTCCCAGGATGCTTGTTTCTGGTCCAGGGTGGACCTGGCCTGGCAGTTTGGTCTGGACTGTTCCCATGGGGCACAGGGTCAAGGCTGTTTTGCATATGGCTGGGTCCAAACTGGGGTGGCGTAGTGGGCAAAAGAATGATGGATTTAACCCAGATCTTTTGACTGGGGGAGAATGTTTGCATTGTCAGCATTCCGTCCATCATTTGTTTGCTGGGACACCTCGCAGTATGCAGAACACACCCATATCCATGTCGACATACACCGCTTGCGTTTGGAGTGTAGTGGACAGTGGACGCCACCATGTCACCACAGCCAGTGGGGGTCCTCGCGGAAATGTTGCCTGTTATGCCCCCCCTAAGTGTCAGCGGAGTGGGATGGCCTGGCGTACGCCATGCCAGTGTAGGGGTGTGAATAAAAACCACGTATGCCTGGGTGTGGTCCACTTCCGGAAAGACCCACATCTCTGCCAGGGCACCGCCTCCCACCTCGCCACGAGGCCGACGCCATCCTCGTGAGCGGAGATGCCTGCGATGCCGTGCACCTGCCGGACCCCGGCACACTGGTCCACAAACCCGTCAGGCCAGCCCCTGCGCAGCCAGGCCACACTGATCACCTTCCGACACCGGCGTGTGTCAAGGAGGGCCCAACACGTGCCGGCGCAAGCCACAAGCCCGAGGCCCGAGACCTTGGCAGCTACCTCAGACCATCACGGCTGCCACGACACCGGCCCGCTTTATTCCCTTTTCGTTGACGTACTCCGCTGCCACCCCCGGACTACTCTTCGGACCAGTAGGTCCCACATGTGGAACTGTGTCTTGAGTCATGAATGGCAGTGACCCCATATCCCGGCAAGAGGACACAGCACCAGACCCCCCCAGTTCAGTGAGGCATAGTTCCATATGGGCATCTTGCGACACGTGGTGCCACTAACCCTGTCCAACGCCAGGCTGCGACACGTGGTGCCACTAACCCTGTTCAACGCCAGCCTGCTACAAGTGGTGCCACTAACCCTGTTCAATGCCAGCCTGCTACACGTGGTGCCACTGAACCTGAACTACACAGGCCGGTGGGGCCATCCAACCTATGCCGGCGACACTCGGTGAATGGGCCGTGCTGACCAGTGCCTCAGGCCTACACCACAGTCAGGTAGGTCACACATTTGGAACTGAGTCTTGATTACACCATGGCAGTGAACATTATTTAAGGCAGAGAACTATTCACCATACACCCTTCGATGTGGTGGCAACAAGTCTGTGCATGGCATCACAACCACACGTGTCTGTGGGCCTACGCGGACCACTGCCCTCGGCCTACGCTGCGCTCGAGTGGGATCACAGAATTGGAACTGAACATCGGTAATTCAAAAGGCTGAATACATGTCTTTGCACGCACGGAGGGGCGTTAGAGGATGACGCGTTGCAGGCCGGAGGGAACAGGATCATCGTCACGGAGGCGATTGAACACTTCCGACAACTGCCACTGTGTCACTAACTCTGTGCCCCGCGAGCCAATGACAGGTGTCTCTGGGCCCATGCTGACCGCTGCCTCCGGCCTACACTGTGGTCCAGTAGGTCACAGAGACCTGATTTGGCAATGTTGGAGTTCACATTTGTGTACCGGCATCATCGCAGACTGCATCCCCTCTGAGCACCTGTGCCACTAAGTGTGTTCCCCGACATTCATGGACACTCACTGGTCATACATTGGTGGCGTTTGTGTCAATGGAATAGGGGCTAGTTTTTATCCTCATGTAGCTGATCCCGAATTGTTGATGGCAACGAGGGTTGCGCTTTCCACTCCTCAATTTGCTGCTTCCGGATAACATCAGACCTTCCGCATCATGCCCTGGAGGACACCTTCCACTGTCCCCCCGCAACACTCCGCAACATACACCTCGGACATTGATGGGGACCCGCTCAGGTCGCATGGCCCATCTGACTGCACCGCAAGTCACCGTCCCGTGGCTGGGTGCCTGTGCCAGCCGCAGTGCATCCGGGGCCACTAACTCTGTGCTGGTCATGCCTGGGACCCCTTCTTCTGAGATATTGAATGGCCTCTGTAGCGATGGTCTTGGGGTCATCAACGCCATGTGTCTGTGGCCCTGTGCTGTCCGCCTCCTCTGGCCCCAACTGCGGGCCACAAGGGCCCACACATGGCATCGAGTCTTGACCGGCCCGGACGTCGCATCACCGCAGGAGGCACACGCCACCACGGCAAGGACCAACTCCAACCGCCATCTGCCAGAGTCGAAAGGGTGGTCCTGACAGACCTACGGAGTTGCCCAGACCTGTCGTGGATGCCATCATCGGCCTGCTGCCCTGCTCAGCACTCCAGGTGCCAGTGACTCAGTGCACCACAAGCCGTTGTCCATTACTGATTGAGTTTTGTGCTGTTGTGAGGTTGCGCAGCAATGTCACCTCATGCAGTGGGGAAGACCTGGGACCATGAGGAGGAGGATGTGTCAAGTGTGTGGACGGGAGAAGGCACAGACAATGGGAGGGCAGGTGGCAGCAGCCCCAAGGCAGGAATGCAGACTGGTGGTGGTAGTCAAGCTACACACCCGGATCTGATACTGGGTATTGCGCTGTGGACTGCGAACGCAACTGTCACCTCAGGCAGTGTGGGGGGACGTTGATGAGGAAGTTGATGCAGGTGTACCACACCCCACTGCATCTGCATCAGGACTAACCCGAAGGTACACAATCCTAGCAATTCCTTCATATGAGCGCACTCTTCTCTAGTGCCCCTACCTCAGTGCACTGCAACTCACGGAACGTCCAGACTGAATATTGGGTGACCTCTGTCCTTACTCCGGATCCCTCCATGTTGCTCTGCAATTGACTCTGTTATGCTGGTGATTTCTGTTTCCATTACACTGGTGTCCACTGTTCAGGTTGTTGCCAGCACCAAGCACTCCGTGCGGGCTGGCTTATACTCACCCCACACACATCCAGCACAGGCGTCACTGTACATGTGGCCCTGCCAATAAAGGGGCCGGGCGCACGTGCCCGTAGCCAGTTCAATATGATATGTGCATGTGTCTCTGTGGAGGTGTGGGTCTCCTTTGTGGGGTGTAGGTGGTCCCTGAAGGGTATTGGACACCCACATATGTGTTCTACTTCACATTCCATGGGTTAGGCAACACCCTCACCTGTTGGGCCACCTCCTTTTGGCGTTCGGCCACCTGGCGTTGGGGTGCCATGTGTGGGTGGGTGACGTGTTGTGAGGCAGCAGTCATTCCGGGTGCTTCATGCTGTGTGGTCTGTTGCAGAGTCTGGGTTCTCCTCTGAGTAGCTTGTCTGCCCTGGTCCTGGTGGTGGGTTGTGTGGGATGTCCATGGGCTGTTGTAGGGCATCGGGGTCGGGGGGTGTGGTGTTCGTCTCGGGCATCACTGATGGGTTGTCTGTTCAGACCTGCTGGAGGTGTTGTTTGTCCCTCTGCATTGTGAAGGGGAGGTGCATGTTGCCATTTTGTTGGCGCCTTGTTCTTGTCGACATGCAGACTGTGTGACAATGTACATTGTGACTGTTTGGGCGGTGGTAGCTATTTGAGTTGGGGCAGTGTACATTTGGCCTACATGGCTGATGTGGGGTTGTAGGGGTAGATGTGCATCTCACAGTTCCCTGCTCTGTCCAATGTGATTGTTCTGTTTCTGCACCTGGGTGAACCCAGTTGTGTCCCCTGTTCTGCAGTGTGGGTGTTGCACTTTGTGCCACATTGTCATGGTATGTGCTGTGATTGCTATGTGTGTGTGCTGCAGTGTGCTATGGGGATGGGGGACATGTCCCTGGGTAATTGTGGATGTGCAGTGTGCTACACCTCATTGTGCATGTGTGGCATTGTGCCCATCACCCCCGTCCCCCCCGTCCCTGTTGGATCCTCACCCTGTTGTTTTTGTGTCAGGTCCTGTCGAGCTGTGTCCATACTCCCTACTCCTTGCACCTTCTCCACACTGATGACTGTGGCCTGGCTTTCCTCCTGCTCCTCCTTTGTCGCTGGACTGCCACCTCCTGTCGCCGTTGCTGCCTTCCTGTTGGCAGTGGGATTGTGCCTGGTTTAGGTTGTCACGTCCTGGCGGAGCCTCTTGGCCTCCTGGATTGGCCTCCTGGGCTCTGCGACTGCATTCCAGGTGGTCTGCTTGTGGGTCATTTGCTGGTAGTGTTCTGTCGCCTCCGTGGCCTTGGTCTTGTTTTCCTGCGGTCTGCACCCCGTCTTCCTCTCCATTTTCTCCTTGGCCTTCCCCGACCCACTTGTTCCTTGCTGGTGGTCTGTGGGGTTGTGGGGTTCGCGTTTCCCTCTGCGCTTGGTCAGGGTGCATGGATGTTGCTACGTGCTTTGGCTTGTTTCTGGTGTGTTGTGCCTGTGGTTTTTATGGTGCAATTGCCAGCCAGACACGTGGGCGTTGCAGGCCTGAGGCTGCTTTTCGCAGCTCTTTGTACCGCGATTGGCCTCATCGCATGATTTCTCGTGTTTCGCATTTTTTGGGCGTGGTGTTGATTTACACGCTGGCATTTGATGCGTTATCTGGTGACTATTGTATGCTACCGCCTTGTTGTAAATTCCACGTTGACACCGGGTTAATTTCCCGTGATAGGCTGCGTTATTGGAAGTTGCGTTACGCTACTCTTGCGGTAGTTATCACACGTTCTTGTGAATACACCCCTATCTGTACAAGCGAGCAACATTGTGATTCGGGATCTAAAAACATGATTTCTCTCTCATAAATGTGGCTATTTTCACACCTATATTTTGCTTTGGTGCTCAAATAGCTTTGCGGATCAGGCCCCATATACAGGGGCATATCTCTTGCAGATACTACTTCTTTTCAGCAAATGTCGACTTGGAAATACAAGTTTATTTGCACACAGTCATGCTAGCTCCAAAAAATAGCAACTACACAGCGATCCATTTATTCCATATATATTTTGAAACAATCTTTGCACATCAACATAGTGGCGCAGCATGGTTCTCTCCACTATCTCGGTTGTAAACTTGAGAATGTTCCAAAAGAAACTCTGGGCTGCTAAAGGCACTGTGCAAAACCAGCCACCAACTAGAAATATGGGTGATTGCATATTTTTGTATAGTGAAGTAGAATTACAGTATATTAGCATATTTGAACTCAACCAGCTCGGATCACTGGAAATCTACATTTCCTATCTAAAACTTTTGGTTTGGCTTGCTGAATTACCCCTCAGGTGTTTTACACAAAATGAAAGAAAATTATAGCAGAACCAACATTGCATGCCATTTTGTGTAGGCTGCCAAATGCTGTCTGTCACGCCTGTAGGGCTTCATTTTTATGTAGAACTGCCTGTTCCAGAAAACCTGAAATGCGTGTAGTCATTATAATTGACATAGATGTTATCATTTAAGTACCCCGCAAAACCAAGTCTATTGTCTATTTATATTCACCCATGTAGCTGATGTGAGATTTTGCAGCGACGTTTTAAGGCATGGGCAAACTGGTCTCTGGCCCAGGGCCTCAGTCTTTCAGGTGGCCCCCTACTGGACAGTTCTCAGCTGTTCGCCTGAACTGTCTGTCTTAATCTGACAGTCCTAATATGTAGACTGCTTAACCGTAAATGTCCATTTCTTTTATTGTACGTTTTTAGTAAGGGAGATACTGAGTGATGTGGGAATTTGTTACAGAAAGTTTGCAGAGAAATGTTTTAACCTCATGTAACATCCATAAACTGTTACATTTATAGCTAAACAATGTCTCACTCATTGGTAATGGGAGGTGGCCAAAGAGACTATTTCTTTTTTATGTTTAATAAGCTTTATTGGCAACAATATTGCAAAGAATAAATACAAACATTGCCTTATGAAATAACAATTAGTAAGACTGATAACTTACAGCAGAAGAGAAAGCTGTTTACAATTTTTAAACAAGAAACTATGGGGAGGAAGGGGAAGGAAGGAAAAGAGATGAAATAGAGTAAAATATATATCATACAACTGAGGGTCGAGTAATATAATACAATGATATATAGTAACTTATACAATTAAAGGTAATTAATAAGTGAATATAGTGGTTAAGGGTACTGAAAAAAGAACAGAGAAACTATTCATGGGGGCTTAAAATTTTCAGAACAATTGTGAAATAATTGTCGTTTTGCAACCTTATTCAAATAAGAATTTAGTGGTAACCAAAATAAGTCTCTGTTTATGTGTGTGGTATACAAGAAGAGGCAAATGCAACATCTAACCTATGATAGTGACAAACATTATTCCACCATGCTGTGATTGAAAGTTTTGAGGAGGATTTCCAGTTTAATGTAATCTGTTGTAAGGCCAAAGCTAACATGAGGTCAAATAAACCTCGTTGACAAGAAGGTAAACCCAAGGTGTCAGAAAGACTACCAAGAAAAAATAATACGATGGACAAGGGAGAGTGTAAATTAAAAATAAGTGACATACGAGACCAAACATTCTTCCAAAATGTGGCAGTGTGGGGGCAAATGAATAAAAGATGTAGTAAATCCTCAAAGAGGTGACTACAAGACCAACCACACCAAATTATGTGAATGAGAAAAAGAAGCAATAGAAATCGGAGTATGATATAATCTATGATAGACAAAAAACATAGTTTGAGTAGTGGACGCAGATCTAGAGGTTTCTCAATGATCTAGCCCAAATTTTGTCCCATAGATCGATGGTCCAAACACATCCCAAGTCAGTCTCTCAAGTAAGCTCCAGTTTTGTTTTAGTGCGTTCAGAGTTTGGGGCTGTTAGAAAATTGTAAATCAGAGCAGCTTTTGGGAAAAGAGAGAGGATCTTAAGAAGATTATCATCCAGAGGGGTATCATAAGATGTCGGAAGAGAGTCGAAAACATCAAGAATTACCTTCGTAATAATTGAATATTTATACCAAAAGGAACGAGGACAACGGAAAATAACCTGAAATTGAGGAAATGAACAGGGAGACATACCGTCGAATAAGTCTTGAAACCAAATTATACACTTGAGTCTCCAAGTCTTCCAATAGAGGGGTCTATTTTTGAGAGTGATAAGACGATTATACCATATAGGTGACTGAAGAAAGTCCTTTGTAGAAAGAATCTTGGATTGATGGTGAGATCTTAGCAAAGAACAAGTATGCTTAAATAATGGGGAAGAGGTAATAGACGTCTTTGAAGAAAAAGCAAGAACGTCTTTCACAGAGAAAAGTGCCAATAGAGAATGTGTTATATCGTAGGTAAGTAGTTCCAGTAGTCTTGGTTAGGTTACAGATGATAAGTTTATTGATCTTAGATGTTCAGATAGGTTTTCCGGTATAG
Organism: Calotriton arnoldi; assembly: GCA_963921515.1. Taxonomy (NCBI): domain Eukaryota; kingdom Metazoa; phylum Chordata; class Amphibia; order Caudata; family Salamandridae; genus Calotriton; species Calotriton arnoldi. The sequence goes on from CAWUFW010015585.1 coordinate 181,565, forward strand.
ATGTAATAAAGCCCCACCAGGAGCAGCTTCTCTGCTGCTCAGCCCAGGATCCAACTGACAGTCCCACTCACAGCATACCCAACATTCCAATGACATCACATTCCACACTAACATTCTACTCTCACTGGCTGAACAGCAGAGGCAGAGAAACAGGGAAGATGTAAGGTAGAAACCTAGATATAACACACCTTCCCTCTTTATAAAATGAACAATGAGAAAGCAAATATAAATAGTAACATTGCAGTAACATCACTGTAATACTGAAGAAACTTGCTAGAAGAAGTATAGCAAATTGCACATAAGTTATGAAAAACATGCTAAAATAAGCAAGTAGAAAGGTGATGTAAAAGGAAGCAATAAGTAAAAGAAATTGCAAAATATAAACAGTAATGCAATGAGTAAACACGAAGATAGAGTAAAGGAAATCGAAAACTAGAAAAGACACATCTCCTTCCTTAGCAGAGCAAAAAATGAAGCAAGAAGTTTCAAAAGGAAAGGAAATTGTAAAAGAACGTACATACATGAACAAGAAAGAGGTATACCATGAAAAATTAACAAAGAAATAGTGCACCAATGTAACCACCACAACCACACCAACTGGCCAGACTGGCGAGGAGGATGGAAACACTGAACACAGCAGGAAGAAGAGAAAACGACAAGAACAAGTGTAAGCAAAAGGTGACCAGCACCCAAAACAGAAAGCAAGCAAAGGTGAATTACAAAAGCAGGAAGAAAAAACACCCAAACAGAAAGCAATCATAAGTAAATAACGGGTGACTTACACCCTACCAGAAATCAAGCAGAGGTGAAAACACAAAATAGTGAATCCCCAAGCAGAAAATGCAAGGAAAATGCGATCTGGGTGAGCTGCACCACACGTAAATCAAAAGTACAGTCACACCTCAAGTTAGACCATGCATGAAAATGCAAGGAAAATGCGATCTGGGTGAGCTGCACCACACGTAAATCAAAAGTACAGTCACACCTCAAGTTAGACCATGCATGAAAATGCAAGGAAAATGCGATCTGGGAGAGCTGCACAACATATAAAGCAAAAGTACAGTCACACCTCAAGTTAGACCACATATGAAAACCTGCGCACAATAAAACAAAAGCACTGAAAGTAAAATCGTGTTAAGAATCAGAGGAAAAAAGAAAAAATGCTCCAGGGAAAGTGCGATCTAAGTGAACTGAACTACACAGCAAATAAAATTCAGTCACACCTAAAGTAGACCACGTATGAAAGTGCAAGGTAAATGCGATAAGGGAGAGCTGCACCACTTAGAAAGCAAAAGTACAGTCACACCTCGAATTAGACCACACATGAAATTGCAAAGAAAATGGGATCTGGGGGAGCTGTACCAGGACACAGAAGAGAGAAAATAGTACGTGTTAAGTGGTAAGTAGACAAACCCTCAAGAAAAACGCAGAAGCTGAAGTCTGTAATAGCTGAATTGTACGCCTACACACAACCCGCAAAAGAAGAGGTAATTACGTAAAATATAAACTGCGCAGTAAGTCTGTAAAGACTGCAATGAGTAATGTAAACTCAATAAACAACAAGAGAAGTATAAACTAGGCCTTAAAACTGAAAAGGTAAAGCACCCCAGTCACAATAGAGTACACACATATTCATGCACGTGAACTGAATGAAAACAATGACTTAATAAGAGGAGTGCATAGGAAAGTATGTAAGCAGAAAGCATTAAGAGAGGTGGTAAACAGCCTCAAACACAGTATAAGGAGAATGGACAAGCAAATAACTCAACAGCGCAAAGGTACGCTGTACACCTGACAGGACGAGAAAAATCTCAGGCAAATCAAGAATACTTCAAAAATAAACTCTAGTGCAGTACAAGGAAAGAGAACACTCAGAATCAGGAATATAGAGAATAAAACCCAGAAACAACTAACTCAATGAACACAATACAATATAAAGAATACATTGCAAAGTATGAATTAGTCAAATACGAAAGCAGGAGACAGCAAACACCGGTGAGCGATATCTCACCCGGGTTCTACATCCAGTGAAGGAACAGAAATAATGGTGTCTGCCGAGCACAGTTCACTGCCAGAGTGGAGAACGCAGAAACTTGCAAACGAAGAAGAAAACACCTTTGAAAATGATTCCTCACGCGTAAAGTCAGCATAGCGTCCACTGCCAGCTCAACGACAGTAACGACAAAACATGGTCAGCAATAACGTGTAAAGCAGAGCAAAGTAAGCTGTATCGATGGTGCCCACCGCAAGATGGCGGCACGTTCGGTGACGCAGTGCTGGGTGGTTGTAGGCAAGTGCGTGCACCCAAAATTGCTGCACGGTAGCGCTGGAGACGGAGAAGGATTCGAAAGCGTCACTGAAGATCAGAGGATCCACGAGAAGGTAAGAGCGCGTGCTGAGCATGGCACGCGTTGTTTTTCAAACCACAACAGGGCGGTTGAACTGCCAAATGTAGAGGGGAAACCGAGGCCCATAATTAAATCAATTATGATTTACCTCAAAATGTTCACAATACTTGCCACCAAACAGGATCCATGTAAAGTGTCAGCGAGTAAGCAAAGCTCAGTCTCTGGGGTGTCCAAAGTTGATTCTTGGCATAGTTGATGCTAGTCACTGGTTCCACAAAAGCATCCCAAAATACACAACGGGTTTGGGAAGTGCTCGCAAAATGAAGAGAAGGTACACCTCTGATGTAGAGCCAGGGTACATCGGCAGTTTGTATGGATGGCGCTTGCTCAAAATTGCTTGCTGGGTGCAAACGTTAGTGTTTCCCATGTAGAAAGAGTAGGTACACAGGATGAGGTACAGGCAGTATTTGGCAGACAAAGGCAGCAGGAATCAGGCAGGAAAAAGATGTAGCAGGAAACATGCGTCCTGTAAAATGGGTTCTTAGATATAGTGCCAATCTTTGAAGATGCCGGGTCCACACAATGGTAGAAATTTTAAAGTAGCAGGAATCAGGTTGGAAAGACATGTAGCAGGAAACATGCCCAGTAAGAAGCAGGCAGTAGAAATCAGGCAGGAAGAAGCAAGTAGCAGGAAATTTACGCCTTGTCTATGGGCTGTCCGGTGAATGTGGACACTGGTGGGGCGGGAGGGCGTAAGATCCTTAGGTAAGTTCTTTTTAAGTAAAATCTTGTATAAAGTACCTTTTCAAGCTTGAAGTAAGTCCTCACCATGGTTTTGAATCCAACTCAGTCGCCAATTTATGTTATATCGTAGGTAAGTAGTTCCAGTAGTCTTGGTTAGGTTACAGATGATAAGTTTATTGATCTTAGATGTTCAGATAGGTTTTCCGGTATAGATGTAATAAAGCCCCACCAGGAGCAGCTTCTCTGCTGCTCAGCCCAGGATCCAACTGACAGTCCCACTCACAGCATACCCAACATTCCAATGACATCACATTCACACTAACATTCTACTCTCACTGGCTGAACAGCAGAGGCAGAGAAACAGGGAAGATGTAAGGTAGAAACCTAGATATAACAGAATGTTCAATAATACACCATAAAGGTAGAAAGGGAGAGGAATCAGAAAGGAACGATCTAGAAGCCTGCCGAAGACAAAAAGCATTATGATAAAGGCAAAAATTGGGAAAGCGAACCCCTCTATTAGATTTAGCCTCTCTGAGACGATTTAGGGAGATTCTAGGCTCCTTATTATTCCAGAGAAATTTAGAAAGCATTGAGTCCAGTTTTTAAAAAAATAAGCAGATGAAATAGGAAGAGGAATCATAGACAAAATATATAAGAATATGGGGAGAATCATCATTTTGATAGAAACCAGACGTCCCCACCATGAGAGAAATAACAGATTCCAGGAAGAGAGAAGCTTCTCAACTCTGTTGAGTCCTTCTTTCATATTGATGGTAATAGTGTCAGCAACAGAACTAGTAAATCAAATACCTAGATATTTAATCTTAGAACTGTTCCAAAGAAAACCAGTAGAATCAAAAGATTGTTTAACACAAAATTTGTTAATAGGAAGAATCTCTGTTTTATCAGAATTGATTTTGTAACCTGAAACTAAAGAAAAATCTGAAATTTCCTGTAATAAAGGGGGGATAGAGGTATCTGGATTGGAAATAAAAAGCAAAATATAATCAGCCAGAAATAGATTTATTATTACGGATATGAGATAAGAAAGATTCGAGGGCTAATATAAACAAAAGAGGTGACAAGGGACAACCCTGACGGACACCCCGCTGTAATGGGAAAAATTGTGAGGTCCGTCCATTAACCAATACCGAAGCCCAGGGAGCAGTATAGAGCAGAGAAATAAGAGAAATAAAAGTATGTCCAAATCCATGCCAAGTTAGGGCTTTAAGTAAAAAGATCAATAAACTCTATCAAAGGCTTTTTCCGCATCAATGGAAACTGCTGCTAAGAGTATGAGAGATGAGGGGCCTTATTCAGGACATTAAAGAAAAGCCTAGAATTGTCTGAAGTCAATCTACCTTTGACAAACCCACACTGTTCCTTACCAATGAGATGGGGAAGAAGAGGGTCAAGTCTCAGGGCAAGTGTTTTAGCAAAGATTTTAGGGGCATATTATCAAGAAACGGCGTTAAAATTATCGCCGCTTTAGCGGCTGAAAACTGCAGCTAAAGCGGCGATAATGGGCTTGATAATATGCCCTTGAGAATTCCAATAGAAGCCCATGTTCTGGTGTCAACATGGGCTTCTATTGGAATTCTCAAGAGCATATTATCAAGCCCATTATCACCTGCTTTAGCAGCAGTTTTCTGCCGCTAAAGCGGCGATAATTTTAGCTGGCATTCTTGATAATATGCCCCTCATAATCTACATTTATCAAAGAAATAGGTCGATAATTCTTACAGAACGAGGGATCTTTGCCTTCTTTGGGAATTAGACATATGGTGGCTTCCTGAAAAGTACCACTCACTCCACCCATCTCCTGAAAATAAAGAAAAGAGTTGTAAAAGCTTAGGGAGGAGTAAATTAGAGAAATGTAAGTAAAATTCCACTGTAAACCCATCCGGCCCTGGAATTTTACCTTTTTTAAATTTAAAGCCTTAGAAATTTCCTTTAGTGATAAATCCGAATCAAGAGATGAGAAGTTCAAAGCGTCATGAGAGGGAGAGGGAACATTAGCGAGATATGCATAAATAAGAGAGGAGGTAGCAGGGGACTCCGAGTTATACAGATGTTTGAAAAAACTTGTAAATTCATGAAAAATATCTTTGTCTTTAAATAGGATGGATCCGTCTGACGCGTGAATGGATTTAATGAGCGAACGTTCTTTTCGTGATTTAAGATAGTTGGCTAAAGGGACCCTGCCTTATTACGGCCTCCATACTATTGAGTACTACTACGTAATAATATAGAGGAAGCCTTCTCCGTAGAGGACTTAAATTCCAACTTAGCCTGGATAAGTTCTTGTACGGAGGTATCAGAGGAAGTAATGTGAAATTGATGTTCTAAACGTTTGATGTTTGCTAAGACATTATTATGCTTTGTAAAAGTTGTTTCTTTTTTGGACACATAATCAATAATAAAGCCACGAGCAGTTGCTTTAAAAGTGTCCCACAATAATTGGGGAGAGGTTTCAGTGGACACATTCAATAAAAATAATTCATTAGCAAAAGAAGTAAATGCGGAAGAAAAAGCAGGATCTTTCAATAAAGAATTATTAAATCTCCACCTATTGGACTTGGGATGCGGATGGAGCAATTCAAAATCAGCAACAACCGGCGCATGATCAGAGATAAGAATAGGTTCAAGAGACGAAGAAATAAGGTTTTGAGACAAGGAACTAGAAATAAAAATATAATCCAAATGGGTAAATGACCCATGGGGGGGTGAAAAAAATGAAAATTCTAATGCAACCGGATTACATAAATGCCAGGAATCTACAAAGTGTGTTTGTGAAATTGTAGTGAGGAATTGTTTGCGAGGTTTATGAGTCAAAACGGACATTAGATTTCCGGTCCAGGAAAGGATCAATAATCTGGTTGCAGTCCCCACCTGAAATAAAAAATTCATCTTTATGTTGAATACATTTTTTTTAAATATTAGGCCAGAATGAATAGTCAGGTTGAGTAGGACCATAAACATTAAAAACAGTTAGAGAGATACCATTAATGAGCAATTTAACCAACAACCACCTTCCCTCAGAATCAATCTCTTTAGATAAAACAGAACAGTTAAACTTTTTATGACAGAGAATAACAACTCCATTCTTCTTAGTAGACGTAGGGGAGACTAAAACTAAGCCAACCCAATCACGTTTAAGTTTAGTGGCTACCGCTTCCGTAGGATGAGTTTCTTGCAAAAGAACCAGATCAGGGTTATAGGAAGCAAAGAGAGACAACATTTTCTGTCTCTCAATAGGGTTAACAAAACCTTTTACATACCACGATATGACTCTGAATATAAAAACATTGAACATACATAGAACACCATACGAACATCAATAATGGCTAAGCCAACCCAATTACAGTTAAACTTGGAGGTTTCCGCTTCCGTAAGATGAATTACTTGAAGAAGGATCAAATCAGGGTTAAACGAAACCAAATAAGAGAAGATTCTCTGGCTCTTAGTGGGATTAACAAAATCTTTCACCTTCCACAATATGACTCTGAATATGAAGACATTAACATGACATAAAAAAACATACGATCCTCAGTAATAAGAAGAAGGGAAAGGAAAAGAAAAAAGAAATAGATGTGAAAAGGAATATATACTGGAACATATACTAGAGGAAAGGTAGAAGAGGAAAGGAAAAAAAGGGACAAAAGATACAGCAAGAAGGGACAGTACATGTCAAACTGACGACTGTAATACGTACCATTTAAGGGGAAAAAGAAGACAACAATGAGTGGCGACAACAAATGAAGATGGCACAACCGACAAGGGAGAAGGCATCACACTAGGACGCCAACATGACAACTACGGAACGGACAAACCTAACTCCAAATAACCTGCAAAGGAATTGAAGAAGAAAATCAACTTGACACAAGTGGAAAAACAAGCATCAAGAAGCAATCTGTAAGGGAAGCAACCATTAGTATAACTGAGAACAACAGTTACATAAAAGTCAAGTAAAAGGAGAAGGACCAGGAATTTCCATCGATAATGTAGAGTGTGAGTGAATGAATTTCCTTAGGTCTGCAGGATCCTCAATTGTAGATGTATTCTGAAATGTCACTTTGAAGAGGCATTTGATGAAAAAGACCATATCGTGCACCAAGGGCCCGTAGAGCAGGTTGTAGTTTAAGGAAGTCTTTCCGCCGTTTAGCCGTTACTGTAGAAACATCTTGGGAGATAAACAAGTTAGCACCAGACCAGACGAGACGCTTCTTAGACTTTGCTGCGTTTAACACTTGGAGAAGGTCTGTGAATTGCAAGAAGAGAAGAATCACTCCACGAGGTTTTGATGGGGCTGACGTAGAGGACAGGCGAGGTCCCAGCCTGTGAGCACGCTGGATGTTCAAGTTAGTCAAAGGAGGGAGATCTAAAAGTTTTGGAAAGAAGGACATGAAAAAAGCAACCGGATCATTCCCTTCAAGGCCCTCCGGAAGACCATATAGATGTCGATTATTACGTCTGTTCCTGTTTTCGAGATCATCCGCAGATTTTTTAATGAGTGAGATATCTTTCTCCAACGTCGCTATTTTTACAGCAGCATCCTGGACATCACTGACACGTTGTTCCACTAAGGAAAGTCGAGAATCCATAGATGACCACTTAATATCCATCACTTGTAGGCGAGTGTTGGTCTCCTCAATAAATGGGCGCAGAGCGCGTATCTCTTCCAAAATAGTATCTAAAGTTACAGGAGTAGGAAGTTTAGGAGGAGAAGGCGGAGAAGGCGAAGCTTGCTTGAGGCACTTATTAGCCATAGGCACTGCTTGCATCTTAGAAGTCGAAAAAGGCAGGGGTACTGACCGAGAGGTAGATGACTGAGCCATATCCGCTGCAGAGAGCGAACAGTCCATGGAGGGCACAGTACACGAAGAATCAGCCTTAGATACCTTAGAAGTGCTGCTTTTATTTGAATATAATAAGTTTTGACTTCTGCCCAAAAGTAACCTTGAAGGACGCAGTCTCCACTATTCTCCCAAAGCCAGAAAGACAGTCAGTCTGCCAGTTGCATAATTCTCAGCAAACCAAGAGGCTCAGGACAGGTTAAAACAAGATATAGCCAATATATTGAGGGAAAAAAGTGCCACAAACAGTCCAGTGCTGAGGAGAATCAAAATGCCCAAAAAACAAAATGGCGGCCACAATATTGAAATAGAGTTCAGGGGCCCAAAGTAAGTGAAAAAATAAAAAAAAACAGGATAAAAAAACCCTCACTCAATGCAGGACATATTCCAAAGCAATTACTTGCCCAATTCCAGTTCTTTTAGAATCGCGGGAACCACATATCAATTATGGCATTCCCGAGGCAATACGGAGCTCCGTGATCAGGCGGACATCTTAGGCACCGCCAAACGCTCGCCCCCCCCAAAGAGACTATTTCTAATTCACTAGTAAACTGCGGTTGTAGCACTATGTTGAAAACTCAAATGTCTGCTGGTACATGTATTCTGAACATTAGGGGTCAGATATACTAACACTTTGTGCTGGGTTTGCATTACGTCTGTAACTCAAACCCAGCTCAAAGCAATGTGGTGATATTTACTTTCAATGCAAGTCATTATCATTGGGTAGTTGGAGCCAAAGTGACACAAATTTGCACTATAAATTGTTCTACTTTGTGTCAAGGGGGGCCTACCATAGGTGGTACCTGGGCATTCCCATGTACCCCCCATCTATTGGTTTTTGACAACAATCCCTATCTATTAACATTTTTAGACAATGATTTGCGCCAAAACCTTAAAATTCTTCAAGACAGGAGTAGTCGAGGAGAAATGTTTCAATTTTTCCATACTTTCCACACTTTGCATATGTGCTGCATTGTGCAGCACACATAGAAAGTGGGAAAAGTATTAAAGCATAGTTTTTGTACTGGGAGGGTTCACTTACAGTATAAAACTAATGCGTACACAAATACACAATGCACAACACTTTGCTCTATGTTTCAAGGGTGCATGAGTTGGTGCATGCAGCCTAAAGAGTCAGCGATGAGGGAGAGAAAAACACCATATCTTAGTGGATGTAGTGCAATGTAGTGCTATTTTTCACTCACCCTTTGACGCAAAGCAGCACAGAGCAGCAACTTTGGTTGCTGTTCAGCATTGCATCACACTTTAGTAAATTTCCCCATAGATGTAAACACATTTGAAACATAGAGTGGTGTTTGCCGCATATTTATATTTGCTTGTGTATAATACTACTCACATACTTCATGTTTCACCACATTCATAAAGTGGTACATGGTGCCCTCCATCTCAAGAGCTTCTTGAACAAAAATCATTACAGAGAGTACCTTTTACTACAATGAAAGAAAACTATTCAGTCCTCATTCCACTTGCATGTGTGATACATAGCTGGTCTACTCTAATTGCTCAGACTTCATCATTTTGTTTGAAGGTAGCTTGCTTTGGTGTCTATCCATGTGCTTATCTAACACTGCCTGTTAGGGTAGCTGGCAGTGCTGTGGCTCTATGTGTGAGAAAGCGTTCAATTCGATTCTGTCTGTTCTGTGTGGGAATGTCTCAATTCAAGGTGTATCTTCCCTGTGTGAGCAATAATTGTAGTGCTGCTGCCCAAATTGGCGTTTTGTGCATATGATAGGACCTTACTGTGTTTCACCAATTATGTATCTGAAAGAAACTTGCACTGGCGATGCCTTTTCTATGTGTGAAGGCTCTTCGCACTGGTACTTTCTGTGATTGATGTTTGCTCTACTCCTGTCAAGTGATGTTTGCTCTGCTGTTGCTTTCATTATGCCTGTTCTGCTTGTTCAGGATGATTACAAAGTTGTTCCCTCAGTGTGCCTTCATCTTAAAAGGTGTAGTAAGTTCCCTTTTGGGCCTACTTGGTTCTCCTTTATTTTAGCCTAACTGCACGTTATAGGCCATTTTGTTTTGCACAGCCACACATAACACATTTATTTTGTGCTATGTTATTATATTAGAAATATGCTGTACATATTATTATTCAGTTCTTCTTCCTGGGATTCAGTCTGAACATTTCGTACATGGTGCTTTGTTTTGCTGTGATCGGGCAGCAACATCTCCTAATGTTTAGACACAACACAACGGCACAGCTGCTGCTTTTCAACACTGCACTTTTTATCATATATACCAAGACCTGCCGTTTGGAGAAAAGAGAGGAGGATTCTTGCAGATAGACAGATCATGGAAAGGGCACCCTAGCCTTGAGTAAACAGAGTTTACACTTATGATGCACACTATCTAACTACAAACTACAAGCTGTGGGGTCCGGTTCTAATCCCAGACATCAATGATATATTCCTGTGCTCACGTAGGGAGGGTATGCTCAGACAAATATATATTTTGCCATGATAGGGCTTTTCATTGTATACAGTTTGCTCATAATGTTGATTACTTTGCTCAGTTGCTCAGTTGCATCAATTACAATGCAGGCATTACATCGTAATGCCTTTAAAACGCAGTCATTTCAACGAATATGCCATTACAACGCATGCTATTACATTGAGAATTAAGGTAACTGTTTAGGTAAGCACTATGAATTATTTTTTGGGTAATTTAATTTTATATTTAGCAGTATTGTATTTAATATTAATGTTGGTATTATGTCCAAAACATTTAAGTTAATATGTTTTGAGGGTGTTATTATTATCCTCTGACATGGGATGCAGGGGAATTAGGGGTTTTGGGTGGGGGAATGTATCAATAACCAGGTATTACTTTTAATACCTGGGTATTAATGAATAGTACATTTAATATTATTTTTTAGCAATTTAATACTAATCAAAAATAATACGTATGAGGGTGTTACAACCTTTCTCTGGCATAGGATGCAGATAATTAGGGGTTTTGAGTGTGTTAATACCCAGGTATTCAGTTTAATATCTGAATATTAATGAATATTACATTTAATATGATTTTGTAGCAATTTATTAATAATTGAAAATAATACTTATGAGGGTGTGACACCCTTTCTCTGGCACGGGATGCAAGGGAATTAGGGGTTGTGGGTGGGGAGTGTATTAATACTCTGGTATAAATTTTAATACCTGGGAATTAATGAATATTAAATGTAACATTATTTTTCAGCAATTTAATAATAATTGAAAATAATATTTATGAGGGTGTGAAACCCTTTCTCTGGCACGAGATGCATGGGAATTAGGGGTTTTGGGTGGGGGTTGTATTAATACTCAGGCAGTCATTTTAATACCCGACATTGATGAATATTAAATCCAATATTATTTTTTAGCAATTTAATAATAATTGAAAAGAATACTTTTGAGGGTGTGACACTCTTTCTCTGGCACGGGATGCAAGATAATTAGCGGTTTTGGTTGCGGAGTGTATTAATACTCAGGCATACATTTTAATACCTGGGTATTAATGAATATTAGATTTATTAATAATTTTTAGTGATTTAATATTAATTAAAAATAATACTTATGATGGTGTGACATCCTTTCTAAGGCACGGGATGCAAGGGAATTAGGGGTTTGGGTGGGGGAGTGTATTAATACCCAAGAATTTATTGTAATACTTGTTTATTATTTAATTTCACAATAATAATAATTGTATAATATTTCTCATAATTAAAATCAAACATTGTGAGGGTTTAACATTTAGAATCTGGCATGAGATGTTACAGAAATAGATTTTTTGTGTAAGGGTGTGTAGTATTTTTAAAACATTATTTATGAATATTAGATGATATGCAATAAATTAATAACACATTTAAAATAAGGCAAAAATGGTAATATGTTCAATCAAATAATTTTATAAAAATACAGCAAATAAGATCATATTAAAAGGGAATTTATTAATAATTTTTTAAAGGAAATAAATAGGTAACATAAAAGTATTTATTAATAAGATTTATTTATTTGAAAAATATATAACAGTGAATTAAAAATATTCATTAAATAAATATAAACATGTTTATTTATGTGTTATTTTACAAAAATGAAAACATTTGCAAAGGAGTACAATAACATTTTTGTTTATATATTTTTTCGATTTTGCCACATTTTTTCAATCAGGTCAATGGGTGAAATTGTCCTTTTTTTTCTTTTTACTTTTACAGATGACGTACGCTGCTGTGTGTTTGTTTCTACAGTCGGTGGAGTGTCGCGGTCAAGATCAGAAGCAAGGGAGAGCTGCGGTCACGTAAGGCAAATTTTATTTATTAAATAGAGATTGTGGGTGGCATAGTTTACTGTAAGGAGAGAGGAGGGAGGTAGTTAGATAGATGTTCATATTTTGATGTATGTTTTGAAATTTTTAACCACATTTTCATTCCTATACAGGTAGCAGTTGTAGGCCGACGTCAGGTTCATTGCTTTTTTTACACTTTTGGATTTTAAAAAACATTTATTTTAAACCAATATGTAAAGGAAGCAATATTTTTTTAATACTTTTTGGTGCGTCGCATTTTAAAAAAAATGTATAGCGTATCCATGGATGTTCGAGCCTGTTGAAGTTTGGAGAACACAGATGGCATGTATGGCCGAATGGATGTTTTGGACAATTTCGAAGTTTTTCAAAAGGATTTTAACTTAATATAGGAGTTTAACTGTGAAAGTTTGGATTTTTGTTTTTTCCCAAACTTTTGACACAAAATGGGCGGATTTCGATTGCATGGAGAGCCGATTGCAATGATGTTTTTTTTTTTTTTTTTTTTTTGCCAAACTTATTTCATTTTTGGGATTTTTTTTTCGAATGCGTTTTTTTAGTTTACTCAATATATTTTGCAGCAGTGTGTTTGCTGTAAAATATGGCTATGCTCAATCTGGGTCTCTTTTGATAATTTTTTCATTGGCTTTGGATTCGATAGTGGATTATGTATTTGATACCTTGGATATCTGGTGAGCTCCAGACTCTTTATGAACTCTGGAATTTTACAAAAGAACAAGAGTCGAAGAAGGAAGTCAACTTAAGGTAGGAAACCCGTGATTTATTCATTTTTATTTGGAAAAATGTTTTGAAAAATGCTAATTTAATAAAAAAAATTGCAAAACAGGCAAGTAAGATAGAATAGGTGTTAGTGATAGTTAGAAATGAAGTATTTGTGCAATATTGTCTAGGTAGTCTGACGTCACCAGCAACAAAAACTGTTAAATGTGTCCTAGTAGTCTCTCAGACAATTCTTTTGATCTTTTGGAAATTTGTGGGCTCAGACTACCAGTCAATGATTGCGCTATTTTCATTTCTTGGAAACTTTGCCCATTCTTCAAAATTTCCAAGAAATTATAAAAGTTTGGGTGAGGTTTTCCAGTTGATGTATTGAAGAAGTTGTGCCATCCCCCTATGGCATTATTGGTCTTTGCTCCTCCCTCTAAGCAGGTCCTGTAACAGGTCCACCACTTGACAGGAAACCTTGGATTACCCCTGCGACCCAACCTGCTTAGATGGCCGATTCATGTGTCCTCAAAGTAATTTAGTAGGGCACCCAATTTGTCTTCATTTGCAGTAAAATACTCTGATTCAGTAATTGATGTGTACTATTCATCCACACAGTCAGGAGGAACAAAGCACAAGGCAATTATTATTTTTTTAACTCAAATTATAGTTTACTGTCTGATATGTAATCCTCAACTAAGGATGTTTTTTGAATTTTTCTGCAATACGCATGTGAAAAGTGAAAAAAAATCCTTGAATTTGGGTATCAGGATACATTTTGGTTATGGTGTTAATCACTGATAATTCAAGTCCAATTATCACTTTTCTAGGACATTTGTTTTGTGTTTTCGATTTTTCCACTGTTAAAAATGCAGTGTTTGTTGGGGTTTGCTTATCAGGGAGTAAACTGTACACTAAGGGGCCGATTACGATGGTGGGCGGTGTCAGTACCGCGGTGCCGGCGGTGCGGAAAAATGCCTTTTACCGCCCGCCAGCAGCGGTCCTCACGGCCGCCATATTATGAAGGGCAAATATGCCCCATTTCCCGACCTCCGCGGTGCAACGCCGACCGCCATGAAATTGCGCCCGCCACCGCGCCGGTGGGAGCCAATGGAGACTCACCGCCGTGCGGAATGACGTCCCGTCCGCTCAACAAATTACGATGCGCCAAACAACCCGTCGAACCGCAGGGGAGAAACCGCCCTTCCAGACACGGCGGAATCTCGACAGCGGAGCGTGAAACGAGACTTCTGAGCCCTCCACCCGGAGCCGAACGCCATGGATCCAGCACTACACGTCCTCCCGGTGCTGTACGTGATACATCACCAGGCCAACATCGCCCGCCGCGGACGCCGCCGCAGGTACGTAAACAAAACACAATACAACACAAAACAGAACACAAATTCCACGGGCCGAAACAGGGCACCTGGCCACACCAGACACACTGGTGTGGACAGGAACACATCCATCAGTGTACCCACACATGTCTCAGCTGGCACCAATTCACACCCTACATCAAGCCCACCAAAAGTACCGCGAACATAATGTAATGTGTTGCTGACGACACCGCAGCGGTGAGCATGCGGGAAATCCATCGCACAAAGCAGAATGCATGTACAGCAACGGACAGGCCAGAAAGACCACAGGCCACCACCACCACCCACCACCCACAGCTCCGCCGCACACAGCAAGAAACATGCCAATCCCCCCTGTGCACCCCCATGTCCAACACCAAGCGAGCTAAATCCACACCCAGCAGCACACAACTAACACCTAGGGAGACAGACACAGCAGCATTTGGTGTAGATCAACACACAGCACAGAGGCACAGGCCCAGGGCAACACACACACACACCACAACACCACATACATGGCAAGAAAGCAGAATACAAGCACAAAATGAACATACACACAAGGAACATACAGACTACTGGACACACACCCTGCCAACTCACACAGACATACCCCACACCGACACACAGCCACATACACAGACTACATGCCACCAGCAATGGAGCACAACATAGAGGAAAGCAAAAATGATGTGCACACAAATTGGAGGGCAAGGAGACAACCAACAACCAGGTGAACAGACACATGCAGGACAAGGAACCCAGAACAACATCCACACCCCATCCAAGCACATGGCTGGCACAGTGAGTGAAGTCAAACAACAGTCACCTCAGTGCAACAACTCAGGGAGACAGCAAGGTAACCCATGTATAGGGACAGGGATGAAAGGAAGGACCTCAAGTCAAACAGTGAACAGCAAGTACACATGAGTATCACACAGGGCACATTGGCACACTCAATGACTGCCAAACACAAGTAGGAGTCCCCAAACATACCCCCTCATATCTGCAGCACACAATCCCAATGCCAGACACACAGAAGGGCCTACATAATGTCCAGACAAGACACAGACAAACAATCAAACCCCCTGGGGGCATCCACAAACATCACACACACACAGGGATTTCAGTACCAACGTCTGCACCAAAACAAAAATGGCAAACACAATTCAAAACAGAAACACATACAGAACCACAAAAATAACACACAGCACCTGTGCAGCCAAACTAGGGGAAGGCAATGGGAGCACACACACAACAGGAGTGCACCACCTCATCAGGCAGGAAAAATGCATGGGCTACATACCACAACACAGACAAGAAGTGCACCATCACAGAACAACACAGACACATCAAACACACAACAGATGCACAACACCACAAAACACATAGCAAACACAGCAGTACATCAGGGGATGTACACTAGGACAGCACAAGGCAACATACACCCACAGCACTGAATGCACAACAAGCAGTGTGTGCACACAAACACACAACAGTCCCACACAGCCATGAGTCACATGCCAGTAACACACACATCAACACACACGACAAAGCCACAACCAACACACCGTACAACCCTTGACCACCCAAATGCACACCATGTAAGTAACCGTTGTGACTAGGATGACTGCCCATCACAACATGACTACACATCTACACTGCTAGGCATACATGAAAGCAAGAACGCACATACATGTTGAGCCTGGTCAGCCTGCCTGCAATCCCGTGTATATGACCCCTCTATGTGTTTGCAGTGCCCACATACCAGGATGCAGTAACACATAGCCAACAGCAACAAGGAAGGAACATGAGTCTGGTATGTCACCGAAAACAACATCAATGAGCCCACAAGTATCCGAGTCATGAAGAACTGAAGTCCCCGTCACCCCTGTAAAATAAATCATAAGTCAAACAAGCCAGTGGCACAGTTGAAGTGGCACACAGAGCATGTGGCACAGTAAATGTGAGACATACAGGAAAAGCCTTATTCAGTAAGGACAATGACACAACTGACAACATGAGCAACTGTTTTTATTCACAAATAGCACTGATAGGAAACAATATCAGACAGGACCAAGGCACAAGATGCAGAGCCTGAACATGAGAAGCTGCACAGGCAGGGGGCAAACTGCAAGGCCAGTGGCCAGTCCAAGGTGCAGACAGAGACAATGAGAAGCTGCACAGGCAGGGGGCAAACTGCAAGGCCAGTGGCCAGTCCAAGGTGCAGACAGAGACAATGAGAAGCTGCACAGGCAGGGGGAAAACTGCAAGGCCAGTGGCCAGTCCAAGGTGCAGACAGAGACAATGAGAAGCTGCACAGGCAGGGGGCAAACTGCAAGGCCAGTGGCCAGTCCAAGGTGCTGACAGAGTCAATGAGAAGCTGCACAGGCAGGGGGCAAACTGCAAGGCCAGTGGCCAGTCCAAGGTGCAGACAGAGACAATGAGAAGCTGCACAGGCAGGGGGCAAACTGCAAGGCCAGTGGCCAGTCCAAGGTGCAGACAGAGACAATGAGAAGCTGCACAGGCAGGGGGCAAACTGCAAGGCCAGTGGCCAGTCCAAGGTGCTGACAGAGTCAATGAGAAGCTGCACAGGCAGGGGGCAAACTGCAAGGCCAGTGGCCAGTCCAAGGTGCAGACAGAGACAATGAGAAGCTGCACAGGCAGGGGGAAAACTGCAAGGCCAGTGGCCAGTCCAAGGTGCAGACAGAGACAATGAGAAGCTGCACAGGCAGGGGGCAAACTGCAAGGCCAGTGGCCAGTCCAAGGTGCTGACAGAGTCAATGAGAAGCTGCACAGGCAGGGGGCAAACTGCAAGGCCAGTGGCCAGTCCAAGGTGCAGACAGAGACAATGAGAAGCTGCACAGGCAGGGGGAAAACTGCAAGGCCAGTGGCCAGTCCAAGGTGCTGACAGAGACAATGAGAAGCTGCACAGGGAATGTGTGTCACCAAACTCCGCCATGGTCAGCAACACAGTCTGGTGTGACACGATGGGCAGCACAGGTACCGGTGTGGGAGAGACAGGTCTGTGACATTGATCAACATTCAGAGCTGGCTGTCAGTCTGACTGGGAGCTGACTGTGTGTCGGGCACAGTTGGACCACTTGACTGGGGAGTGAGACGCCCAGCTGAGGAAGAGCTATCAGTGGCCTTGGACGCTGGAGGGCTGCTTGGACCAGGTGGTGTAGTGGCACGTGGAGGTGGACTCAGGCCGACGTGGGACACAGTGTGGGAGGGAGACAGTGGAGGGGTGCCTTTCCACTTCTTGGGGATTCTAAATGGCTTGCCTGTCTTCGTATCAATGGGAAGTGGTGTGGACACAAACGGCACACTCAGCACCAAGGCTGCCGCAGGTGCACACGCTGGACCTCCCTTTGGGGATGTGCTGGATCCAGAAGGACGCTTAGCCTGGCATTGCCTCTGCCCCTCCATCCCCTCTTTACCATGTGTGCCCCCTACAGTGCCCTCCTGTCCCTGCTTCACTGGACTTGGAATGGGAGTAGAGGTAGTTGGTGAAACAGCCTTGGATACCTTACTATGTGTAGCCTTGCCAGGCCCCACCTTCACAGTGGGCATGGAGAGTGTCTGCATGCCTTTGCGAGACGTTTTTGGGACCACAGAGTCTGTGGCCGGGGATTGCTCTGAGGCTTGTGACCCTGAGTACTTCCTCCTTGAATCATGTGCCTTTGCAACGCCTGACGGGCTCTTCCCTTTGCGCTCTGGGGTTGTTTTTCTCTTTGTAGGGGAAGGTGTCTGTGACCTTGACCGCTTGGGCTGCTGCTGCTGTGTGCTACGTGTGCAGTATCGTGAGGTTGAGGTGTGTGAAGCGTGGTCACCGTCGTCAGACGTCGCCACTGGCATGGGGGTGGACAAAGGGACTGGAATTGGACTACGAGATTGAGCCAGTTGAAGTGCAGCCGCCATTGTGGAGGACATTGTCTGGACAGTGCGGTGCAGCCCACCCACGTCTGAATGGATGCCCTCCATGAAAGCTAACACCTGTGCCAATTTGCGGTCGTGGTCTGACAATGCATTGAGGAGCCCTGTCTGCCCCACACACAGCTGGCGCATAAGGTCCACACACTCTGCACTGATGGCAGCAGGGGGCACAGGGGCAGGGGCAGCGGTGCCTGGAATGAAGGACACCCTTCCCCTCTTTGTGGTGCGAACACGGGCAGCAACAGAGGAAGTGGCTGGGAGGGTGGGCACTGCACGCTGTGTGCTGGGAGATGTAGCAGACTCTCCGTTCCCTGTGTCCTCCAAGATGTCTGCACCACCGCCGTCATCAGATGATGTTGAACTTTGCGTCTCGGGCTGTGATTCCTCCAGCATACTCCTATCCCCCTCCGAGGCGCTGGTCACATCTGTGTCACTGGGATCCTGTGCAGCTGTTGTGCTTGTTTCACCACCACTGGTGTCCGTCCCCTGTCCCTCCGTGCCCACGGGAGATGCTGCATAACAGAGAGACATGTAGGGTCAGCAAAGTGACAGCAACAGGACAAACATATTCAAGCAAAGCAACACTGAGGATGACAAAGTCTACATGTTGCAGGCCACCCCGTGCAATCTCACCATGCAGACACACATCACTACCTCAAACAGTGCGTACAAACATCTAAACACGGCACAGCTGAGCCATGTGATGGGCAGACAGCACAACATCATGCATGTTGGGGCGTACAAACACTAACACCAATGGACCAGGCCTGCAGCACACCACCCACAATGCCATTGAAATTCCCAGGATTGGAAAAACATCAGTAAGTGCATGTATGTAATATCCGTGACTGCCACACCCAGCACAGGGGCCACTTACAACCCACTGCATCACAGTAACCACATCACGTACACCAGCGCAGGTACAGGCATGGTACACATGCAGCCACTCACAGACAAAATCAACCTTCACAGAATACTCACCCCTAGCTTGCTGTTGATGCTCCTTCAAACGTGTGTCCAGCTCAGGCTGTGTCACAGCCAAGATGCGGCACATCAGTGGTGTCAAGCTGCGTCGTGACAACCTGCCACTGCGAGGGAGTATCCCCAGTGTCATCTCGGCAACGTTCTTTGCCAGTCGTGATATGTCGTCCCACCTCTTCTGGCAGTGGGTGCGCCGGCGGTTCGACACTCCCAGAGCCCGCACCTTGCTTGCAATGGACCTCCACACGGCCTTACGCTGGTGTACCTTGAGCTGCAGGTGTGGGAGACAAGAGGGGGAAAACATCAGTGACACACTCTCATGGTAAAACCTCTCTCTCTGAACAGTGGCATGACACGGACTCATCTCCACACGGCAGATATGGGTCATTGATGTACACTCTTGCGAACCACACACCTATCACACTCTGTACAGTCAGTGATGTGTCCTTGTCACATTGGGCGTGGACAGTCCATGCCAGGTAGAATCACACAGAGATGGACAACGAGGACCCACACAAACAGTCACATGAACAATAACTGTCCAGAAACATGCATCACCAGATAGCTGTCACACCATATGGAGGTGTACACAACACATGTCCATCCACCCTTCATGTCCATGCATTGAATGTGTGGGTTGCATACACCCCCTTAACAACTAGGAAACAGCATGTCAGCCAGTGCATTACACAACCCCACACTGTCAGGCACATACACCATCTGATCGACTACATGTGTGCCCCCTTGCACTCACACCCCCACTGTTGGAGACTTACCACAACATTTGGGCCACCATATAGCCGTGGGTACTGTGTCAGCACCTCGTCCACCAGGACATCCAGCTCCTCGCTTGTAAATGGACTGGCACGGATCTTCTCCGTCCTAGCCATCACTGTGGACATGAGACGTCAGCGGCGGCAGTGGGCGGTGAGGGGTCCCAGGCAGCAGTCCCTGGAGGCAGCAGCAGGTGAGGGGTCCCAGGCAGCAGTCCCTGGAGGCAGTAGCAGGTGAGGGGTCTCAGGCAGCAGTCCCTGGAGGCAGCAGCAGGTGAGGGGTCTCAGGCAGCAGTCCCTGGAGGCAGCAGCAGGTGAGGGGTCTCAGGCAGCAGTCCCTGGAGGCAGCAGCAGGTGAGGGGTCCCAGGCAGCAGTCCCTGGAGGCAGTAGCAGGTGAGGGGTCTCAGGCAGCAGTCCCTGGAGGCAGCAGCAGGTGAGGGGTCTCAGGCAGCAGTCCCTGGAGGCAGCAGCAGGTGAGGGGTCTCAGGCAGCAGTCCCTGGAGGCAGCAGCAGGTGAGGGGTCTCAGGCAGCAGTCCCTGGAGGCAGCAGCAGGTGAGGGGTCCCAGGCAGCAGGCTCTGTGAGCAGTGGAAATGTGGTGCTCCCTTCCACACATATATAGGGCCCTGGACTCGTTTCAGTGGTCATAGTCTTCTGCCATTGGTGTTCCAGGTCAGCCTTCTTCAAAAGCATCCAATGACCGCCTCCGCGGGGGCGGAGCACGCCTACCGCGATTTTTGAATCTGCATCATGCCACCGCGATAGCGGTCCCCATTGGCTGCAAGGGCATGGTTCATGGCGGTGACACACCGCGGGGTCCTGGCCGGCGCTACCGCGGTGGTGCATCTTACAAATGCATCCTATCTCCGCATCCGCTGGGGCGGAGCACGCCTACCGCGATTTTTGAATCTGCATCATGCCACCGCGATAGCGGTCCCCATTGGCTGCAAGGGCATGGTTCATGGCGGTGACACACCGCGGGGTCCTGGCCGGCGCTACCGCGGTGGTGCATCTTACAAATGCATCCTATCTCCGCATCCGCTGGGGGCGGAGCACGCCTACCGCGATTTTTGAATCTGCATCATGCCACCGCGATAGCGGTCCCCATTGGCTGCAAGGGCATGGTTCATGGCGGTGACACACCGCGGGGTCCTGGCCGGCGCTACCGCGGTGGTGCATCTTACAAATGCATCCTATCTCCGCATCCGCTGGGGGCGGAGCACGCCTACCGCGATTTTTGAATCTGCATCATGCCACCGCGATAGCGGTCCCCATTGGCTGCAAGGGCATGGTTCATGGCGGTGACACACCGCGGGGTCCTGGCCGGCGCTACCGCGGTGGTGCATCTTACAAATGCATCCTATCTCCGCATCCGCTGGGGGCGGAGCACGCCTACCGCGATTTTTGAATCTGCATCATGCCACCGCGATAGCGGTCCCCATTGGCTGCAAGGGCATGGTTCATGGCGGTGACACACCGCGGGGTCCTGGCCGGCGCTACCGCTGTTTGATTGCCATAGGGTGACATGGGTGACCGGGATGTGGCTGGTGGAGCATGACAAACGCCATCTGCAGCTATGTGGAGGGCCATCACTAACACCAATGTGTCATGTGCAGCACATGACACACTTGCGTCAGTGGTGGGCATCGACACAGGTACAAATGGTGGTTGGCATGCTCCGCCACCCAATTCACGGACAGTATGTGCGTCCGCCATGGGGAATATGCAGCACCACATCGTACACTCTGTGCGTCATTGTGTTTATGGGGCACGTTTAAGGCACCTACGGACAGTTCTTGTTGTGTGTGGATCAATGGTCATTACTGTGCTACACACAGTGGATACGTACAGTGGCACATGGCACTGGATAACATTGATATGGTCTCCTGTCACAAATGTCAGCCACTGTGTAACATCTCACACCAAATGGAACACTGTACTCCATTATGTCGATCAATATTTACACACAATGTCGTATCTGCCACCCATGCTGACCACTATCTCACACCTGAGCCCATGTGTTACACTGAAAACCCAGATGAACTCATTCATTCAGCATGACTGTCATCATTGGAAACAGATGTCACCCTGTTGTGTTATTGCTAAGACCAATTACATGCCGCATGTTATGTCTTTGTACACACTGGCAACTCCTGCAGTGTATGTCCACATGTACAGGGGGGCTCGACCTGCTAAAGGATGACGAGTACTTCAGCACCACACCTGGCATCCGTTGCATTATTATTGTTTGTCACTTGGGTAGACGGCCAGAGCAGATGTCTTTGCTACATGTCTGCCACCTGTAACCACAGGGACCTATGTGGTAGTGTCAGGTCTGTGCTCATGTTGTTTGGACTGTTGTATGTGAATCAGTGACATGTACATTTCAACAATGGTGCTTAGCTACACTATGTTTTTGAGTGTTGTGCTGTGTTCCGGTGCTACTCACCTGCCACCAGTGCATGTCCATTGTTCACATCAGGAATGTTGCGTTGGCAGATGGACTGCATGCACGGTTGTGGATTGTGCTAACTGTATGGAATATAGTATGCGACATTTGTCCACAGGCTATGGGTGTCCAGTTTTGCCCGTGCAATGTGTGTGCACTGATTAGCGGGAATTGTCTGCAATGTTGGATGGTCAGCACAAGTGGCACACGTGTGCAGTGTGTTGCCACCAACACTAGTGTATGTGCATGCTATGGGGTGCTAGCCATCCTTGCTCACCATCTATTCCAGCACTGTGTGGGTGGATCACATCTGCTGGTGTATCATGATAGTGTGGGCACCCAAGACAGGTGAGATGTACCTTGACTGTTGTGCCTGTGACACTCATCCAACTCCGACATTTGGTCAATGTGAGGTACCAGTGTCCCACTACTCATGCACAGCCAGCATGTTTGTTAGATGTGTGATATTGATTGTATGCTGTGTTGGGCCTGACAGCCTGTGTGGAATGAGGGTCAGGATGCATGTCCCTTGGGACATGTGGTGTAAAATTACATCCACTGTTGTCAGGTGTCTGAGCCAGTTGTCCATATGTAATGCATACAGTCTGTTCATGCATAGACTTGTTGGCATACTGGCTTGGCATTGTCCATGTAGTGTTGTATGTATGTGTTGTGGCACTGTTGTGTCTTGAAACAGCTGGATGTGTATCACCATGGTATGTGTTGTGGTGCACATGTGTCCTTGGGCAGTCCCTCCTTGATGCTGCATGTAAATGTCCAAAATGGGGGAAGATTAAGGGTGCATACAGGCCCTGCTGATCACGTCCCTCATCTATTGTTAATGTGTGCCACATTGGCTATCTGTGTGCTTGTAGAGAGTATTGGGCAGTGGGGTAATGGTGGCCTGTTACAGTGGTACACATACTCTGCACAGGCGTGACATCATCTGTCACTGTCCGACTTTGTATTCAAGTCAGCAGCAGCTATGGCCTGTGTACTGATGACATTGGCACATGTATGGGTTTGTGATGTGAATGTCATTGAATTTGAGTGTGTTCGAAGTGGCACTGAGTACAAAGACAATCCCAATGATCTATCCACATTGTGTTGTTGATGTGTCCCCTGCAATTATTGGCCAAGGAGGTGTGGCAGGTACAGCATCAACGTGGAAGCCAGCATTGTCTCTGCTTCACACATGTCCTGTGTCATGTACACCCAAGGCTGAGTCCACCTCAGCTCGATATGTGACTCTTGGCATTCACATAGACAGTGTTCGTATTGTGTCTACTGACTGTGCACATCCATGACAGTTGTACAATTAATCTGTCTCATGTTGGGACAACACTGAATTGCACTGTGTGCTTTCAGGGATGACAGTCAATGTTAGCGCCGTGACAGGACAGACTTTATGAATTTGTGCACATCCTAATTTATGTTGCTATGACGTGTCCCCTTTCATCTCACCTAGGAGGCGACCTAATGTGTTTCGTACCTTCACCCTGCTGGCTAACATGGAGGATACCGACATCATAAGGCGATTCCGTCTGGATCGGACAAACCTCCTGGAACTTTGTGCACTATTGGAGCCACACCTGCTTCCACGCAGGACATACCCAACAGCACTCACGCCAACGGCAAAGGTGATGGCATTCCTACATTTCGTGGCTACGGGATCCTTCCAGCAAACTGTGGGCATTGCAGGGGGGATGTCCCAACCAACATTCAGCATGGTGCTACGTGATGTCCTGTTGGCTATGATGCAACACAGGGACCAATTCATACATTTCCCCAGGCGGCATGAGTTGGCG
This sequence comes from Calotriton arnoldi, assembly GCA_963921515.1. NCBI lineage: Eukaryota > Metazoa > Chordata > Amphibia > Caudata > Salamandridae > Calotriton > Calotriton arnoldi. The sequence continues at coordinate 205,849 of CAWUFW010015585.1, forward strand.
GATGTGAAGGGCGAATTTTATGCACTTGGACACGTTCCTAATGTAGTTGGTGCAATAGATGGCACACATGTTTCCCTGATTCCACCCCAAGCACGGGAGCATATTTACCGAAATAGGAAACATTATCATTCCATCAATGTGCAGGTGGTGTGCCAGGCAGATATGGTCATCTCACACGTCTGTGCAAAGTTTCCAGGTTCAGCCCACGATTCACACATAATGCGCAACAGCATTTTACCACAGCTGATGGCCAATCTGGCGCCGGAGCGGGCATGGATTGTGGGTGAGTACAAAGGGTCGAGTCGTGTGCTGTTTGTGTGCCATGCTGTCCTCGGACACATGTCAGACACTCAATCTGTATGTGTCTTTCACACATAGGTGACTCTGCATATCCCAACGGACCTTGGTTGCTGAGTCCACTTCGCAATCCCAGGACACCAGCTGAAGTGCGCTACAACAATGCCCATGGGAGGACACGTCGGGTCATTGAGCGAACATTTGGACTCCTGAAATCGCGTTTTCGATGCCTCGACAAGACCGGAGGGGCTCTGCAGTACTCACCCGTCAAGGTGTGTCAGATAGTGGTAGCATGCTGCATGCTACACAACCTGGCCGTGCGGAAGGGGATCCCCTTAATCCAGGATGATGATGACCAGCCACAGCCCCCACCTGCAAACACCCAAACGTCAAGTGACGAGGATAGTGGAGAGGAGGAAGGTGTTGGACAGCGTCAGCAGCTCATCAACAACTACTTCACTTGATGGTCAGTGGCAATGTCAATACTGGCTGTTGTCTGATGATGTTGTGCTTGGTGAATATGTGTATGTGAGTTTTGTGACTACAGCATGTTGCTGAGTCAGTGCTGGCTGCAGGTGTGTATGGCAAGGGATCTTCTGACACAGCTACTTGATGTCTATGTTGGTACAGTTGCTCCTTGTGACATGTGCAGATTGTCGTACCTTGATGTGCTGTGTTGTGTGATGGTTGTTAGTCCACCACCTGAGTAGCAACTGATGTTCTGTTGTGTTTTCCTAGGTCCCTTCAGCCTCTACTTGCCTGCGGAGTATCCCTGCTCCTGTGACATTGTAATCATGGGTGTGAGTTAACATACTGTGATGAACATGGAACAGTGACAACTAAATTGGTGCGTTATTAGTGTTTATTTACAGTGGATACATGTGATGTAGATGTGGATATTGACAGATTTGTGAATGGTGAATAACAGATTTGTCAGTGATGGTAGATGAGACAATAGAGTATACACTAGATCAGTATGGCAACACAGTCCAACAGTCATTTGCCATTCCCACGCCATTGTGTGTGGGGACAGTCTGCAGGGTACACAGCAGGGTGAAGAGGGGTGCCATCATGGCTGGCTACTTGACTGGCTTTTGCCAGGTGCTTTGCCACGGGATGCTCCCAATGATTTTTTCGGGCGGCCCCTTGCTCTTTTGGCAGGGGGGACACAGGTGCATGGCCAGTGGTGTCTGATGAGTCCCCATGCTCGCTGGACGCAGGGGAGGGTGGGGGTCTGTCATCCTGCGGCACAACGGAGGGAGCTGTCGGTGTTGGCGGTGCCGCATGCCTGTCCCTGAGGACCTCCACTAGCTGGCCCAGGAGGTCCCTGATTTGGCCCATGCAGGCCACGAGTTGGCCCATGCGGTTGTCAATTGAGCGCAGCATCTGTTGTTGCTCACGGGCATCCTGCTGAGCCTGCCTCAACTGTCCCTGGGCGTGTTCATAGGCCCCCACAACTCTGTGAATGTGTGCCAGTGATTCTGTGGCAGGGTCTTCTTCCCTTTGGGTCAGCCTTGTCCTCACACCTGGCCTGCTGTCACGGCCCTGTTGCCTCCCTCCTGTGGGCACCGGCCTACTCTCCCGTGCCTCCGCAGTTGTTGTGATCTGGTTGGCCTGTGGAGCAGGGGCGAGTGCTGCAGGCAGCAGTGGTAGTGGTAGTGGTGGTGGAGGTGGTGGTGGTGGCACAGGTCGTTGCAGCAGGGCTCTGCGTTGATGTTGTTGCTGAGGGTTGTGGGGCTGTGGGGTCCTGGGACACATTCCGCCCTGCCACACCAGATGGTCCGGGTTGGTCCTCCTCCTCCTCATTATCCAGGGAGTCTGCATCCGAGGGGAGATGTTCGGGAGCTGGTGACTGGCTGTGCTGGTTGAGGTTGTCGTCCTCTGCAGTCAGTTGTTGGTCACCTGTGGGACAGGAAGTAGATGGTAATTGCCTTACACACCTCAGGGTTGCTGTGTTTGATGTCTCTTATTTACATGTTATGCTACACACAGTTGCCTTTTTCACACATTGTATGTCTGCACAGTGATGTGCCTCATGCCATGAAGTGGAGTTACATTCATCATTTCACAATGGTGTGACCTGTGATTGGTTAGCATGCCACACGTCTAGTATTGGTGATTTCAATGTGAGGTTGTCATCTGACAACTGGCATGACTACAAGTTGATGTTCAGCATCTTTGCTGATCACTCTGCCTGGCAGACATTACCTGTGTGCATGGACTAGCCATTGTCATCACATGCATACCGTTGACATGTCCTGTGCTTGTATTTCTTGATACAGCAGACCATGCTAGTTTGGTTTTCCCATGGTCCTTCATGATCAGCACCCATGTACGCTACAGAGGGAAGTCTGGGTGATGCATGTCAGAGGCCCGTTTTCTTGGACATATTTGTTGAGAGTCACAGTTCTGTTTCTGTCACAGTTACGTACGCTGAGCTGTCTGCATCCTGTCAATGGCTGTGCTTTACTTTTCTATTTTTGGGTGAAGTAGAGCCTCATGTTGTCATGTCTCCCAATGCTTTTGTTGAGTGATGGTGGTGTGCATGCACTGTCTGATTACCTGTGCAGTGTCACTTTGGTTTTTACTTACAGACACATGCTTCTGGGTGGGGTGCCCCATCCTGCTGAGGGGTGGGAGAGGGGGCCTGTTGGGAGTTGTAGTGCTGCCTCCAGATACACATTCCCCATCCCTGTGAAGATGGCTACCTACCTGTTAGGTGGTGGGGAGCGTTCAATGGCTGACACATGCTTCTGGGTGGGGTGCTCCATCCTGCTGAGGGGTGGGGGAGGGGGGCCTGTTGGGAGTTGTAGTGCTGCCTCCAGATACACATTCCCCATCCCTGTGAAGATGGCTACCTACCTGTTAGGTGGTGGGGCAGCGTTCAATGGCTGACACATGCTTCTGGGTGGGGTGCTCCATCCTGCTGAGGGGTGGGGGAGGGGGCCTGTTGGGAGTTGTAGTGCTGCCTCCAGATACACATTCCCCATCCCTGTGAAGATGGCTACCTACCTGTTAGGTGGTGGGGGCAGCGTTCAATGGCTGACACATGCTTCTGGGTGGGGTGCTCCATCCTGCTGAGGGGTGGGGGAGGGGGCCTGTTGGGAGTTGTAGTGCTGCCTCCAGATACACATTCCCCATCCCTGTGAAGATGGCTACCTACCTGTTAGGTGGTGGGGGAGCGTTCAATGGCTGACACATGCTTCTGGGTGGGGTGCTCCATCCTGCTGAGGGGTGGGGGAGGGGGCCTGTTGGGAGTTGTAGTGCTGCCTCCAGATACACATTCCCCATCCCTGTGAAGATGGCTACCTACCTGTTAGGTGGTGGGGGAGCGTTCAATGGCTGACACATGCTTCTGGGTGGGGTGCTCCATCCTGCTGAGGGGTGGGGGAGGGGGCCTGTTGGGAGTTGTAGTGCTGCCTCCAGATACACATTCCCCATCCCTGTGAAGATGGCTACCTACCTGTTAGGTGGTGGGGGAGCGTTCAATGGCTGACACATGCTTCTGGGTGGGGTGCTCCATCCTGCTGAGGGGTGGGGGAGGGGGGCCTGTTGGGAGTTGTAGTGCTGCCTCCAGATACACATTCCCCATCCCTGTGAAGATGGCTACCTACCTGTTAGGTGGTGGGGGAGCGTTCAATGGCTGACACATGCTTCTGGGTGGGGTGCTCCATCCTGCTGAGGGGTGGGGGAGGGGGCCTGTTGGGAGTTGTAGTGCTGCCTCCAGATACACATTCCCCATCCCTGTGAAGATGGCTACCTACCTGTTAGGTGGTGGGGGAGCGTTCAATGGCTGACACATGCTTCTGGGTGGGGTGCTCCATCCTGCTGAGGGGTGGGGGAGGGGGGCCTGTTGGGAGTTGTAGTGCTGCCTCCAGATACACATTCCCCAACCCTGTGAAGATGGCTACCTACCTGTTAGGTGGTGGGGGAGCGTTCAATGGCTGACACATGCTTCTGGGTGGGGTGCTCCATCCTGCTGAGGGGTGGGAGATGGGGGCCTGGTGTGTGTTGTAGTGCTTTTTGTCTGTACACATGCATCCCAGTTGGTTTTGTTTAGCTTTGTGCTTTTTCAGGTTGAGTGGTGCTTACATCTGTGTGACCTGTTTTGGGTATTGTGGGTCAGACGAATGTCCTTTGGCCTAGGGGTTATAGGTTTGAATTTGTGCAAGACGGTACATGGCAATGTGATGTTATACATTGGTTTGTACTTACCAGCTTCCAGTCCCCCGCGGATTCCTTCAAGACTCTCTGGATGTAGGATTCCAAGGACCTTCTCCTCCCACGGACTGTATGGTTTGGGTGGGATGGGAGTGCCTCCACCAGTCCCGTCAGCCAGCTGACGGTTCTTGGCCCTCTTCCTCTTCACCACGGTCTTCAGGTCATGCCACCGCTTCTGTATTTCCTGCTTGTTGCGGGGGGTGGTCCCTACTGCATTGACCTTATTGACTATCCTCACCCACATTTGGGTTCTTGTGGCTAATGGGGTGTGTTGGACCATGTTGCCATAGAGTTGTGGTTCAACTCTTATTATCTCATCTACCATGACTGCAAGCTCTGCATCAGTGAATTTTGGCATTTTGTGTGGTGCCATGGTGTGTGCTGTGCAGATGTTCTGTGGTGCAGTTGTGTGGGTGTTGTGGTTGTTGTGGGTGGTGTAGGTGGTGTGTGTGTTGTGGTGGTGCTGTGTGCAGGTTTGCCTCTCCTTTGTTCTCTGGGGTTGGGACCTTCAGTTGTGGAGTGTAGCAAAGGATTGTGGTCAGGGAGGGGCTGGTTTTATGCTCGGCTATGGGGGGTGTGGCAAGCTGGTATGTTGCTGTCAGGTGTGTTGTGTGTGTTGTCCTGTGATTGGTTATTTTGAATTTCTGGGGCTGTTGTCATTGGGCACTTTTGGTTTGTGTTGGGACAGGTCTACTTCAGTGTGTGCATTGTTTTGTTTTTTTTTTTTTTTTCAACGTCCGCCATTTTTTTGCGGTTCCTCCGCAGCGGTTCCTCGGCAGCGGTGGCTATGCTGCGGCCCTTCCGCCGCCTATCGGATTCGTCACTGTTCGCGCACGATGCGGTCGGATTCATAGGTGGGTACCATGGTGGTAGCGGGGATGTCATAATGTCACGGGCGGTTACTCCGTGTGCATGGCGGCGGTTCTTGGCTTTTCCGCTGAGTATCCGGCCGTTGCGGTCGGATTTTGAGCTGGTCCGGCGTGTGCGGGCGGTTTTTCGTTGTCTCCCGCCGCCGCGGACGGATTATTGTGGCGGTTCATCGTAATGTGTGCGGCGTTTTTCCCGGTGGCCATGCGGGCGGTATTTTGCCGCTACCATGGCGGTCGGTATGTTTTTCCGACCGCCATCGTAATCGACCCCTAAGAAACTACAGTGTTATTAATGTAGGCGTGAACAGTGGCGGCTGGTGACATTTTAATGTGGTGAGCGGAAAAGTTTGGGATGAGCGCCCTGTAGCGAGCGAGCCCAGGAAAGGGGGGGGGGTTCTCCCCCGGGAAACTTTGGGGAAAAAAGAGTGGGCAATGGTTAATTTTCAAGCAAATTTGTCACCAGACAGGCCCTGTGTTTTTGTTAGTTTATGTCCTGGCAAATGGCTTGAATTTTACTGCTTGCATTTGTCTGCTCCTGAGGTCAGTAAACCAGTGAGTTTATTATGTAGGCTGCATGCAAGCCATTTGTCAGGCCATAAAGACAGCAGACGGGACTGAGGCCAGGGCTCAGGAGTCAGACGGTATGACACGGCAGCTGAAGTCCACTGTGAAAAACTATGAAACAGCTTGCAGTGGCCCCTCTCGCTCGCATGTAAATCACATTTTCACAATAATAGTACTAAGCCAGCTCTCTGGAGGTCAGAGTGCTGTGCAATGAGTCTAAACGAGTGGTTACTTCAGCCAATAAGTAACCCTCATCCCGCATAACAATAGGTTTCACAATCACAGGCACAGCAATTAAGAAGGAACACACAAGAAAAATTCCAATGCGCACAGTGACAAACTATGAGAAATGTCTGTTTCTATCAGTGTTAAATAGCGCTAATTCTCACTGAATGCATTGAAGCGTTTTACATGATCCCCAGTTACCTTACAAACAGGAAAGGTCACATTTACATTTTTGTTTGTTAGGCTCCAGGATTAAGTGATTTGCGCAGATTCACAGGATGTTGTGAAACGTCGAGAGTCAGAGAGTGAGACTCAAACCAGGTATCCCACCCATTTCCGAAGTTGGGAGCTCTGGCCCTTAGGCTCCATTCTCTCCACTTATTTGGACTTTGACTGTACCAAATTCCTATAACCCCACACGCGACCTAAGCACATAAAGGTAGTAGGTATGTGTAGACACCTTCAGTGTGGGCCCAAAATGTAGAACGACCTGGTTGCACTTCCAGAATTCGCTTCTCTAGCGGCAGTGCCTGTAGGTCCCCGTGGTTGCCTGCAAGTGAACATGCATGTTTTAGCAGTGACAAAATTAGCCATTGACAAGGTGGCCTGCCGGCAATTTTTTCTTAGGTTACTTATCACCCAAAAATGCGAGTGAGCGGCACGCTACTTCAGTCGCGGCTCGCAGTACTCGTGGGGGGTCGCGCGGGGTTGGGGGGCCGACCGAGGGGAAAATAAAATTTAGAAAAAACTTACCTGATCGCCTCTGCTCCTGGTCCGCGTTGGCGCTTCTTCAGGAACAGCACTGGAGTGGCAACCCCTCAGCCAATCCTGGCGCTGCTGCAGCGCCAGGATTGGCTTAGGACACGGTTATTCTTCACCCGCCGCCTGCCCATTAGGAGACCGAGGGACTCCTAATGGGCATGCGCAAGCCAGTGCAAACACAAGTGCGCATGACTGGGCACGGGCAAAAAATTTGCTCACCTTCCCCACTCATGCGCACTTGTGCTGCTGCCTGTCCCTGGCTGGTCTGACAATGCATGTCAGTCAACATGACGCCGGACCGCCCAACCCCCTTCAGACTCTGAAGGGGGTGGGCGGTCCGACGTCATGCTGACTGACATGATTGTCAGTTCTCCCTCAGCGTCTCTGAACTTAAGTAAACTGAGTCAGAGACGCCGAGGGAGCTGCGGGAGGGCGGGGGGCCAATGCCCCAATGGACGCACCGCGCCTGGGCGTGAATAGTGACTATTTGGGTGAATGGATGGGGTGTGGATTTATGCCTCCCATGCATCATCCAAATATCATTAGTCTCCAGTTTTACAAGGTTACGAGGTGTGCTGAAAGATTACTAATCTTTTCTGAGGGTTTTTGTTGTCATGGAAAAGAAAGGTTTCATTAGTTACCGTAACAGTTAGTTCAGGGGGAATTTAAATATCAGAGTATGTTTGGGGTCTTATAAGTTGGGGGTTACTTGCCTGTATTTTTCTCTGGATAATTCTGCGTAAGTTTGGGATTTTGGTCATACAACTTGCTATATGTATAGGAATGTGTTGCTTTACCTCCCTCAAAACTGTGCCACATGGTTAATTGGAGGTGGATGCAAGTTCTTTCATTTGGTTTATGCTTTCTCTAACCTCGATCTCCATTGCAGAGGCAGAGTGGTTATGCTCTGTGGTCCTTTCAACAGTGTCACCAAGAGTAACCGCTCTGTCTGTGCAATGGGATGAGTAATACTGCACACACCTCTAATGACTCCTGGGCTCAGTTAATCTCTCCTTGTAATGAAGGTAGCCACTGTGCTTTAGGAGTCAATTTCCTCTTAGGGATTTCACATAGGTGGCTTGTCTTTCCGATGCCCGTATGTATATGTCTGTAAAAGAACTGAGATTTGTTTTTAAAATGAACGTTTAATCTGCAAAGAAAATGTAGTTAGTTATACATGTTTGACAATGTATATTTCAGAATACATGTTTTACAATGTTTTGCTGTTATTATGTGATTGTCTAATTATTTTTTTTTTATTACAACCTGCAAAAAAATGGTTAATACTTCATTGATTGTGTATTATGTTTTCTAAGAACATTTTGTTTGATACATTGTTTGATTTAGATTTTGCCAGATGTGATTTTCTAATATGGTTTGTTGCTGATTCCTGTTAAAAGATAAAGAGGCATTTCACATAGTTGAAGTAGTATGCCTCACCTTAGTAAGGTTCCTTTGTTTGGTTGTTTGTCTTTTTGCTGGTGTAGTTTGGTATCTTCAGCTATTTTTGGTGATTTTGTTTTCTCCCTTCTGGGTGATGTTGGGTAGGTCTGAAAGGAAAAGTAGATTTTTAATTATTGATATTTGCTTAGCTTTTTGCTTTCTACAAAGAAATGTTTTTGTTACTTTTTGTTGCACCATTAAGGGGCCGATTCCGATGTCGGACGGACTCAGGTCCGTCCGACATCGGTCAGGAGCCGTAACCGACTGACCTGCTGTCGTCGGTTACGGCCCTGCAAGTGCGATGCGACCGAACCCTGTTCGGTCGCTACTTCATATTCTACACAATGGGAGCATGCATTCCGAGCGGAATGCATGCTTGCATTGTGGAAAGCAGGGGTGCAGTTCATCCCTGCACCCTGTGGCCCGGCACCCCAAGGTGCCTGCCACCGGGTGCAGGGATCAACAGAGGGGCACCATAGGTGCCCCCAGGCTGCCATTCGGCGGCCTCGCACCCATGGGGGCCCTACTGGGGCCCCCAAAGACAGTTACCGACTGCCTTTTCGTGCCGGAAAGACCGGCACGAAAAGGCAGTGAATACTGCCATCGTACTCCCTCGGTCGTGAAGAGGCGGCCGGGGAGTACTGAAGGATTTCCGGATGGCGGACGGGCTCTCCGAGCCCGTCGTAAGCCATCCGGAAATCCCAGTCGGATTCCTTTCTGACCAAGCCCATCGGAATGGCTCGGTCGGAAATGAATCCGGCTGGCACGTTCCGATTCGGTCGGAAGGGCTCCGACCATCGTTCGGTGCCCTTCCGGCCGAAATCGGAATCGGCCCCTTAGTTTTTGAACTATTTTACCTGTGAGAGGCCTTCTGATTGTTGAACAAGTGGTTGAGAGGATGTTTTGTAGTCCAGTTGATGGATTCCATTTTATTGCTATTAGATGGAGTTCATTCAAGCTGTATAAAAAAAGGATAATGATTGTATGTATTCTTTTTTTTGTTCAGATTTAAAATAACAAGAAGTGATCAGTAAATTTCATGAGGCAAGCACCCTGTGAAGTTAGAATATTAATTATGCACCCCACCACTGACCAGCACCTTCTCTGAGGGAAGCACCCTGTGAAGTCAGATTAGTAAGTTTCTCCTCTACCACTGACCAGCACCTTCGCTGAGGCAAGCACTGTGCGGAGTTAGAATAGTTTGTTTTGCCCCCTACCACTGACCAGCACCTTCCCTGAGGCAAGCACACAGTGGAGTTAGAATACTAATGTTGCCCCCACCACTGACCAGCACCTTCCTAGAGGCAAGCACACAGTGGAGTTAGAATAGTAATTTTGCCCCCTCCACTGACTTGCACTTTCATTGAGGTAAGCACCCTGAGGAGTTAGAATAGTAATTTTGCTCCCCACCACTGACTAGCACCTTTCCTGAGGCAAGTACTCTGCAGAGTTAGAATAGAAAGTTTGCCCCCCACTACTGACCAGCACCTTCCCTGAGGCAAGCACCCTGCGTAGTTAGAATAGTAATTTTACTCACCACCACTGATGAGCACCTTCCCCGAGGCAAGCACCCAGCAGAGTTAGAATAGTAAGTTTGCCCCTGCTACTGACCAGCACCTTCCCTGAGGAAACCACCCTGCGGAGTTGGATTAGTAAGTTTACCCACCACCACCTAATAACACCTTTCCTGAGGCAAGCACCCAGCGGAGTTAGAATACTAATTTTGTCCCACACCACTGACCAGCAGCTTCACTGAGGCAAACACTTGGTGGAGTTATAATAGTAATTTTGCCCCCCACCACTGACCAGCACCTTCCCTGAGGCCAACACACAGTGGAGTTATAATATTAATTTTGCCCCTCACAACTGACCAGCACCTTCCCGGAGGCCAACACCTGATGGAGTTATAATACTAATTTTGCCCCCTTACCACTGACCTGCTTTGAAAGACAAGGGGGCCCAATTACTATTGGTCAGGGACCTTAGGTAGTTTACTAGTTTCAAACACAGTGGTTCCTAATCAGAAGATTAAACAAACAATGAATATAGACTCAATCAGTACTATATTTGAAGCTGTCTAGCCGGACAGATACTTTAATATTTAATTAGTTTCCAAAAAATGAACGAAATACATTTGATGTGGGACACAAGCCTGCATCCAACTCAGCAAAATAGGACGAACAACGTGTGACAGAAAAGGCTCAGGCAGCTTAAGTTGTTTGTATGTAGCACATACTGATGTTACAAACAAAATATAGTGGGACACCATTACACATGAGCGATATTTAGTTGAGAAGTGTATATGGTGTGCATTAAGTCAACAGCGTTTCGATCCTTACAAAACATATTAGGATCATCATCAGGACATTTACAGAAGCATGCCTGGGTACATTTGCCTAATGTCCAGAAGAGAGCAGCATGGATACGCCACGGGGGCGGGAGCGACCCGGGCTGGGGCAGATTAAGCGTCCGACCTGGTGCGGCCAGAGCTGCAAGAGGTTGGTGGAGATGGCGCCACGTGCGCGGTCGCTATATCAATTAGAAGGGTTAGGTCTGAATCGGCTTAGTAATGAGGACACTGCTGCATGGGCATGCTTCCTGCCCGCATCGGATCTGGGCAGGAAGCACGCCCATGCAGCAGTGTCCTCAGTGATTCAGCTGTATTTAGAACTCTAAGCTTCAGATATCTGCAGATGGTGCGGTTGAAAGCTCTGATTTCTCTTGGGAGATTGTGCTGTGGTCGGAAACCGGCTACAACACAAGCTCCAATGGAAAAATGGGAGCTTCTGTTAATCCCTGCACCGCGTGGCAGGCACCTCATGGTTCCTGCCACACCATGCAGGGATTAACTCGGCCCCCAACCTGAGGCCACTGAGAGATGGGGGTCCTGCTAGGGGTCAAAGTCGCTTTCCGACAGTCTTTTCATGTGGGAAAGCCCAACATGAAAAGCCCGTCATAATCCCGATGGCAGAAACGCCGTCCATAGGGGATTATGAAAGGTTTCCCACTGACCGAAGGGCTCACAACCCATTGGAACTAGTCTGAAAGAACAGCCTGTATACACTCTGACCACCTACATCATAATTGGGTGGTCAGACTGTAAACCTACCATGTTGGTCGATAAGCCTACTATGAGCGGTCAGAGGCTTACCGACCGACATCGTAATCGGCCCCACAGTTGTAAAATGAAGTGCATTCCCAAATACAGCACCAGTCTAAGTCTGGCTGCAAACATATTTGATAATGTATGACTTGAAAAGTATGTACAGTTCTTGTTGCTCAAGTGGTTCGTGTTGACCCAATTGCATACAACAAAGCACAGTGCCTTTTGTTTATGCGTGGAACCATTTTTCACTTAAATGTTTGACCTACAATTATAAGTTGCTGTGCTGTTATGTTATTGTTTAAGTATGCAGCAGGAAAAATTGTAACAATTCTGGAAGTAATTTTCCGATCTGCAATTTTTCAGCTGGAAAGTATTTGCTCTCGTTCAATGTGCCATGGGTTTTGGAGACGCGGATTCCAAGACATCCAAAAGCAGAAAGAGGTGCTTTCATCCTCCACAGCAGTCCAGGCCTAGTGAAGGACTTGCGCAGGAGAAGGCACAAAGGAGGCAGGGGGCAGATTTGTCCCTTTTCTTCATTGCGAGCACCTTGTTGATATGCTAAATGGGTGGTAGAGTACTCATTTGCAATTCTACCCCTTTCTTAGAGGTTGGAATATATATCCAAGCAATGACAGGAGTGTGCTCGCTGTGGCTTGTATCTGTCAGTGCTGCTCAGGATGGGCGACATTACTATAGGGGCCGAAGCCTGCTGACATCAGCAGGCTTCTGTCTCCCTACCCACATAGCTCATGGAAACTACCTCTTCTGTTTACTGTTTTTGCTGTAGCTCAAAAATAGATTTTAGGAAAGTGTAAAAGGTTTATAGATAAAAAAAACTCATGATTGTATTAAGTAAACGCCCCTACTGTCTACATCTGATAAAGTTGTATTTACATAAAGCCCAGAATAATCATCATTATCATCAGATATTGCATTATTTCAATGTGTGATATCAATAAATCATGTACTCACACCATTCCTTTTTTATTTTATTTTTCTTTCTTAATGTGTGCATTTGCCTATTATACCTCAATTATGCTCGAGATAAAATGATTCAGTTTTAGTTTTTAATACAAATACTAACATTTTACTTAATTCACTAGTCAGATCACCTAATCATTATTTTTGAGATGCAGGTCTTAGGCGTGGTTCTACTGAATGAAATTCTGATGGATGTAGAAATGCAAGCACAGCTTCTGCCCTTGTTCTGTTGACCTAAGAATGGCCACAGGTGTCATTTGTGTATCGGGAACTATGGCTGTGAGAAAGTGAATTATTAAAGGGAGTGGATGGTATTCCACCACAAATATTAAGTTCACTATCTTATTAAATCCAGTTCAAGTTTCAGTAATTTAAACCTGAGCTCAACCCCTAGCAGCTATGGCACATAGCAGACACGCTTTGATATAGCCTTAGAGCTCGACGTAGAGGGCTTCACTGGCCATTGAAGGCCCGCGCCAGCATTAAACAAGGGATAAAATCAAAATAATGAAATTCTGTGATGCCTTCCTGATTTCCCAAACCAGTTGAAAGTGGAACTACTCCCTTGATAGCAATCACAGTGCTGGGGCACATTTTGAAAAGTTTGGGATGGACACTCTGCAGAATGGAACTACCAAAGGAAGCAATGTCTGAAAAACTACCAAATATTGTGTCTACTTAAATAGAAACCATTGAGGATGACACCAGAATTGTATGCACATTCTTCGCTGATTTTAACCCCAATGAATTAGCATCTGGAAAGATTGAAGATGATCTTACAAAGCAGGACCAACATCTTGTTAAGCCACAGGCTTTGGTTTTGGCATCATGTAAGGTGCTTTTACTTGTTTACGAGATGAGTGGGAAAACCAGTTCCAAAATATCAGTACATGGTACTGAGGTAACAGCCAACAAAAAAGTGTTTGTGTTTCTCTGGGATCAAGGCATACCTTCAATCTACACTAGTATTGTCAAATATGGTATGACATACCTCTATCAAAGAGATGAGGTCTAGCTAACCTACATGGATAACAAAATTGTCACATGTCAAGCAGCCATTGATCCATTTCAGGGGTGTGCCTCTGACTGTGTACATCTGTATGTCTGTTTTAAACCTATGTACCCTTGGAATATTCAAAGATTATTAAAAAATCCTGTCCCAGGATTCCTAATCAATTTTTCATATATATTTTCCTTATTTCCTTAGAAATTGTTTAATATGTGCTAGCCCTAGAGCACCTTGACCGTTTTGGTAACTAAAATTATTTGTGCCATTTGAAAGTGAAAGTTATTTTTGTCCAAGATAAATACATAGATGGATACGTTTATTTTGCAATTCATTAAAATCATTAGAAGATGTATTTCATGTGTCCAATATTATGAATTGTATTTCCAGGAAAGCTGCATATTTCAAACACATAAAACTAATTGTTCTTCTTATGCAAAATGTTTTAGTATGTTAATTGACTACTGAGGTGCTCCATGAGCTGTTGAAGTTAAAAAATATTTTCATAGATCTCACTTCCTCTTTGGATCACTTAACTTTATTGCAACAAGGAAACATTTTTTACAACAATACCCCACGGATCCCTTACTTGTACATCCTCCCAAAAATACATAAGGGTTTTTACCCTCATCCAGGGAGGCCTATGGCATCCGGAAATGGCTCAGCTTTGGAACCCCTCTCAAAATTTTGAAACGGATTCCTTAGATTGATTGTGGAACACACAAAAGTGTATCTAAAGGATACAAAATAACTCCTTAACATCCTCTCTGATATAGATATGACCCAGAACATGAAGCAATGATCAGCATGGACATAGAAGCACTTTACACCAGTACCCCACAAAACGAAACACTAAAGGTAGTGGACTCAATATTATCAAATCGCCATTGGGATTTCATAACACAATGGGAATTCATAATGGACTTGTCCACCTTGCGCTAACAAGGAATTTTTTAGTTTGAAGGGGAATTATATTTCCAGACACATGGTACTTCCATGGGTAGTACCTTCACTCCAAGCATATTTGTCTTTATGTTCATGATTTCGTAACCAAGATGATTTTTTGTGATCATAATACTTTTGTTGAAAAAATCAAAGTATGGAAATCGCACATAGATTATGTTTTTCTCATCTGGCAGCGGAGCATGGAGGAAGTAAATGCTTTTGCCTCTTGAATAAATTGAAGGAGTGAGTTTTTGAAGTTTACATTCACTATGAATAGGATGGAAATCAACTTTCTGGACCTATGTATTTTCGCCTCAGAAGGAGTTCTAAAGACTGAAGTCTTATATAAACTTACTGACAGAAACACACTGTTAAAATTTGAAAGTTTCCATCCAAGAACTCCTAGGGAAAATTTGCCTGTGGGCCAATTCTTGCACCTCTGGCGCAATTGTATGGATAAATCAGACAAACTGACAACCAAGCTCAGGGACAGAGACAATCCAGTAAGGATTATTTCCATGGCTGAAAAAATAACAAGATACATAGATCGGGACCAGTTACTCCAAGATAGGACAAAGATCAATGTAAGAGATTGATATGTTACCACTTACAATGCACAATGCAGTTAAAAAAAATGATCAATACACATTGGAGATTCCTAAATTCAGGACTTCTTAATTTGGAGAAACCAATGTTCTGCTTTAGGAAGGCAAAAAGTATAAAAGATTTGATCGTGCACATACCCCTTAACAACCATAATGTAACACCCAGACAGAGACCATTGTGAGATATTCCTGCCGTGATTGGTCATTTCGCATGTGGTCATTGTAAAGTTTGCTAACTAACACAAAAAATGACAAGGGTAGATTTGGGCCTCAGTACACTTTGGGGTATAAAATATCACAGTAACTGTAACACCAGCATGCAGTGTGCATTATGATCAGAAACTGTGGCTTCAAGTACATAGGGATAACCACACATAAAGTAAGAACATGTATTAATAAACACCAGAGTACGTTCTGGTGAAAGAAATCAGAGACAAAAATGATGTGCCATTTTTTAGAAATGTGTCATAATGAAAATGACTTCCACTGGTTCATCTTAGAGAGACTGAAACCTTCAAACAAGGACATAACAAATGCTCTACTTAAATTTGGCCAAAGGTGGGTTTATAGGCTACGTTCAGATTCTGAGGGCCTGAATGACAAAATTACTTGGTTGCAGGTGACATAATAGCTGTGTTTCTGGTTTTATTCCTATAAACAGATGCACTCTCTGAAACAAAAAGTAAAACCATGAATATGAACTTACTGTTTCGGGAGGGCAAGCAGGCCAAGATGGCGGACATGGACTGTTTATTAACAAAATAGGGCAACCCAATTATCCCCAAGGAATTGGGTAAAGTCAAGTACATATACAGAATATTCCTTGAGGAATTATTCACAATAAATTCTCACAATTATATTGGTCACAACTGCAATCCAGGCAATGATAGAATAACAACTGTATTCAAGGATGTACTCAAATATCCATGTGTTTTTTTACTTGAAATGATTCATTGAACATCACATCCACATTTCATGAACATTATATACACGTTGTATGTAATATACAGAAAGCAAACAGCAACACTGTAACTACCAAAACAATCCCATACGATCCCATTGTTAGGGTATTGAAGATAGTATAGACACCCTTTATCCATCAAATAATATGGTCAGTACAAGTAACAGCCCATATCCTTGCAATTCTCTGTATTCAAAACACATTGACACAAAATTTGAATCAAGATATTCATAGGCAATAAGGGTGTGTTGTTGACGTTACGGTCTTTCATGGCCACATGGGTCCGCAAGACCATCCTCAGGACTCAGCGTTGCACATAGGAAAACTCCTGTAGATTCTGACAAAGCAAACCAGTCAGTACACCCTGTATCATATTGTATCATCTGCTCACAAGAAGCCAAACACCAGTGTTTGACATGCCAAACCATGCAACAGGGTAACCAAGTTAAAAACACACACCACAAGTGCCCATATGAAAACATACAAACACCCTAGTGCTCCAAAAATGGACTTATTAAAATAATACCTTGCTGGTGTCTCACTCAGTTTCTGTGACATTCCCAAACATTCTACTAGATCATAGCTATGGACAATAACAAGAGAAAACAGAGAGCCTGTGGTCATTTATACCGAACTAATGATAGAACATGCCAAGAATAGTGGGAAATTAAAGCGTCATCTTACCCGATTCACAGGATAACCTCTCATCTAAAAACAAACATGGCCACATCAAAGATTAATAGATGAATTTAGGGATTTCCATCTGTGGCTCAATAGACAAGATGAAAACTTACAATTTACTATGGAGCATCATCAACAGTCAATAGGTTTTTGCATTTGAACATTTGGAATGATTCAGGACTGTTGGCAGTAAGCCTGTACACAAAACCTACGGCTAGGAACACGCTTCTAAAATATTCGAGTCACCACCCACGCAATCTTAGGGATAATCTCCCTTTTGGTCAGTTTTTGAGGATCAAACGCAACTGCACCAAAAGGGAAGATTATTTCAGGGAGGCAAAATTCTTACAATCTAAATTGGTGATGAGAGAGTATCCGTACCGTCTCGTGAAGCGCTCATTGATACGCGCGTGGTATTATGATCGTGAGGCCCTTTTACAGGTAAAAGAACGTCAAGGGGCAGATCATAAAAGGATTACCTGTGTGACTACCTTTGGCACAGAATCTAACATGATCAAAAAGACCATACTGAAAAACTGGCATCTGATACGGAAAGTGGATACACAGTGGGACAAACCACTATTTGCATTTAAACGTGGAAGAAATCTGAGAGATCATCTGGTCAGGGCATATAATGAATGTGAACCCAATTCAATACAATATCTTTGGGGTTTAACACCTGTGCCGGGTCACTATCCCTGTGACCACTGTGCAGCTTGTGCCACTGCATCAGTAGTAAAATCATGTATTCTCAATTATAAAGAATGGCTTTTGAAACACCACTCGAATTGCCTTTGAAAACATTTGATTTACTGCATTGAATGTTCTTTCTCATTGTAATACATAGGAAAAACTACACAAGAAGTAAAAAAACGCATAATACAACATCAGTCACGCATACATTGTAAAATAACTACTGCACCTCTTGTTGAATATTATATGAGTATGACCCATGCACCACATGAAATGAAATGGTTTGTACTAGAGGTAGTTAAATGCTCTAGACGGAGATGTGATGTTGATCGCCTGCTCACAATGAAGGAGAACAAGTGGATCTGGTCAGCCAAAACTGTGGAAAAAGGACTTAATCTATTGGTTGAATGGCAGACCTTAGCTACTTTATAATTACACTATGACAGTATTAAGTTAGCCTTATGTACCTTGGTGCGTATTATTATTATGCACCACCATCTTCTGCAACCTCTTGAGTTGACGTGGTTGATTTTTCTGTGTGTCGACATCTGTTGCTATATTTATTTTGAATATAAGTTGTTTTTTTGCCTTGTAATTCATGTAATTTGTCCCTTATTTCCTCTCTTATACTTTAAGATATATGTTATCTGTAAGTGCCCCCATTTCAAAATGGCTGCCATCATTGGCTCCGTTTTTTGATTTCTAGGTCCTTATGACTATGATATGACATACACGGTTAATTTAGAGTTAGTATGTTGATTCTTCTACTGATGGTGACTATCCCTGTTGTATTTGCCTATTTTGGAGGCATTACTCAGTTACACTCAGAATGTTTATGCAATTCATGACACTCCAAGATGGCGGATGGATACGAGCTTCCGCTTCACGTGACCTTGCGTATGTACGCGGCTTGGGTTAAAGTTCAGTGGAGGAAGGCACAGCATTTGCGGACCTCGGGGAGTAGTCGGACGCTGTTTGGACATAGATTAATTCAATTAGAAGTAAGTGAATACCAGCAGTTATTACGCTATGCTGGATTGGGGGTATCGGTCATTGTATCGTTTTGGGAGTAGAGACGGAGGCATTCTTTGTGGTCTATTAATCTTTGATGTGGCCATGTTTGTTTTTAGATGAGAGGTTATCCTGTGAATCGGGTAAGATGACGCTTTAATTTCCCACTATTCTTGGGACGTTCTATCATTAGTTTAGTATAAATGACCACTTCAAGTAAAAAAACACATGGATATTTGAATACATCCTTGAATACAGTTGTTATTCTTTCATTTCCTGGATTGCATTTGTGACCAATATAATTGTGAGAATAATTCCTCAAGGAATTTTTAGTATATGTACTGGACATGGACTGTTAGCGCTACACGCCATTAACCCTGCAATTACCTTGAATCCAGACTTTGGGTCAGACATCGGCACTAACTTACTCCTCTCTGAGGTGGTATCCACTGACACATACCTAATTTTGGGGGTTGCGGTGCATCGCGGGCCCTCTGTGCACCTCTAGCGGCCAAAGGAGAGGCCGCGTGGGACAGGTGTCAGGTGCTGGCACAGCAACATAAATGCCTAGATCGAGGATCCACCAGAGAGCTTGCTGCTCTACCTGCCGGGCAGCAGAGCTCTTGTGGCTTGGGGTACTGCGTGGTGCAGCGGTCTTGTGAGTGGCAGACTGGGCCACAAGAAAGTCAGAGAGCGATGCGCTGGAGGCCCGGCCTCCAGAGGCACCATTCGAATAGGGAAGGGGCCTGCTCATCTGACTGAGGAGCCCGAGGAGGCTTCTGGTCACCAGAACATCGATCAAAGGGGCTGAGCAGAGGAGGTGACCATGACAGCACTGTTGCCTAGATTGGGGCACAGGGGACACATTGCGGTGGCGGCCACGAGGAGCAATTGGAGTGGCCCGAGGCCACGCATCAGCCAGGAGGGGCGCCCTAAAGTAGAGGGTGGGCTGCGAGGCAATCGTGGCCCCAGGGTGCCCTCCCATTATTTTGCTCCCCTGGAGTGCCCAGGACCTGCAACATTGACCGGCAGTCTGAACCGGAGTGCCCCATGCCCTCCAAAGACCTCACCAAATCAGAAAGGTGAGTGGTGCGGAGCGAGTGACTGCTGTGAGTCCACATGCATGGTTAGTGCAGACGGGAGCCTATTCCTGGTTCTGTGCTGCTCCCAGGCAGTATTGGCGCATAGATCGGGGTTTGGGGGACAGGGCAGCAATGAAGAAATTTGCCAAAACTGACACTGTGAGGCAGACTGAGGCCTACTGGAAAACAGAGGGGCGGGGATCCCACTACACCAGCCTTGCATTACCTAAGATCCCCAGGCAAGGTGAGAAGAGGGGGTATGCTGCATCTTCTGACCCCCGTATGGACAAGGCTCTGGGCTGGTGGGGCCGCAAGGATGGCTACTGAATGGACTAGGTCTAGCCCTGGAGGGACCCCCATAGCTCAACCATCTGTGAACAGTGCCTAATCCAAGGTGAGGGGTGCATCGTGGCCCTAGCGTATTGGAACTGATAAGGGGGCCACACTGGGGCCAGGAGGATACGCGACCCATGGGTGCCTGGACTGGGTCTGAGGGTAAGCTGCATTCTACCCCATGCCAGACATTGTTCAAGATGAGAAGGCCTTGTGACATGACAGGCAGTGGGCTGTGATGGACACTGGGGATACCAGAGCTCATAGACGAGGCAGCAACCAGCGGGCATAGTATGCATGAGGACACACGGCTACTGCAGGGGTCTAGGCATCCCCTCCTGTATATGTCTGGCTTAGGGGGGTGTCCAATGTCCACCCGCTCATCCCCACCACTGTATACTGACCCAGAGTGGACCCAACTGACACCACTGCAGCCATTCAAAGAGAAGAGGAAAGACCCCCAGAGCACAAAACTATGGGTCGATTCAAGTCCACCACGTCTACCTCGAAACAGGGGGTGATTGACCCCTCATCTACAATACTGGATACCCCTCAGTTAGAGACCACACATGGCTTCCTGACCCTCCATAAGATAAGCTTAACCAAGTGTTGGCAGCGATCAAAATTTCCCAAAAATCTATGGAAAGAATCCTGTGGTCCCTAGTTGCGGAATTTAGCTTTCTACGTGACAATCACCGGAAACTAACAGACTGGTTTGCCGAACGAGAGAAAACATTAGCCATGCTGCACCCACAGACAACTGATATTCAACGAGCCCTGCAGGCCCTGCAAGAGCATCTGCAAATGCTAGAGGAAAAGGCAGAAGATGCCAAAGGGCACTCCCATAGGAGCAACATTAAAATCCGGGGCCTGCCAAAGCGGTTGGTAAGCAGGGACCCCCTGAACTTTCTGGAGACTTGGTTCTGCTCCTTCATCCCTGCCTCAGTTCTCACCTCTTCTTTCTCACTAGAGAAGGTGCAACAAGTGCCAGCATGATGTTCCCTACCAAGGGCTCCACCACGGCCCATGTTGGGCAAGCTTTTACATTTCAGGGACAGGGTTGCCATCCAATGCGCGGCTGAGATAGCCGGATCTTTAAAACTGAAAGACAAAACCGTCGTCAAAAGGTGCCTCTGGAAAATTGGGATCCAATATTTCTTACTATTTCCAGCCAGCCTTAAGATTCTTGACAACAGGGAATCTCTCTTTTCCACCATCCCAAAGCTCCACCACCACCCGGGACTGCGAGTAGATCACTCTGACCCCACCCGGCCAGGCTGGAAATGACAGAACGGCCCACAGTGAGGTCTGTACCAGAGTTCTCAACCTCTAAAGTCCCCGGTACTGGAGCAAATACTTGTAGACAGGTACTCAGGGTTGCCGCCAGCCTGAGAGCTGAGGCTGGCCACTCAGGTGTGAACAGTGGCCTACACATTTTCTCCTCCAACTGAGACTCTGACTCCTCTCTAACCACTACCCAGAACACACCACCCCTACCACAAGTGACTTCTCAGATGGCAGACAACATTCTATGACTGAGCTTCTTGCTGCCAGCTCGAAAGCAACCAAGCATCTGCACCCAAATAATATTGTGAAGTTCTGACTTTCTCCCAAATGCATGGATCCTCAGATTATTGTTCCTCAAATCCCCCATCCCCCTTCTTCGTATTCTACCAACTCCAGGTGTAGAAGACTGCTAATTCACCACCTGCCAAACAATCCCCCTCCTAAAGTCCTGTGCACCATGACTATTCCACTCCAGTCCAGATGCATGTAGGCACAACATAATCCGGTTGCCCTTCACTGGGTTCAAATGCATGTCTTATGGCACACCAGACATTCACCACTGGTCGTATTTCTGGCCCTGTCCCCCTGGACGACTGCCCCAGAGATACAACACCATGTTTCTTCACTTTTGATCGACCGGGTCCAGAACAATTAAGATGCTGATGATCAGGGTGGATGCGCCATGGCAGCTTTCTTACACATTACAAGGCCACTACCCCATTTAGCTAGAATGTTGTCTCTTATGTCCTGTTTGCACGTACCGCCAGTTGCAGTAGGCTGTACAAGTTTTTGTTCATACTAGTTAGCACCCATACAAACCTTCCCCTCACACAAAGTACAGAGATAGATATGCACCAGACAGCACAAGTAGCATGGGGAGATGGATGCAGGCACATGGAGGAACTTGCCGACAATCCCCTGGTTTACGGGGCTAGGTTACTCTCATTGTACACGTAATGACTCCAATCACTACCACTAGATTACTTACTCTTAAAGTCAGGGGGATGCAAACCGCATGGAAACTCTAGTCAATATACTCCTCTATTACCAGGCAACAGACGCAAATAGTTTTCCTCCACGAGATGCACACTACAGCAGGAGAACTGCTGCAACTTCCGAAATGTTGCCAGGGGTCTGTCCATGCTACCACTTACTCAGTATATGCCAGGGGGCTTGTTTGGATTTGCCCAGGTGTTCCTTTTCAGGTGCTAGATGTGACCATTGACAAGGAGGGGTGCTTTGTACTACTTGAGGGATGGCTGGACTGCACACATGTTCTACTCAGGCGCATATATGCCCCAAACTCCAACCAGGAGACATTCTGGACAGTGCTCTTGGGAGTATTGGCACTTAAAACCCAAATGCCATGGCTACAGGGGGGTGGCTATAACTTTGCTTGATCTGTACCTAGACAGCTCCCACCTGCCACTTCCGTGTACCTCCCCCTTCACAGAGGTGGAGCACTTAGCAGGGTGGGTGAGGCACTGGGCACTGGCAGACGTGTGGATGGACATATATGCCAACTCCAGAGTCTACTCATTCCACTCAACACCGCATAACTTATACATGCGCCTGGACCATATATTTTGTGCACTTCCCCTACTGCCATTGGTCTGAAGCGCAGACTATCCTATCCTCGTGGTCACTAACCATGACGCCCAAGTGCAGTGGTATGTCCCTCATCCGCTGACTCCTACGTAGTGCCTCCCCTGAGACTGCCTAGATGACCCAGTGTTCTGGGATACACAGGAATCTCACATATGGATCTACTTTATCGAGAATGGAGGCATGGCTTCTACCAGGACAGTCGAGTGGGATGCCTTTAAGGAGGTCACCTGAGATATTTGCATACAAGAAATTGTGGGGGTTTATAGGACCCTTGAAAAGGAAATAGCGGAAGCATAACAGCACTTACCATCAATGGAGTGAATCCAGAGCTGGATGCTGCCAATGCACCACGTTGGACGTAGCCAAATGCAAACATGTGGCTCTTTTGGAGGCCTACGGTGGTTTAATCTCACTACTTACGTGGCTAAGGCCCACAGAGAGGGAGACAAATCTCCTTGCCTCGTTGACTCGTCAGGAGCAATGAGAGACTTCCATCCTGAAGCTCACTTTCTGCACTGGCACACCGCTATTATACTCAACAAGACATTCTCCTTGAGTTTTTCCGGCATTACTCTTGAGTTTATGAGTCACAGCGCTGGGAGCTGGGCAATTCAGAGGATCCATTCCTATTGCATCTTCTACTCCCTCAGATCTCTGCAGACCAAAGGGATGTCCTTGACACTTGATCACAGCAGCATGTCAAACAGGAAATTCGGGATCTCCCCAGGAATAAGACCCCAGTCTTGGACTGACTTCTCATAGAGTATTACAGCACTTTTGCTGGCAGCCTAGCTCCTTGCTTAGCGAAAATGTATAATACCGCCCCAACATCTGGGGAGCTGCCACCATCCCTCCGGGAGTCATTGTTGGTATCCATTCCTAAACTGGACCGGGACCACGCTTGCATGTCCTTGTATCGACCTATTTCCATACTAGGAGCAGACTATGAAAAAACTGGGGAAAATTGTGGCCAGTACATACGGTCATGTCCTTCCAGAACTCATCCATCCAGACCAAAATGGATTTGTCCCAGGACATAGTACCTCACAAACCATTAGGCATCTGTTTCACATTCAAGGTCATCTCCAGAGGCGGTTTCCCCATGCAGCGTGCGTCCTGTTTGACTTGGAGAAGGCGTTTGACTCACTAACATTGGATTACCTATTTCAGGTACTAGCGCAGATGGGTGTAGGCAAACATCTCCTGGCTTATACGCAGCTATTGTATACCAAGCCTCTCTCTCGTGTCTGGCTGGGGCACTACATTTTATCCACGTTCCCAGAGGGGCACGGCACCCAGCAGGGTTGCCTCCATTCCCCCTGCTATTTGCAATGGCAATAGAGCTGCTTGCCATTAGGCTACGCAGTGTCACTGTATGCCGACGACTTGCTCCTGTACCTTTATGGTGTCTGCTCAGATCTAGCCCCCATTTAGGATGCCCTGCAGACTTTTGCCAGGGACACAGGCCTCAAGGTCAAATGGGGGAAGTCCTCCATTTTTCAGTTGCACCTCTGACTTTGCCCCACAAGAGATAAGCCTGGGAGGATCACAATTTTTCTGGTGGAATTTTGCCATCCGATACCTAGGGGTTCGCCTATACTCCTCCACACCTGATCTTTTGCATGGCAGTTTGAGGTCCGTGCTGACAGCACTAAAATCACAAGTGCAATTCTGGAACAGGTTACAGTTGGCTTCCACGTGGAAGATTACTTTATCAAAGACAGTGATCTTACCCAGGCTTTTATATTACTTTACAAACCTACCTGTGGTGCCTCCCCAGGGCTTCTTCCACAAACTAGACACACTGCTGAGACAGCTTATTTGGGGAAATGGACACTGCTGCATAGCTCTGAGAAAACTGCAGTTTTCCACCCCCAATGGGGAGAGCGGTCTGGGTGCCCCGTCATTTGAAGCATGCTGCTTGGTAGCACAAATGCAATGGGTTGAAAGGTGGCTGGTGAGCTGTAACCTGGAGCAGACGTACCATGGCGCAGCCTCTGACAACCGCCACAATCTGCCTAACTCCCCGCGATCCTTGCCGGGTGCAAGTGGCCCACAAATGCATTGCCAGAGTGGAACTCCTTATTCGACATATCCCTCCATGCCGTCCAGGGTTCCCATTGCTAGGCCTTCCATGACCCCTCAGACATATGTGGCAGTGGAACTGAATAGCTGGCAAGATCAATCGCTGACCACAGCTGGCGACCTTTTCACAGATGGCCACCTCCTTTACTCCAAACAACTCCAAACGGACTCTGAGCTCCCGCCGGGACAATTCCTCACATGCCACCAGCTGCATAATGCATGTCATACTTTGTAGTCCACACGGGATGAGGAGCCTGTGACTCATGCCATCCTCTAAGCACTACTTACCATGGGGGAGGGCTGTCATTCGATCACATGGCTCTACAGAGCAATACAAAGTCATTCAAGTGCTTGCCTAGGGCTCCTATGCGCCAAATGGGAGGATGACTTGGGGAGGGTGCTGAATGACACTGAGTGGAAACAGGCTCTAGCAATTCGTCAACAAGTCTCCAGAAATGCCACATTTGAGAACATGCAATTTTCCATACTACACCACGCATACCTGACCCTTGCACAGCTCACCTGCAATTTCCCCACGGCAAATCTGTGTTGCCCCCATTGTAAATGGGGGATGCTGATTTTCGTCACATGTTATGGTTGTTCCATACCCCTGTAGCAAACTGGTGGGCAGTGCATGAGGCCCTGCAGGAGGTCATGGAACTCACAGACATATACGCTTGGGAGGCTCGCACCTTAGGTATCTTTAAATGCAAGAAGAGGTACACAGTATGGTCTTGTTTCGCTGCCCTCTTACTTGCTAAATGAACACATGTCCTCCAATGGGATACAGTCTTAACACATTCTTACACCTTATGTTCCCCCATGATCTCCCTCCATAAAACCCAAAAAACCTGAGGGCCAGTCCTGAGCGGTCCCTGCGGGCATTCCCACGCAGTACATCATCGCACATAAGGCCCCAAGACTCCTCTCCTCCTCTCTACCTTTTCCCACAGACGGTGCAGAGCCAATCTTTAGGCCTTCCCACCCAGTCTCCCAACATTGCTGCCAACGCACCATCCATACCGCTACGCACAAGATACACTACTTCACAACTGGCTCAGTCTCATACCAACTTCATGTCCCTCCCTAAGTTGCAGACCCCAATCTTCTGGGTATTTGTAAGTTGCTGTCATTACATGTTCAGTTTGTTATGTATCGATACATGACTGGCCTGTGTTGCATACTCATTGCTCAGTCTTGTGATTTCCTACCCAGGGATTTCTTCTGTACTGCTGTATTCATGTTTATTGATAAACTCCAATAAAATCATTAAAAATGAATTCACGGTTTCAGGTGTTTCATGTGATGCCTTTCTTAAGTATAACTGCCGGGCACTAAAAAATCTCTGCCGCTATGAAGTTAACATTTAAATACAAACATGACAGTCTCACTGGAAGATTATATCTATGGAACAAATGTGACGTGCATAAGGTGTCTGTTTACCCTATAAGTAGAAAGCTAACCCTAGACTAATAGACACAAATATTCATAGTACATACAGTATGCTTTCTTGATGATAAATCTTTTCATTATTAACAGTAGTTTTTTTTTTTATAACTCTTTTTATTGAACAATTTTCAAAACATGGTACTGTTCCACATATTTCACTTGAAGGAAGTACTGTGAGTTCAATTATACACATAAATATTACAAGATAATGCATTGGAATTCAAGGGGAGGGGATCATCAGACTCCAGTAATCGGGGAGGAGTGCATATATTGCCTCGGTATTCGTTCCAGGGGCCCATATCATAGACCATTTGCGCGGGCAACCTCTTGTCATATATACCGTTTTTTCCCGCAGCATACACCAATCCAGGTCTCTCTCCCAGTCAGTACTCGTAGGTGCCTTTGTAGCCCCCCATAGCTGCGCAATGTTTCTCTTGGCCACTATGTATCCGAGTGTGGCCCATATTGTGGCGTGTGTGGTGAGGTCAGTGGGTTCCCAGACGTTGAGGAGGCATCTAGGGGCTTGTGGTGTGAGTTCGACTCCCATTACTATGCTCATTACCTCGTGTATCCTGCGCCAATATTCCTGGATCTGTTCGCATTGCCACAGTATGTGGATGAATGTGCCCAGCTGGGTGCATCCCCTCCTACAAGACCCATCTGTTGAAAAGCCCATGTGCATCAATCGGGGACCTGTCATGTATATTCTGTGAAGTACCTTTAGTTGCACCAGGCGAAGACGTGCAGAAATAGCAACAGTTCTGGGGGAGGAGACCGCTACCTGCCAGTCTTCATCATCTACTTCCACCCCGTCCCCCGCCCATTTTTCTTGTAGCGATTGTAGGGGATTCTCCATATTATGGATGAGTTTTCGATAGGTTAGGGAGATGGCTTTTTCAGGTAAGTGCCCATCCAATATCCTATCCTCCAGTGGGGAGGCGTCTGATGGAGCCGTGTCATTGGGCAATACTGTTTGTAGTGCGTGTCGGACCTGCAGGTACTGGAAACGCTCGGAATCCGCAAGGGCATATTGACCCTGTAGGGCTTCAAATTTTTGCACACCCTCTTTACCCCAAAGGTCTCTGATGTGAGAGATGCCAATTAAGTCCCATTTGCTAAAGCCCTTGGATTTTCTTAGGTCACCAAGTTTTGGGAGTCCCATAGTGGCGTGGCGAGAGTTAATTTATTGTGCCATCCTAACGATTTGGTTGCCGAATGCCAAATTTTAACTGTGTGGTTGGTTGGACCCGTGAGTGGGAACCTATTTGGTTTGGAGTACAGTGCCCTGGCATATGTCCCGTTTGGGAGAATCCATTTATCCATAGTAAACCCCGGGTTGTCCGGCTGCCCATAGGTGCCATGGTTTATTGCTACCAGTTGTGCTGCCCAGTAGTATTTTTTAATGTCCGGCAGTCCAATTCCGCCGTCATACCAGCTGAGCGTGAGTTTTTGCAGAGCAATACGTGGCTTTCCATTCCAGAGCAGGTCTCGCTGGAGTCCTTCTATTTCTGTAAAGTACGTATTTGGGACAGGGTTTGCCGAGTTCTGCAGTGCATATAGGAAGCGGGGTAAGGACAGCATTTTAAAAAGGGCCGCTTTGCCCAGGAGAGAAAGCGGGAGGGTCTTCCAGTGTGCAATGTCACTTTTGAGTCTTTGCAGTGGGGGAGCCAGGTTCCGAGCATATTGGAGTGTGCGGTCTAGGGAGACGAATACACCTAGATATTTGAATCCGTCTATTGCTATTGGGACGGGGCAGTGCCGGGGAAGGGGCGGAGAGTTTCCACAGAGGACGTACAGAAGAGATTTCTGCCAGTTGATACGGAACCCAGAGAATCGGCCAAATACGGATAGGATATCAAATACTACGATGAGGGATCTCTGAGGTGACGTGAGGTATAGAAGGATGTCGTCCGCGTATAGGGAAATACGGTCTTCCCAATCTGCCGACCATCGCATTCCACGGATCCTCACGTCTTTGTGGATCCATGCGGCAAGCGGTTCCAGGGCCAAAGCGAAGAGTAAAGGAGATAGAGGGCATCCCTGCCGTGTCCCTCGGCCAAGTGTGAAGGCCTCGGATTTTTTGTTGTTCGGAACCACTTGTGCCATAGGTGTGGCGTATAGTAATCGTACCCATCGTCTAAAGTTCGTTCCGAATCCCAGTTTTTTAGCACGGCAAATAGATAGGGCCACTCAAGTGTATCGAAGGCCATTGTGGCGTCTAGGGAGATGATGACTGCATCTTCTCGTATGGTCGTCACCCTGCCCAACACTCCATGTACTCTACGCAGATTTAACGCCGTGTTCCTCTTTGGCATGAACCCGGATTGATCAGGATGCACTAAGTCCCCTATTACTTTAATCAGCCTGTTGGCTAGTAATTTGGCAAGGATTTTTGGTTCTGCGTTGAGCAGCGAGATAGGACGGTAGGAGGCGCAGTCTGTTTTGGGCTTCCCTTCCTTGTGGATTGTAACTATGGTTGCTATTCTCTGATCTGGGGGTAGCAATCCCCGTTCAGGGCTGTCTTCGAACATAGTTTTCAAATATGGGGCCAACTTATCCGGACGGAGTTTGTAGAGCTCAATCGGGATGCCATTGGGGCCAAGGGCCTTACCCGAGTGGAGCGCTCGGATTGCAGCCGTTATTTCATCGTGGGAGAGCTCACTATCCAAGTATTCCCGGTCAGTGGCTGATAGCCCTGGGAGGGAGATATCCTGTAGGAGTTCCGTGGACTCCTCTTCAGTGTGTGGGCTCACCGCGCTGTATACTGTGTGAAAGTGTGTTGCAAACTGTTCGGCTATGTCTTGGGGGTCAGTTATGGGGAAGCCATCCGAGCTCCTGATTTCTGGAACCAGCCGATTAGCATGTTCTCTTTTTTCTAACCAGGCGATTAGTTTTCCAGCCTTATCCCCCCACTCATAGATCCGGCCCAGCCTGGTTTGCCCCATTATTTTGGCGCGGTCAGTGACCAGCGCTCGGTATTCTGCCTGTCGGAGGCGAAGTGTATGGAGTATTTCAGGGGACGGGTCAGTGTTCACTTTTTGTTCCAGCCGATAAAGTTCGTGTTCTACATCTGATACGTCTTTTATGTTTTCTCTTTTTGTTCCCGCAATCAGAGAGAGTGCCTGGCCCCTGATCACCGTTTTAAAGGCTTCCCATAGTATTTGCGGGGAGTCTACCGAATTCTCGTTCTCTAGGAAGTAGTTATCTACGGCTTTAGTGAGGTCCTTGCGTATTTTGGGGTGTTTTAAGTACCATGGGTTGATAGGGGCAATGCGTCCTACTTGTGCGCTCTCCAGGGCCATATGGACCCAGATTGGGGAGTGGTCTGAAATACCTCTAGCCAGATGTCTGATCTCCTGGATTTCCATCACCTGAGTAGCCGGGATGACTATGTAGTCCAGGCGAGAGAAGCTACTGTGTGCCCCTGAATGGAAGGTGTATTGGATCTTATCAGGATTATAGGTTCTCCACCCGTCCACCAGCCCCATTGCCTCTAGGAAACTGGAAAAAGAATGCGCTGTATGTGGGAGCGTGCGGGGTGGGTGTCTGTCTAGGGAGCCCGAAATTACTGAGTTAAAGTCACCCCCGAGCACTAGGTGTCCCTCTGGCAGTGCTATCAACATGGCGCTTAGGTCTGCAAAGGTTGCAGCTTGCAGCCCGGGGAGCATAGATGGACATGAATGTGATCGTTCGGCCCTCCCAAGTGCCCGTGATCCCGACATATCTGCCACAGTCGTCTGTATAAGTGGACGTGAGAGTCAGGGGGAATGATTTCTTTTGCAGGATGCCCACCCCTCTGGAGTTAGATGCGAAACCTGCATGTGCCACCATTGCGTAACCCCATCTATGCATGGCCTTGCATGTGTTACCCACCAGGTGTGTTTCCTGAAGCATTACTATGTCTGGCGACAATCTCCTAATATATTGCAATACTACACTTCTCTTGATTTTGTCCCCCAACCCGTTCACATTCCAACTTAATATTTTGACTTCCTTATTCCATTGCTTACCCATTGATATCTTAGTGACGCATACTGACTGTTACTTGCACAAATCCGGACTGTACCATTGAAAAAACTCAAACAAATAAAAACAATAAAACACAATAATCCCTCCCAACAACCCCCCACCCTGCTCCCCTGCACTCTGGGCTCCAAACTACCCATATTAATCAAATGCAGAGTGCCTGTCGCCCAACGTGTACTAATAGAAGAAAATGAGGGGAGGCCTCAGTGCCCCTCTGGTCCCCCCTCCTGCCATCACTAGACATAGGTACTTTTCTGTGGTGTTGCGCCCTGTGACAAATTGACCCATCTTTTTGGTACCAGAGATTCTTAGTCAAGGTCTTCAGGCCTTTAAGAGATTGCGTATTTTGTTCTATATTTGGGAGGAACATACGGAACAGAGCGTTCAAGCTTCAAATCAAGAAAGGCAGTTCTTAGTGTTCAGTGGTTGTTTGGGTTCCGTTCCGGTGAGGTCCTCCAGCCGTCCATCCAGTCAGAAACCAACTCAGGTTGGTCGAAGAAATGCGCTTTTCCTTCCGCCTCAACTCGCAGACAGCGTCGGGAACAGCATAGCGTGCTCAAGGCCCTTATCACGCAGTCTTCGTTTGACTTCTAGGAAAGAGCGTCGACGCATCTGTACTGCCTGGGTAAAGTCAGGGAAGAAGGCGAGTTCTGAGTTATCCACTTTTATCGGCGGGCGACCCTGGCGGCCTGTAGGATCGTGTCTCTGTCTCTGTAGTTTAATAGCCTGGCCAGTATGGGACGGGGGGGCTCCCGGTTTTGGGCGTCCCCCAGGTACTCTGTGCGCCCTCTCCACCACAAACAGCTTGGACAGTCCCTTTGGTTGTAGCTTTGTCATCACCAGGTGTTCAATGAACAGGTCAGCAGCGGGCCCCTCCGATTTCTCCGGCACTCCAATAACACGTATGTTATTGCGTCTCGAGCGCCCTCGTAATCGTCCAGCTTGTCTTCAGCGATTTTACGGAGCAGCTTGGAGTTCCACAATGTCCTTCCGCAGTTGTGAGGTGTCTTCTACTAAATTCGTGGTGGTGAGCTCCAGCTGCTTGACTTTCTCCCTGTATTTTGTAAGGTCAGCTCTAATCAGCGTCACTTCCGAGGAGAGGTTGTCTATAGATGTGCGCACTCCAGTGATCGCCGCCATCAGGTCTTTCATAGTGGGTTCTGGGGGATCGTGCTCTGTCCCTCCTTGCTGTGTGTCACCAGGTCCCTTTCGTTCGGGCAATTCCGCCCTTGGGCAGGTGTAGCGATCCAGCTTGCTCTGTTGAGACGTTTTCGTACTTCTCGGGTTAGCCATGATCAGGGCCGGGCCCGCGCCGCCAGCGCGTTGCGCAGTTTCTGGGGGCTCTGCTCGGCTTGTGCCTTTCTCACCTCGCCGTAACTGTGGGCCTTTGAGTATACTCCTCCCGGTAACAGACGGTGTAGTCGAATGCTTGTTTCGCAATTTAACGGTAGACCTCTTGCAGGCGCCGAGGAGTAGGCTCTGTGTGCACACTTGGCTTAAGGCCCGCTCCGCACCGCCAGGGGGAGGGGGGGCCCCCGATAATGCGGGCCACAGGTCCAGTCCCAAGCGCACTCGCCGGCGCTGGGCTTATATGTCAGTCACCTCCTCCACCCCTGCGCGCCGATGTACCTTACATCCGCCGATCATTCGAGTCCCTCAGGTCAGTGCTCCGGGACTGGCTCCGATGCAGCCGGTCCCACCGGTAGTCTTCAGGCCGTATTTCCGTCGGGCAGCGCCCCACCGCGTAGGCTAGTGCTAGGTGTGAATGCCCCTCCGCCTCAGTTGCCTGCGTCCCTCCGTGGATGTATGTGGGGGAGGTCTTGCCGTCGCTCCAGGCACCCAGTCAGGCAGACGTGCCCACTCGAGGTCCCGGCTTCCCCAGGGCTGAAGGCCGCAAATTCCGGGCGGGATTTCTCCGCTTTCCGGGGACCGCCAGCACTCGGGATCACAGCAATGTGCACCGCTACACCTCCGGCGCGCGATTCTAGCACCGGAGGTTCGGATATTTGGGCCGAATATATGGGGCAGGAGAGGGGGCCTCGGAGACGCTCTAACAGGCGGCCATGTTCTTTCGCCGCGAAGCCACGCCCCTTAACAGTAGTTTTTAATTTGTACAGACTGAATAGGGACCTCATATACTAGTTGTACTAGCAGCATCCGATCACATTCCAGTGCTTGTTACCATGAGGTTTCATTAGTCATCAAGTTAATTAACCAAATAGACAGAGAAATGACAATAATTTTGACCTTTCTTCAAAGGTGCTCAGTGCGTCATAACACAGCTACGGGCGTTACCATGGGGCCATTTTTGATCACAAATACTACATTTTACGTATGTGGATTGGGAAATTACTTCATCTCCCAATCTCCCTAATAGTGCTGAGTGCATCACAATAGGGCACGTATATGACTGTGGGACCACGTTAATCAAACAGGCTGGGAAATGACTACATTTCCTATCCTTCCCAGAGGTGCTAAGCACTTCACAATATGGCGATGCGCATTAGAAAGTGGCTTCTATTGCTTTAAAATGTGACTGCTGTGCCATGAAAAATTGGGACACCATTGGCTACTTCTAGGTTCACAGAGGGGACCCAAGCCTTGACGAAGTAAGGTGTGGGGGAAGAGGGGCTGCGTGGATGTATATTTTTATCCTTCATCCTCACTAAAGACATTTTGCCTCCCCATGCTGTAAGTGTATGGATGTGTGCTTTGTACTGCTACATGATGGCGTTCAGGCGACTCTGTCAGAATGGGTCGTAGAAATTGATAAGTCACATATATTTTAACTGTTCAAGAAACTTGGGGGGTGAGATAGAGCACGATCTTTGCCTATGCCACTATATGCCTAACAGGTGCTTTCTACTTATTAAGGATACAATCAAAAAAATATTTATAGCGTCATTTATAGAAGGTGATGATGGCAATAAGCTGTTGGCGTAAGATAAGTCAAATATTTGAGAGAGAGCAACTAGGAAAAATTAAGATAAGCATATTTATGTGCATGCATAAGACAGAAGTAAGGAAGAAAAAGTGACTCATTGACATTATGGAAATGGGCACTCTATTGAGATTGTGCTGATGGAATTATATAGTAATACAAGGTATCCAGCTTTTACCATTATATGTGAGTAGCTGCATGGTGACAGTAAGCATGTAGATTTGCTTCCCAGATTTATCTCTAGTTTTCTCTAAGGGAACTGCTTTGGATGTAATGACTTCGACAAAGTAAATTTAGCCCATTAGACATGAGACTTAGGGATCGATTACGATGTCGGGCGGAAAGCCTCCTCCCGACAGTCGGATTCTCCTCGACCGTGTTGGAGCCCTTCTGACCGACTTGGTCAGTATACAATACATCCGAATACGAAGGAAGGTAAACCGCGCTGTCATTCCGAATCGGTTCCGACCGGCTCTCGGAGGGTTCGTGTTGGTCGGAACCGCATCGTACACCCCTACGGACAGCATTTCCGACCTTGGGATTAAGATGTCGATTTCCAACAGCCTTTTCGTGTCGGCCTGTCCAACATGAAAAGGCTGTCAGAAAGTGACTTTGGGGGCCCCTAGCAGGGCCCCCTTCATCCTGCGGCCTCTAGTTGGAGGCCGAGGGGGTACCTAAGGGACCCCCCCTTTAAAACCCTGCACTGTGTGTCAGGCACCATGGGGTTTTACGCACACACCCCATTTCCCCATAGGAGCCTGTGTTACAGCCGGTTGTTGCGCAGAACACAAGCTCCCATTGTTGCAGGGATTCTGCTCAAGAACAGAACTATGCACAGGATTAGAGGACCTTGGTGTATAGGGACTGAGTCATCCTACCACCTTAGTACTCATGAGCCCATGACCGACTAGCTATAGTGTCTCACTTGCTCTCCTACTCACTCACAGAGAAACAAGTGATTAGACACCCCAGAACACAACACTCCCAGATCTCTCAGGAATCGCGGTTACAAGACACACCCTTTCGCTCGCACTCTTGTACTTGTCCACTATAAGATCTGACAGAGACACAAAATAGTTTACAATATTTATTTTAACTAACATGCCCTAACATGCAGTATCTGTGCCACAACAAGCCAGAAAATGCATAGTACAAATACAGTCAGCATAGCAGCTAGTCTATATATCATAAATGTAGAAGTCATCATGAAAAGACAATGGAGAAAAGACAATAGAGCCTAACCTCCCTCCCCTTGCTAAGAATAAGTATTATTATATATTAGAAGATCGCTGAGCTTTGTCAGCAGACCCCATACCTTAGCCTATTGAGAGTAGATCTACATCATAGGTGCTGTCTCGCTTTTCTCCCTGGAAAGGTCCCTCTCCAAGTGTGTGCTACCTATTCATGTATTTCCATAAGACCAGGGTATGTTGTCCCAAGTAATAGCTGCGTAGGTATGTTGTGTCTAGGTGCTAAGGCCTGACCAGAACAAAAAAACAAGGGACATTGTTTATCGACCTTGCTCACAATGTTCAGACCAAACACCAGGAACAGGCAGAGAATGCACACAGCAGACTGTTCTCATGTGACAAGTGCGAACAAAGCCTTTGCAAAAATAAAGCTATGTAGCAACGTGCGCAAAGCTGCGTAATGTCTGCAGAGCACATGCTAACTTAGTGGCGACGACAATGTCCCCATGGGCCACGTGACACCATAGGAAACAATGGGAATCAGACAGAACAGTATTCTGTTGCGTCGTAATCGGGCGGGCGGAACCGCCGTTCATGGTATTCGGTCCCTATGTGTGTACCTCTTACATGTATTTATTTTATGTGTTCTCCGCCACATATGTGTTTGACTACAGGAAGGACCCCTCCCCGGTGTTGACCACTAACTTTGAACCCAACAGTATTAGGGTAATTTAATGCAATATCAGTGCATGCTCACAAGTTTGTATTTACATGTGCCTAGTGTGCAGTCTTCCATACAAACAATGACACTTGGAAATTGTTAGGTATGGAAGACAAGAGAAGCTAAATTAGTGACCAGATATCACAGACTAATAGGTCCACTGTTGATGAAATATTAAAAATGTGTTTGCTTGTTTTGAGGTGAATGACAGTTAGATGTTGAGGTAACACCTATACTTACCTGCATGTCTTAATTAGTTATTAAAGGACACAAACAGGGATACCTTTGACTGCCCTGATGAAGGCCCTAGACCCTCTTTTGAGGGATCTTACCATGGCCGAAACATGTTAAGGAAGGAAATGTAGAAAGGATGTTCTAGACCTAGATTCCCGGTAACATCCTACAGTGTTTTTAATCCAGCCCAAAATAAAGGGAAAGCCTGGGGTTTACACAAATGTTGTTTTATAGAACCTGGACCCCTTGTATGAACAGAAGAATATTTATTTTAATCTCCCTCACAATGAGTTAGCGACCACCATGTAAGTACCATCCTAACATAGTGGAACGGATGGGCTGATAATGAAGCATGCCTCAAAGAGTGACGGAGACGGAGGCCTTTCCATCCATATCTTTTTTGCTTCTCATTTTCTGTTAGATATGACTTTGCTATTCCGAGAAACACAGGAATAGGGAATTTGCCATACTTTAATGTGACTCTTTGAAACTGAGGATATCCATAAAATTGAAATGAAAACATGTATATTTTTATGCATTTCTCAAAAATATTCTCACTTCCATCTTTACACAGAATGGACTGTTTTATGACCATTTGGAGCCAGAATGACACTGATGATAGATGGGTGGTGAACAACATGCACCAAAATACTGCAAAGGAGATTGGAATATTGGCAGATTGGTTTTTAAAATATTATAGAAAAAAATGACAATCCAATCCATCAATCCATTAGTGCCATCTTCACCCGACCTTCACCCACTGCAAAACATATTTCACAATCTTACTGCACCTCAGCAAAGTTCACATGGCTAATGGTGCAGGGTCTATGATCTGCACAATGCCTGGGTGACACCTTATTCTCCTCTACATACTTGACACTGTAAACCCTGACCCTGGTAACCACAGCCAAAGTCCATGCATTCTAAATTAAGGTCACGGATCTGATCTTTGGTAATGCCTTGCACCACACCTCTGTGCCCTCTGAACTGCGGACATAATTCAGCCGTGTGCAGAGTTAAGGGTACATTGTATGATCTTGATTGACACAATGAACTTATAATCTGTGATGCCTGACATGGCTGTGCATTATCTTTCACTGTATATTTTGGGCTAAGCGAGCAAGACCTACATTTTGACCAATCACTTACACCGTACATCCGGGGCCTCTAAACCCACTGCACACAGACATTTATATGACCCTGAGCCCATTCCATAAGGCTCAGTGCTAAAGGCTATGGCACAGTGTGTGGAATCTGCCCATCATCTGCACCCTGCTTGGATCACTGACATAATATTGATGCACACAATACCAAAACACAAATATCAGAAAATAAATATCATTATCAAAAGCTTTGCCTTGCTATACCTAACTAATAAAACCACAAATATCGAGAACACAAATATTGTTGTTAAAAATATACATTTTTAACTATATCAAAAA
Source organism: Calotriton arnoldi (assembly GCA_963921515.1). Taxonomy (NCBI): domain Eukaryota; kingdom Metazoa; phylum Chordata; class Amphibia; order Caudata; family Salamandridae; genus Calotriton; species Calotriton arnoldi. The sequence goes on from CAWUFW010015585.1 coordinate 242,617, forward strand.
CACAAAAATCGGAAGCAAAACTATCATTATCTTTAAATAAACACATGATATTTCAAAAATGTCACCTCACACAATATGGATTTCAATATATTGGCAAAATAATTGCATTATCATAAATAAACATTAAAAAACTTATTTTTACATTAAACAAATGATTGCAATAAACATTGCACAATATACACACGTTTGAACAAATCAAAATATTCATAATTCACCCCAATAAAATATAACTAAATACATAACAATATAAGCATATTTTTTATATAAACTACAAACATTTAGACAACTATCTAAATATATATTATAACACACACACACACATGTAGAAATCAGGGTACACAAAACCTCACGTCCTCACAAAGACAAGCAATTAAAACACTCTCAGACGATGGGGACATCGTGATCCGGCCGGCTGACAAGGGCGGGAATATCGTGGTGCTTGACAAAGACATGTATATCAAGGAAGCCTACAACCAGCTCAGTGATGAGAGATTTTACGTTGAGGTATCAAGGGAGATTTATTCTGACAGTGTAGAAGGTATCTGGGAAAAACTTGGGGACTGGAAAGACAAGGGTTTATTGGAATGGGAGGAGTACTGCTTCTTGAAGAGGGACTACCCAATTCTCCCAGTCCTATACCTCCTTCCTAAGATACATAAAAATCCTTCCAACCCCCCGGGGAGACCTATTGTATCCTCGAAAGGTAGTGCCACCGAGAATGTCTCGAAATATGTCGACTACTTCCTGAGGGAACCAGTTAAAAATCTGAAATCCCATGTTAGAGACACCAAAGATTTCCTGGGGAAGCTGGATGGTATTACTTGGGAGGATGACTTCCTGCTCATGACCCTCGACGTGAGCTCTTTATATACTATCATTGCCCATGATCAGGGTGTAGCAGCATGTAAACACTTCTTGAACACCAGAGATATAAGGTTTAAAGCCCATACAGAGATGATCTTGGAAATGATCAATTTCTGTTTAACCAACAATATATTTCTCTTTAACGACACCCTTTACAAACAGGTCTTCGGGACTGCGATGGGGACCTGTTTTGCCCCAAGCTTTGCTTACTTGTTCTTGGGGCAGTGGGAGGAGGATATATGGAAGGACAAGGAGAACTTTCCAGAAACTGAACAGGTCGTCTTGTGGCTGAGATTCATCGACGACCTGTTCATTGTCTGGAAGGGGTCTCCTGTGGAAGCTAACAATTTTGTTGACAAACTTAATATCAACACCAGGAACATCACTCTCACAAGCAACATCAGTAAGACCACGGTTGAGTTTCTAGATACCAGAATTGAGATTGTTGAAGGCAATATACTAACCAGGTTGTTTCGTAAGGATACAGTGGGAAACAGCCTCCTTCATGCCCTCAGCAGTCATCCCGATACCCTGAAATGGAGTATACCCTACGGGGAACTGCTGAGGGCTAAAAGGAATTGCAACACAGAGTTAGCTTTTGAAGCAGAGATGCAGACCATGATACTTAGATTTCGTGGAAGAGGTTACCCACAATGGGTCCTCAACCAAGCCATTAAGAAAGTTAAGGAGAAGGAAAGAAAGGACATACTTTTTGCCCCTACCAAAGATATCAAAGGAGAGGAAGGTAGTGGCAATTGCATCATCCTTACATACAATGAGAGATCACAGGACATTAGACGCATTGTGAGTAAGAGCTGGGAAGTACTGACTACTGACCCTACCATAGGACACCTGATACAGGAAAGACCCAACATTACATACAGGAAAGGACGTCGTTTGAGGGATAGCCTTGTCCATAGTGTCATCACTAGTAAAAGCACTAACAGCGAACACGGTCTGAAAGGCTTTTTTCCATGCGGCCATTGTAAGGCCTGCAAACACAGCTTCATGAAAAAACAGTTCACGTTACATAATGGTGTAGAGAAACCCATAGTACAATTTCTGATGTGTAGCACCACATTTGTTGTGTATATACTAGAATGTCCCTGTAAATTGAAATATGTGGGCAGCACCACCCAGATGGTAAAGAAGCGGGTATTGGAACATATGAGAGCCATAACCAACAATGACCATCACTATCCCGTAGCCCGCCATTTCCAAAAATATCACTTTTCCAACAGCTCTCTCTTAACCTTTGTAGCCCAGTTGCATAAAGGGGGCAACAGAGTTTTGAAATTACGACAAACAGAATCCAAATATATCGTAGACCTCCAGACCAAGAATCCAGGGGGTCTTAACAACGATAAAGAACTAGGGGTTCATTTGCATGATGTATTATTCCATGTTACCCAATGATCCAGCGAGTCCCCTTTATTTTGCTGCTTCTATGATGTATTTTACTGTTAGCTAAGATTTTATTGTATATACACTGTGTAGAACGAGCGATTTCACTGTCTCATTTTCTAATTCTTTTATTTTTTGTTATTTTCACAGGAGGAAAGGAAGGGGCTCATCCAGCACTGTAATCTGCGTCTAGTAGTCATCCGCCTAAATTAGTACAAAGCATTCCATATGGAGAGCTTTTGAGGCTTAAAAGGAATTGCACGAGGAATTGTGACTTTGAGCAGGCAGCACAGGACTGTATTGCTAGATTTAAAAACAGAGGCTAGGAAGGGTCGCTTTTGGAAAGAACATTGAAAAGGGTACGGCAGATCCCTAGACATAGTCTTGTAAGTAACAACACCAGATGTAAAACCAAAAAAGCATAAACAAGAAAGATTTGAGTGAAAACAAATTTAGGATGATTACCACCTATACGGATGAAGCCGTAACTTTGAAAAGAATCTTCAAAAGAAATTGGCACATTCTAAAAACAGATGCAACCATTGGCAAAGATATACCCGTAGGACCATTAGTAACTTTTAGAAAGGCCAGGGCAATTAAGGATATGCTTGTGCATAGTCATCAAGCAAAAGACTTGCCTAAGGAGGGAACTCTCAAAGAAATGAGGGGGTTCTATCCATGCGGAAAGTGTAAGGCCTGCAAAACAAGTAAAAGGGTCTTGGACTACACAATACCAGAAACTAAAATCAGGAAAAATATCACTAAATTTATAACCTGCAATACGACGTATGTAGTTTATTGTTTAGTATGCCCGTGTGGGCTATGGTATGTGGGAAGTACCTTTCACCCAGTAAGAATTTGTGTTCTTGAACACATGCGGGCAATTGTAAAACAAGATCAAGCATACCCAGTTGCCAGGCACTTTGCTACTGCACATAATAGCAACAGGGATCTGTTGTTGTTTTTTGGCCTGGATCATGTCCCAGTTAACATCAGAGGGGGGGACCGAGTCTTAAGGCTACGCAGATTAGAGTCTCGTTTTATTATTGACCTCTAGACAAAAGCCCCGAAAGGTTTAAACAGTGGGGAGGAGCTGGCAGTGCATTTGGGGGACTAGCCGATACACGGCGTAATAGTGATGCTTACAACATGTCCATTTATGAATTGGTAGACATGGTTGAAACTGTTTTATTGTATATTAGATTTTAGATAATATCGGGGCTGAAGGTCGATATACGACGTAATTTAAGTAAATGTTTGCTGATATACGGCGAAATTTATGAGCATACTTTACCGATATACAGTATGATGAACTGATAAAACTGTTTCATTGTACATTAGATTGCAGACAACATTTGGGGGATTAATGTCGATACAGGACGCAATTGAAGTAAAGGTAGTAATTATGTCACCAATATCTCCTACAAGGATTATGTTGTCTATACTGCATATGTGAAGCTATAATATTTATCCATTCAAAGATGGCGCTCACATATTGAGAGTGATAAATCTTTTCTCTTTCTATGTCTATGAATTTTAAAGAATGTTAAAGTTTTTTTAATTGAAATAACTTTAAAAACGGCTGCCTCTGTCGTGTTAGTAACACCGATGAAGGCGGATGCCGAAACGCGTTGGTTGTTGCTGACAATGAAATAAAAACTTTACACAATTTGCCCCGTGAGTGCTGGCTTGTTCCGAAAGACGGGAGGAGGAACTTTGAGCTTTGATTTGTTACACGGAATGCCACCGTGTTGCCGGCACCCGCCCGTGAGTGCTCCTGTCTCATGGTGTACAAAGGAGCTTTAATATATATATATATATATATATATATGACATGAACACCGCAAACTGGAAGACTCCTTTTCCAAACACACGGACACGGACCCAATTCAGTGCTTAAGGTGTTTAATCAACCGTCGCCATTACGCGTTTCGGCTCCGTAGAGCCTTGATCACATGACATGGATGCTCAGGTTAGTGCAATATTTAAAGTGACAAGTACATACAATTGGGATATCACATGGTCATAAACATGGAAAACACACTTATTTGCGTGCTTCGTTTGTATCATAAACAAATACATGCTATTTGTACTTCAAATTGTCTGAACTATTTTAAATAAATTAAATAAATAGCAGCGAAGTAATACTTGTAACCGATTTTTTTTAAATTAAAGTAAAATACTAAAAACTGGAAAACAAGTTAATATCAGGTTAAATCCTAATTCCAGTATATTTCCCTGTTTTATTTCAACTGCCTCATATATCCCAAAATGTTTTGTACAATCATCTACAAAGTGCCTAAGTGTAAAGTGCAATGTGCTATAAACATAAAAATAATCCAATTTTGTAATGTTTTCATATTCCTAAATTCCGACATGTTCACTTATTATTTTTCTGACTCACGTATTTTTTACTGAGGTATTTGGGTTGGAATACACATACAGATGTTGATAAATCTTGTTTGTGCAAATTGGCTATTAGATATAACTGAATCAGTTGTTTATCCATAGATTAAATATTTGACATGAAGCCTAGTCACCTATCCTTGACTCTTCAACTTATATGTGACTATATCTATGTATGATTAGTAGCTTATATGTATACATCAATATATAAATATATAAATATATAAATATATAAATATATAAATAAATAAATACATAAATAGTGATTGCTTCAAATAAATATAAGTAAAATACTAAACATTCCTTTGGTTTAATCCTAAATATATATATCTTTATAAGCCCAATCATATACTCAAATAGTTATTCCTCATATGTTTTCAACCAATTTCTGTATATACTCCATAACAGTGATATATTCAATATACTAATTTAAGCACGTATGTAGATCCTCTGTTGCGTTAAGTCCTAATGGCACTTTAGAGTCTAGCTGTAGAATATATCTTGTTTCTAGCTTTCTCAGTTTTATGACTCTATCACCCCCCTGTCTGCTGGGTGGCACTGCATCTATTACATAATACTTGAGGTCAGTGTTATTTGAATTGTGCTTTTCTTTGAAGTGGCGCGCCACTGGGTAAGTATTATCCTGATTTGTTATGGTGCGCAGATGTTGAAGGATACGCTTGTGCACCTGCAAGACAATGCTGCCTATATACTGCAAGCCACACGGGCATTGCAATACATATACAGCAAACTCTGTCTTGCACGTTAAGAGTTTGTTGATTTTAAACTCTCTATCACTGAATGGAGTATTGTAGGTGTTTTTGTTTATGCCATGTGTACATGCCTTGCACGTTTTGCATCTAAAAAAACCTTTTCTCATCTGCAACCAACTTCCACTCTCTATCACCTCTGGGCTTGTTCTGACTATCTTATCCCTTGTTGAGGGCGCTCGACTATAAGTAATCGAAACTCTTTGAGGAAGCATGGATCCAATTATTGGGTCACAGAGTACCATGGCCCAATTTCTTATATATATAAATTAATATTATTATATATATAAATTAAAAAAATTAATATATATATATGTATATATATATATATATATATAAAACCTATAACACTACATATTAAACATTATAAATAAAACCTAAACTAGTGTTTACCATAGAAGGACATAACTGATAAAAACATTCAAACTAAATTAACCAATAAAATCTTACTATAAACAAATGTAACCAATAGAATCACTGAAAAAATTAAATCAACTATAAGAACACACATTTTTAACAACTGAGTACTTCAAAAATGACAAAAACTGCAAATCTAGGAAACTCTGCTGGATTCTCTAATCATACATTTAAAAAAACAAATATATATATATATATATATATTCCCTACATTCCCCGCTGTGTCCTCTGACTTCTTGCAAGTGAAGTGCTCGTTGGATGAGATTTGATGCGCAGGCCAGTGGCGCATAAGAGGACCCGTCCTAACAAGTTGTCCGAGGCATTGCTGGTAACTGTTCTTTTTCGTTTTCCAAGTGATTGGATTGCCTCGTGACCGCCTCAGAATCATGACAAGCATAGGGCTGCTGCCAAAAGCAGTCCGTGACTTCATGGGGTCGGCGTGATCATTGCATCGGCGCCACACAGCCCGGCGGACTATTGATATTGCGGCTAGGTCGTCTGGGGACATAAGGAAGTTCTTGATGTACATTTGAAACGGGACTTACAATTTCTACACGACCCTCTTTGGCCAGGAATACCAGCGACCACTATGGGATTAAAGTGGGCCCCGATGGAGTATTTACCCGGATGTTGCCTGCTGGGAGATGTAGTTCGCTATTAAGAACTACAGCAAAACTCGAAACACCTGACTGGGGCCAGTTGGACTCCCACCTATGGGAGTACCGCAGCATGTTTAAAAGAGGGTTGAGGCACATTTCCCGGTTCAGGCGGCATCAGAGGGAGGCAGCAATTTGCCGAAACGCGTCATGCCAAAAGCCATTTAATAAAAGGACTTCCCTACATTCCCCGCTGTGTCCTCTGACTTCTTGCAAGTGAAGTGGTCGCTGGATGAGATTTGATGCGCAGGCCAGTGGCGCATAAGAGGACCCGTCCTAAAAAGTTGTCCGAGGCATTGCTGGTAACTGTTCTTTTTCGTTTTCCAAGTGATTGGATTGCCTCATGACCGCCTCAGAATCATGACAAGCATAGGGCTGCTGCCAAAAGCAGTCCGTGACTTCACGGGGTCGGAGTGATCATTGCATCGGCGCCGCACAGCCCGGCTGACTCTTGATATTGCGACTAGGGCGTCTCGGGACCTAAGGAAGTTCTTGATGAACATTTGAAACGGGACTTACAATTTCTACACAACCCTCTTTGGCCAGGAATACCAGCGCCCACTATGGGATTAAAGTGGGCCCCGATGGAGTATTTACCCGGCTGTTGCCTGCTGGGAAATGTAGTTCGCTATTAAGAACTACAGCAAAACTCGAAACACCTGACTGGGGCCAGTTGGACTCCCACCAATGGGAGTACCGCAGCATGTTTAAAAGAGGGTTGAGGCACATTTCCCGGTTCTGGCGGCATCAGAGGAAGGCAACAATTTGCCGAAACGCGTCATGCCAAAAGCCATTTAATAAAAGGACTTCCCTACATTCCCCGCTGTGTCCTCTGACTTCTTGCAAGTGAAGTGGTCGCTGGATGAGATTTGATGCGCAGGCCAGTGGCGCATAAGAGGACCCGTCCTAACAAGTTGTCCGAGGCATTGCTGGTAACTGTTCTTTTTTGTTTTCCAAGTGATTGGATTGCCTCGTGACCGCCTCAGAATCATGACAAGCATAGGGCTGCTGCCAAAAGCAGTCCGTGACTTCACGGGGTCGGTGTGATCATTGCATCGGCGCCGCACAGCCCGGCTGACTCTTGATATTGCGACTAGGGCGTCTCGGGACCTAAGGAAGTTCTTGATGAACATTTGAAACGGGACTTACAATTTCTACACAACCCTCTTTGGCCAGGAATACCAGCGCCCACTATGGGATTAAAGTGGGCCCCGATGGAGTATTTACCCGGCTGTTGCCTGCTGGGAGATGTAGTTCGCTATTAAGAACTACAGCAAAACTCGAAACACCTGACTGGGGCCAGTTGGACTCCCACCAATGGGAGTACTGCAGCATGTTTAAAAGAGGGTTGAGGCACATTTCCCTGTTCTGGCGGCATCAGAGGAAGGCAACAATTTGCCGAGACGCATCATGCCAAAAGCCATTTAATAAAAGGACTTCCCTACATTCCCCGCTGTGTCCTGTGACTTCTTGCAAGTGAAGTGGGCTATGCCAACAACCCAAAAAGTGCATCAGTGGAAAATATGAATTGAGGTACCCCATATTATTCTAATGCATGCTATGGGGGTCACTACAAAAGTTGATATAAATAATGTAAGGGAACACAACCACCCCCCAAATGTGACAGAAATAGGAGTAAGGGAAGTATTGCGGGATATAAAAGAGGCAAGCACTAGCTCCCAAAATCCCACAACACATATCCTAAAATATATACTCCCTAAAGTCTCTGAACGCATAACAGGCTAATTATAACCTATATCCACTTTAAAATGTTTAATTACACAAACTAAAAAAGTCACCAGTGATACTCCTCCTGCCCCTAGAAGATACCAAGATATAGAAATACCTGAACACTTAAACATTACACATAATGAGGAACCCTACTTCAGCAGATCATCTTTCTACAGCAGATAATGTACTAAAACTAAGCCATTGTCAAACCTGGATGATGGATGGGACCTTCAAAAGGTGTCCAAAAGCATTCACTCAGATATACACCAAACATGGTGAATATCAAAATACAAATATCCCTTTCATATTTGTATTACTACCAAATAAAGCAAGTAGCACTTACTACAAATTCTTAAACCACATTAAACATAAAACAAATAACTACTACCCACAAAAAATATTGATAGACTTTTGACAAGCCATGATTTAAACTATTTAAAAAATGTACTGCCACATAGCCATACAAGGCTGTTACTACTGATTCAATCAAAGCATATGGTGACACCATCAACAATCTGCACTAAGGGGCCCATTAGGATGGCGGGCGGTTCGCCCCAGCCGGGCCGGCGGTAGCCACCGCCGGCCCGGCGGGGGTGACCCGCCTGCCATCCACACCAGAAAGACCCCCCCCACCATATTATGATGGCTGGGGGTCCACGGCGGACGGAAAGACCGTCCGCCGCTTTTCCGCCGGTCAACTCGTCGACTGGGCGGAAAACATGCATAATATGGTGGCGGTGTCTGCAAGACACCCCCATCCATATTATGATGATGGCGGAAAGCAGCCCTTCCATGGCGGCGTTGCCGCCATGGAAAGGCATGTGGTCTTCGCTGTTGGGGGCCCATAGCGGGCCCCCTGGATGTTGGGGGGGTGGGGGGTGCACATGGGGGGTACCTATGGTACCCCCCTGCATTGGCATGGACAAAGTGGCAGGCACCGCGCGGTGCCTGTCACCTTGTGCATGTCAATGCACAACGTGCATTCCCAGCATTGTGGCGGGCGGTGCTGTGAGCCCCGCCCGCCACAATGCTGGGAATAGGGGATGCCACCGCCACGGTGGCAGTGGCATCATAATTGCAGGTGCGGGACCGCCGCACCTATAGCGAGCGGTCCCTTTGGCCGTTGCGTAATGACCCTCATAGTGTAGATTACGCTACAAACAGTCACTTTGTCTTTGAAATGAAAACAAAATGATAGCACTAGCCTATGTTCTGTCACTGAGGTACTAACCATTGCAATTTACTAATGGAAAGCTCTTACTGCCAACTAAATGAAGACAAACTAAGCTCTCTAATGGACTATTTTGACTTGAATGGCAGACTGCATCGCTGCGGACACAGACACCAACCCAAAATTCCAGATACCATGGTGGAATATCTATGACAGCCCCTATGGACTCATTTAAGGTATGAAACATAATTTGTAAATTAGAGGGTTCTTGCACATTAATGTAATTAAGTAAAACTATTAACTTAATTAGTCAGCAACAGTATTGGATATATCTTCATACATATCTAATAAAGGTGTGACAGTGTGAATAAATAGTGCAGATGATGCAGTGTACAGAGGAGTGGTTTACCAAACAACAATCATTAAAATATCAGAACACTATGTGACCCCCATGGTTGTTTGGCAATTTACAAATATTTTACATTATTACATTTAATTTTGATATATGTTAGATTTTACAAACGTTTTATCATTTAAATAATTATTTTACATGTAATATAATTTATATTTACATTCAAAATAATTATAAACTATTATTTAGAAAATACATTAATGTAACAAATTGCATTTATACATTTTACAATATTAATTTCAATACAGTTACATAATGTACAATAATTTGAAATTAAAATATTCACTTTATAAAAATCTTCTCATCATTACCCCCTGAAACCCCAACATCCTGCTGCTTAATAAAATTATATATACATTATTTTAACATATTAATACAACTAACAATACAAATCACAAACATTTCATAATGATTAAATGATCTTACAAATCACACCCAAAAAAATTATAAAATGTTTTAAAATCAAACACGCTACAATGAAATACAGCAAAATGACACAAACAATATTATATTCAATGATATTTTCTAAATCGATATGTTTTTCAACAATATTAATAACAACAATTAAAACAATATCCTTACCTTCAATAATCCCATCAATGATAATGTTCAACATCCCGATGTTCTTGACAAGGTATTTTTGTATCACAATATTTTTTATTTGATATTTTGTCAAAACACCCCCTGCCTCAATGATTCCTGAGACTATTGTGCTCAGACAGATCCATGAACCCCCAAGCCAACTGTGGAGGGCCTTCCACATGGCAGTACCTTTTGTGTTATTGTCATAATAAATTATCTCATTTGGTCGCCTATGTATTTTGAGAATCAGTTTCAAATTAGAAACCTAATTAAAAAAAATTTATCTTGTGCATGCGATTTCCATTTACAATATTTTAGTCCTATTTTCTGTTTCAAATTATACCATATGTTCCAGCTGATATTGCACCATGCAAGCAGTCTAAGAACTGTTGCAAACTTGCGCAATGGAAAAACATCCAGGATAGACAGGTTTGCTACATGGACACACTCCATGTTCAGGAGGAATCAGAGATTACATCAAAATGGTGGAAAATTCTCTTCAGTGGCATAAAATGGTTACATTGGCACATTAGGTTTAAAACAACAGTTGTGTGGGGGGAGTGGCTTGGACGGCAGAGCCGATGGCTGCCTGATCCCGTCTCTCTGTCTAACACGGAGACTGCACGCTGGTAATCCAGAGTTCCTGGGACTGTTGGTGGACCGGAGCACTAGGCTTCAATTCCCGATGAAGAGCTGCTTCTGAAGGTGCCACCAGCGTTCACTGAAATGCGCTGCTTTAAGCACAATCACTGCCCGTAACTTCGCAGATCGGGAAAATACGGCATCCCAAAATGGCGGACGATGAGTAACACCCGTATCGGCAATGACGGCGGACCGGAATCAGGCCTGAATGCCCACCCGAGCACCCACTTCACAGAGAATTGAACGGTCTCAACCTCCGCTAAGGTACACTCACCTTCGCGGCAACGAAAGCTGATCTTACTTTTGCGGTGATCTATTTGCTGATGTTGCCTGACCCTAAGATGGTGGCCGATTGTGAGTTACGGAGAGCATCTCACCCTTCTCCTAAGGAGCCGCGCATTAATGTCTAAGCATTTGAGCAATTATTACTAATTCAGCGGCCGCTGGTTGTAAGGAGCGCCTTCATGTAAAGCCGATTTCATCATCACGGCGATCTTTCATTGAATATGGCCTGACCCCAAGATGGCGCCCGTGATTCAGTCTTTAGCATAAGCACCCAGCGATTTAGCCGAATGTCGCTGCAGTAATTCAAGGATCATTTCAACCCTTATTTGCTGGGGGGCACAATGCCAATACTATCAGCCAATTAGCAGTCTGTCCCGCAATTTACCGGTGGCCACGGCAATTTAAATAGTGCCCAGCTTCTAAAAGGACAGTCTCCAGCCTTTAGAGGCATCAAACCAATCAGCTGACAGCCAGCCAAGTACCTGGGGTATTCATTGCCTCACGCTTTGGTTAGACAACAGTGTATGCCTTACTGCTGCTTCTGCATATTAGAACTCTAACTCCCTGGATTGCCTGTCCTTGATGCCTGATCCTAAAATGGAGTGACTCCTGCTGTTATTGGGGCTCTGTACACGCTGTGCAAGTAGTGTAGTCATTTATACAAAGAAGGCTGTGCAGACATCCACACCATTGTTCATAGGAAGGTCACAAGTTGTACATCCAAAGGGAAAGCCATTTCCTAGAGTAAGCTCATAACAACCCTGCGAGACACTTCACTGAGGGCAACAGAATCAGGTCCCGTACCGGCATTTCTTTCATCCAGGCCTGACCAAGTCCGCCTATATTCACCCACATTCTTTGGATAATATCTGCGGGCAGCTCCTATCACCAGTACTATTACTAACACTGCCAACGTCATAGGGGTTTCATCCTATCCTACCAAGACCCTCACTATGGCAGAAAAGGAGTCCAAAATTCAATACAAAAGAAACAAAGGTGATCCTTCGCCGTCTGACTCACCTATCAAATCCAAAGCGGATATTAACAGCACAATGGAAATGATTCTCAAAAAGCTAGCCGATGTTCACGATCTAGCTAAATCAACCAAACAAAACACGGACGCTATGCAGCTAGAACTAACTGCCATACGGCGGACATGAATACATGAATACAATCAACTCTAAAATAGAAGCCGCAGAACAAAGAATTAGTGACATCGAGGACTCTTCTTTTCAGGCCAGCAAAGAGATAAAATCTCTAATAGACATTACCACCAACCTAAAGAAACAAGCAGCCGAACTTGAAGACCAAAACAGGAGAGGCAACATTAGAATCCTTGGTATTCCGGAGGGCTCAGAGAACTCTGCGGAGTCATGCATAGCCTTCCTGGAGAACTGGATCCCTCAGATCACGGGCATAACATTTCTCAAAAACCTGGAGCTGGACCGAGCACACGAATTCCGGCATATAATTCTTCAACAAGGCAAACAACTCGTCCTATCATCTGCAAACCGTTGAGATATCAACATACACAAGCCATCCTCAATTTTGCCCGTAAAAACCGCCAGATCACTTGGAACGGTCAGAAAATAATTTTCACACAGGACTACTCTAAACCTACAGTGCATTCAAGAAAAGGCTTCCTACTTCTAAGAGACAAATTAAGAGACAAAAATATTCAATTCTCTTTTGCTGGTCCTGCTAAATTTAGAATCATAGAAAATGGTAGACATCGCTACTTTACGGATCCCAAAGACCTGTCAAAATTCTTAGACAGTCCGGCCACTCAGGACATGGACCAAACTAACTCCTTCTCTAACAAAAGGAAGTCATGATATCCTTTTCAATATACTATTTAGGCCTATTACACTCGCCTCCTATGTTCACTCATGCAATTTCATGGGTCACCACTACTTCTTGGTCATAAAGCTTGCTTTATATTGTTACTTGTTTACAGCTAGATGAGCCATCTCTTGTCGCAATCGATGCTTATCATTTAAATGCCTTGTGTTTATTACGCCGGCTAACATGCGGTCTTTATTCCTATGCATTATAACAGCATGTACAAAACCAACTATGTATAAGTAAGGGCTAATAAGATTAGTATTTCTAGCACAGATCAATCTCTCTAGCACATGGTACGTCTATTGTCAGTATATTTTTTCTAATATGTTTAAGTAGTTGGGATTAATTCTCTCCCTAGGGTATGTACGTTTTCAAGCGTTGTATAAGTAATTAAGGTTATGCTTTTTTCTAGTGTATATACGTTTTCAGTTACTAATGTGCTAAGAATTGCCCTATAACACATAGCTTGATTATCAATATGTTACACTCTGGAAGGTTAAACTACGTTATAAATTCTTCTCCGAGTTGACAGGTTGACGCTCCTGACGTCGCGCCTCCGACATTCGAGGTATGCAGTTTGGGGTGGGGAGGGCGGGGGGAGTGGGGAGGGCTTTTGGGATCTCCAAGTTTTGCGGAGAGGGATTGGGGTTTTTTGGACTTTACTTTGGGTATTCTCAGTTGTTTACTGCCTTTATTTCTACTATCTTTTTCTTTATTCTTACTACTGCTTCTGCCCTGCTTTTCATTGTACTCATTACTACATATTTTCCACATTTGACAAGAGTTCCTACGTACTGATTACTTCATATATGCTGACAGCGCGATTACAATATCTGCACTCAATACAAGTAACCCGCATACATCTTGTGTGCAAAAAGGGACTCATCATACCATACATATCCTACATAAGATCAGACTAATCTACCTTTGCTTACATATGTAATGACTCAAACTAAGACATATATTATTAGAGACGATCTTAACGTCGTCTCTCTAAATGTGAAAGGGCTTAACCACCCAATCAAATGCCGAAAAGTTTTTGACTACCTAGCTAAAACTAAAGGGGATATTATACTATTACAAGAAACAAAATTGTCTGGGGAAGATGCAGCTTTTATTAAACATAATTGGATATCACACGTTTCATGCTCGCCAACGGACCATAAAAAGAAGGGAGTAATCACCCTAATAGCAAGGAAAGCTAACTTATCCCTCGAATCACACTCACATGACGATGAGGGTAGAGTATTGGTTACACATCTGAAAAAAGGGGAAGACTCTATACATGTTGTAAACATATACGGCCCTAACACGGACGAACCCGATTTTTGGGAAGGTATTTCAAAAACCATAGAAAATCTCCCCCAGGACGATCTCCTCATAGTTGGCGGCGACTTTAACATCCCATTAGACCCTATAATTGACCGCCAATCCACCTGTAAATATCCCGATACAAGATCTCACGGCATAGTTAAAAAAATATGCACTAAGTTTAACCTCAAAGATTCTTGGCAACTTCAACACCCATACTCTAGGGATTACACTTTTTACTCTGCCCCACATAACTCTTACACTAGAATAGACTACATACTTATATCCAGATCATTCACACACCTAATTTATCAAACAGACATCTCACCCAAGTTAGTGTCAGATCACTCATGTATCAGTGTTAAACTAGCTGGCAGCCATAATAAACCCTCGCCCAAAAGATGGCGCTTTAATAACGATGTCCTATCAGATCCTGACGATAAAAAGAAAATTGAAAAGACAATTATAGATTACCTCAAACGTAATGATCTTCCTGAGACAAACGTAAACACCCTATGCTGCGCTCTGAAGGCAACCATTAGGGGAGTTATAATTGAGATTAAAACAAAAATCAATAAAAAGCTTAATACTGAGTTGATTAAGTTAGAATGTGAAATTAAACTCCTGGAGACCTCACATGCCAATTCGTTAAATAATAATAATATTCTTAACCATCTAACACAAAAGAAATATGAATACAATAAAATTCTGAGTAAACGAGCAGGAGTATGGATAAACAAGTTTAAGGCCCTTAAACTCTGCGAAGCCAACAGAGCGGGTAAGATGCTAGCTTCCTATCTTAAGCACAAACAGAACCAAAACATTATCTTGTCAATCAAAGACACTAATAATCAAACGCATACTAAACAAAAAGAAATTCTAAATACCTTTAAAATCTTCTATGAAGACTTGTATCGGAACGACCAAGAATTTAACTCAGAAGAGTGCACCCTGAACAAATTGAACCTACCCCAACTGAACGAAACAGACAAATTGGCTTTAGGGAAACCAATAAGCGTACTAGAAGTGACAAACTCTATTAAATCCCTGAAAGACAATAAGGCTCCGGGACCTGACGGCTTTACAGCCACATTTTATAAGACATTTGCAGAATTACTACAACTGACCATGTTAAAAGTATTTGATAATATAGCAAATAAAGGACGAACTACAAACTCCATGACAGAGGCCAACATTATAGTTATCCCTAAGGAGGGGAAGGATCCCTCACTACCAAAAAATTACAGACCAATATCGCTCATCAATGTCGACTGTAGAATGTATGCAAAAAGTTTAGCCACGAGAATCAATGCAATCCTTCCACATTTGATAAGTAACTCACAAGTAGGCTTTCTTAAAAACTGTATGTTAAACGACAATACCCGGCTGTTATGCCATGTTCTTGAAAATGCAGCTCTTAACCCGGACCCTTCTATAGCAATCACCCTGGACGCAGAAAAGGCGTTCGACAGGGTTTCATGGTCATTCTAAAAACACTGCATGCATTCATTTAACTTGGGGGAAGCCTACATAAATATGGTCATGGCCCCTTACTCGATGCCTTCGGCACGTATTGCAATTAACAGTTCACTTTCGGAGTCTTTCACTCTCCAACAAGGCACAAGACAAGGCTGCCAACTTTCACCATCCCTTTTCCTACTAGCACTAGAGCCCTTAATACAAGACATCAAACAGAATACAGACTTAAAAGGAGTAGGTTTTAATAATACTCAAGTTAAATTAGCCGCTTATGCGGATGATATCCTAATAGTAACTGAAGACCCGGGTCCCTCAATTAATGCTCTGATGCTAACAATAGGGAAATATTCTATGCACTCGGGATACAAACTAAATAGGGACAAATCGGGGTAAAACCCCTGAATGTTCATTGCACCAGAGAGATTTTAGGCAACTCAGGTGTTGCGTGGCAACCGGTATATATAAAATACTTAGGTATAGAATTTGGTAGTAATATTATCCACACATTACACCACAATGAAAATACAACACTGGAATTTTTTTAAAAACTTCTAGACACATGGTCCCTAAAATGTGTCACTTGGTGGGGGAGAATTGAAACAATAAAGATGATGATCACGCCCTTAATTAATTATCTAATCAACATGCTCCCTCTCCTCTTAACAGAAGACTTACACCATAAACTTGATATTCTCTTATCAAAATGTATATGGCAAGGCAAGAAAGCTAGAATTGGACTTAAAAACTAAGGCTGGACAAATCCCTAGGTGGAGTCAACTTAGCCGACTTTAAAACATACCAAACAGCCTTTCTAGTAAGACAAGGCTCCTACTGGATCTCGTCTCCCATCAATTATACTCCTGTATGGCTAGAAGTCAAAAAATCTATTCTTGATAATCTTAACCCTCTTGCCCTGCTCACCTCTAGCCAAAAAAAGCTAAGTAGATCTAAATCTATTTTCAAAAATACAAAAGCGGTGTTACTAAAGTTAGACAAGAAACTCGACTCAAGCATAAAGCGATCCAAATTGGAATCCATATGGAACAACCATAATATTTTATACAAGGGGAAAACTTTACACTATGAAGCTTGGATTAACAAAGGGATCTTCTTCTCCCAACAGCTAGAAATCTCCTCATACCCAATCACCTTTAAGGACCTTCAATCTAGATACAATTAAGACAACATAGAATTTTACAACTTTCTAAAGGTTAGAGCAGCACTATCAAAAGCCAAATTACACAACTCACCCCCATCCCTACCACACTTTGTAACAAAGATCAATAAGCTAGGCCACCAAGTATCACTTATTTACAAACTTCTCCGCCCTAAAAAGTCTATTCTCAATAAAAACCTTATTGCTTTCTGGGAGCTACATTCCTCTAGCCCACTACCCAAATCTAAATGGCCTCAAATATGGAGCTCTACTACACGTAATAAATTATCTCTGGTTTTGTCTCAAACAAAACTATGGCTTCTACATAAAGCCTTCTGGACTCCAGCTCGGCTGTACTCGCAACATCTCCGCGATGACCCTATTTGCTGGAACTGTAAGGAAGAAACAGGCGATTTAGCCCACCTTATATTATACTGCAAAACTGTATCGACTTTTTGGGATAATGTATTTGATTTCCTATCAAAACTATTCTATTGTAAGCTAAAAGAGAATTCTCCACTTTAACAACCAGCTTTATTGATGCTGATACATTAAATTGTGCAGACAAAGCCCTATTAGACCTTTTATTCACATCAGCAATAAAAATTGTCCTGAATAATTGGAAGAACACACATAAAGCATCATATAAAGGTTGGATGAACTGGATTACTCACCTCAGGGGCACAGATAATATCGCTCTTCAAAACTCTCCCTGGAAACCCCCTACCAGACATATGTGGGATACACTAGATATATACTTCGCCACACATAAACCACCATGATCAGAATACAGGTTATATCTATAAGACATTTCCCTTCCACATATCTTCTTACCCATAAACAAATGCCAACGATGCATAAAACACTGTTTGGACCCTCAGATGTACTAAATCCAGATAACTCTGTTTCCACAGGACTTTTTCTCTAATACACGTACTTTGACATAATACCCAACAAAAGCAGGAGTAGGCCTCTTTATTGCTCTGATTCGCTTCATTTTTCTTTTCCTATTCTCTTACTTAGGGGTCGATTCCGATCTCGGCCGGTAGGAGCTCCGAATCGGATTCGGCTTTACCGGATCCGATTCGGAGCCCTGTTTCCCGACCGATCCGTACGCGCGTCCGGACGAGCGAGTACGATGCGAAATCGCCGACCGACTCGTCCGGGCATCCCGACCGCTCCGACCGACTCGTTCCCGGCTCGAACCGCACCGACCGACTCGCTCGGACTCGACTCGCACCGCGCAATGGAGACGTTTCCCGGCCGGGTGAGTACGATGCGCGCCGCGAGCAGTCCGACCGAGCCGCACACTCCGGCTCAGAAGAGCTGTCGGAGCCGTGCTCGGGGGTCCGTGTCGGACCCCCTGAATGCGTGGCCGCGCGAGTCGCACACAGGGGGGACCCATGGGTCCCCCTACCTGTGCGTGTACGGGCGAATCGCTCACGCCGCGTACACGCTGAGGGGGCGCCCTTGTCCGCATCGCATCCATTGAGTCAATGGGAGCCCGTGTACGCGTCGTACAACAGGCCCCCATTGACTTCAATGGGAGTCCGACCGAATCGAGTCCGACAGCATACGGACGCATCGTACTCGTTCGGTCGGGCTGCACGGGTCCGATTCGGTCGGAAATCTCTCCGGGTCCGGCTCGGTCGGAGAGATTTCCGGCCCGAATCGGAATCGGCCCCTTAGTTGTTATTAGTTTCTTTTTATCACTTATTTATTTTTTCTCTCTTCTCTTTATTTCGTGGATTATATGAAGATTATTCATTAGTGTACAATATCTTGTATCAGATGGTACTTTGTATTTACGTTTTTATGCATTGCTTGTGATAATTTTTCCTGTTCTTCATATTGCTGAAGTTGTCATGCTTCTTTCAGATGATGTATCACGTCAAATTTTATATTTATGTACTCTACATGGAGTATATTGTTCTTTTCTGTTTTTCTATTGAAAATACCTAATAAAACTATTTGAAATCGATAAAGAAAAAAAAAAAAACAACAGTTGTGTGTAAGGAGTTAGAATGTGCATCTTTGTGGCAGTTTGCAAAACAGGGAGAATCGAATTAATTGTTAAACTTTGATTCCTTGTTGCGAATGTCCCAAGCATGATAGCTAGAATTGTTATCAATTTCTGCATCACCTGTAGTAGCCGAATAATCCAGTTCTAGCTACCCCTACCAATACAATGGTGTACTTATAGTTCCCCTTTGCAAGAGACAGGCATGGCTGTTTAGATTTTCATCCACATGTCAAAGGCATGGCATAGTGTGAATGGGATTTTGTAACAGGCCTTCCCATAGACTCATTGACACCACTTGGCCAGGGGGGGTACAATAGGATGAAGAACAGTTTCATAGTTTTGCATCGATGGTAGAGGGTGGTACATCACTTTTCCAGATAAGGCCATTGTAGGCCTATGGGGCGCATGAGAGCTCAACCAACTGAGTAACCATCTGCCAACCTGTAAAAAAACTAAGACTAGTGCTTTCTGGGTTAATTTTGACCTTATGACAGAGAAAGTGTTGTAAGACTAGAGAGGGCACAACATGAGAACTTCAGAAGGACAGATTCAATGATTTCCATTTAGCAATGCTGTGCTTCCCCTATAGGAACCCCTCTACCTTGGTACTTCCGCTACCTCAAAATAAAAATTCTGTCTTATGTTGGAGAAAATAAGAAGACTGTTGTAAGACTAACCCTATCTGCCTGAGGAACGACTCAGGGCTTCCATCCTGCTTTCTCTTGAACCCATGTACGTTAGGTACATTTTAAAGGAACCTGGCCTCCTAGCATTTGGAAGGAAACCCAGTAAAATAATAATTTATTTTTATTTTGACAGGTTTTTAATCACACTTTACCTCCAATAATTAAGGCCCATCCTCTCCCCACACTCAGCAATGGTAATAAATAAAATATTGCACTTTGAGCATCTGCATGAATACCACGCACACACACACTTTATGGAAAAAACTAAGTTTAAAGTCAAGTTATGTTTAGTGTTGGTTACCACATCTCAATGTATGATTGAAAAAATGAAAGATTCACTTTACAACCACATCTAACACGCAGTTATGATGACATATTAAAACCGAAAAGCCATTAATATTCACACATAATGGCTAGGAGCACAATCCATACCTCTCACAACAGCCATGCAAACCATAACTCACACATCAAATGTAATGTTCTGCTTCCAATCTGTCTTGGCCACACATCCCTGGATTATTACCAGGCACTATGCTCAGCCTGCAGGGCTGCACATTGCCCAATGGGCATAGCTGAAGGACTTGGCTGGCACCTACGTCCTGCACCCACCCTGCTGTTGGCACCCAACCCCTCACTTTAGGCCAAGTACAGCACAGTTGGTCTCAATGACTGGCCTGTGGCCAGGCCCTTCATTCAACCAGTCTTGTCAGCCCATCAAACACAATGCAGGCCTTCAGCCATGCACAGCAGGGGTTGGTAGCACATCTTGTGTCATTCATGTGTCTCACCATGTGCAGCAGGGATTGGGAGAAGTGCCTGGCTGTAGGCAATTCCCTGCACCCACCAATCCGTGAGTGCTCAGACTGTGGTGGCTAAGCGCAGCGCCTGATTTGTGCAAGGCTCTGTGCTCAACCTGCACGAAGACCCTCAACACTCCTGTGTGTGACCTTTGGCTGTGCGTAGCAGGGGTTGGGCAGCCAGGCCCTGAAACGTACATTCTGCCTTCCAAGCAAAGCCAGGCAATTATTTTATTGTTTGGCTTTGCTTAATAAACTCAGGCATCGCTTGCCATTTTCGGTGTCTTTTTCCCAGGAGAGGCTTTCTTTTCCAAACATCTGGTTTCCCCTCACCGCAGTCCTTGGGTCAATGACATTTGGGACTGGCCCCACCGCTGTGGATTTGTTTTAATCTCAGCATGAAACTTGTGAGTTGGAGTCCACTTGGGAATTTCAAGAGAGGCAAAAACGAAATCTTCAGAGAAAATCCAGTCAATAAATTGTAATAATAATCAATTCAAAATATGATTGGCATGGTTTGTGAGTCTTTAGTTTGAATGGCAGAGATATGCAAAAAGGTTAACCCTTAAATGCCCATGTGGTAATATATTTAAAAGCTTATATCTTAAATACCTACTGAATGGATTGTGATCTGAATGACATTCTACTTTCATGCCAAATCTGGTGTGAATCAATTTAGACCTTTGGGCTGGTGTTTTGAAATTTTTTTTCTAAGAAAGCTAAAATGGGAACTCACTACTTTTTCACCCAACCCTAACTTTTTTCTCAAAAACAGACCTTAACAAAATTTGGCATACCACATCTTAGCTGACTGTTGCTGACGCCAATGTTTTGTGCCAATTTGTCAACAGAATCAAAAGTTATAGGGAATTCAAAAAATGTCTTTTCAAATATATATATATATATATATATATATATATATATATATATATATATATATATTATATATATATATATATATATATATATATATATATATTCACACTAGGTTTGCCCAGTTACGAGACCGCACTCCGCTGCAGGTAAGTTTCAAACTTTATTTGTGACAGAAATCCAGGCTGCTGACACGGGCCTCTGAAGAGAAGCGAAAATGCTTTGAAACGCGTAAGGCCAGGGACCTCACATGGGGATGAAAAGCTGGATTTCTGTCACAAATAAAGTTTGAAACTTACCTGCAGCGGAGTGCGGTCTCGTAACTGGGCAAACCTAGTGTGAATATATATATATATATATATATATCACTCAAACAAAGTCCGGTAGCTTGGGGCTTTACCTTGCGGCGGTCCGTAGTGAAATCCGGCGTTTCTAAATATCTTGGCAAATCTTTCTTCACAATAAACAGAATATAGCATCCTGGTGTGTCCGAAGTACTTTTTCACGCATGAAGAAACATTTGCCAAGATATATATATATATATATATATATATATATATATATATATATATATATATATATATATATATATATATATTCTGTCCAAACTCTGCATAAACAGTGTGGCGCACACTCGAGTGAGAGTTAAAAATTACTTTCTTTTAGTCCCGTGCTAATAACTATATATATAGTTCAAAGAGTTGCTAGTTTTACTGGCGTGCTTCCTGATCGCTGGTGGTGCCTGAAACATAGCGCCTCCGCCAGCGCTAGAAATATTCAAAGGTTATCTCCCAAACTTCATTTCAAGAAAGGGAACCAGCACTCGATGTCAGGGGATTGAATCCTGTTTATTGAGTCAGTTCACCCCAGGTGCTGGAACACCTGACATCGAGTGCCGGTTCCCTTTCTTGAAATGAAGTTTGGGAGATAACCTTTGAATATATATATATATATATATATATATATATATATATATATATATCCACAGAAACCGGTACAGGTAAAGGCTGACAGTCGGGGCAGTCCGTGTTCAGGGTACCGGAAACCCTGCAATATGTCAACACAAACTTCTGTTTCTCCAGAAAGAAACACGGACACCTTGGAAAGTTGCAGTTTAAGATATTTATTGACTGCACAAGCAACGCGTTTCGGCTTTCGCCTTGATCACGTGATCAAGGCGAAAGCCGAACGCTTGCTTGTGCAGTCAATAAATATCTTAAACTACAACTTTCCAAGGTGTCCGTGTTTCTTTCTGGAGAAACAGAAGTTTGTGTTAGTATATATATATATATATATATATATATATATTCACTGAAAAAACCATAGGTTTTAGGGACAGTTATAGTTAGTTGGACATTGCACTCGTACAAAACCCGTGAAATTCCCCCGTTATAGTTAGTTCAGCTAACTATAACTCGCGCCCCGCAATGCACTGCTGATGACGTCACATATTACATCACTCATGACATGGTCAGTGACATCACTGATGACATCACTGATGACATCTCAAATGACATCACTGATGACATCATCCAGTGACTGTGTGTTTCTGTAAAGTTTAAATATGTTTAATATATATAGGGAAAGGCGTATTGAAGAATGAGTGGGTGTATAAGTGTCTGAATGGATGATTTAGTACGTGCGTGACTGACTCTACAAGTGAGTGATTAAACGTATCTTACTGAATGCATGGGTTAGTGACTAAACTGTGTGAATGTCTGTATCCGTCTGTTGGTGTGTAAGTGGATGCATGGATTTGCGAATAGCTACATGAGTGTCTATATGGGTTATTGATTGGTTCTATGAGTATCTGTATGGGTGCCTGAGTGTTTGTGTGGATGGGGTGTGTGCGACTGTGCATAGATGTGTGAGTGGGTGATTCACTGGGTGGATGGTTTCAAGAGTGCATCTGTGATAGACTGTATGGGTGGGTAAGTGTGTGTAAGAGTGTGTTAGTGAGTGAATGTATGTCCCAGTGGTACATGTGTGAGTAACTACATATGTGAAAGGCAGTATATATGTGTATTGGAGTATATAAATAGCTATAAGCGAGAGTGAGTGATTGTGATAGTGGCTGTATGGATGAGTGTGTGCTTGTATCAGTGATTGTATAAGAGCGTAACAATGTGCTAGTATTTGTATGATTAAGTGAGCTGGTGTGTGTATAACTGTATAGGTGAGTAAATGGCAGTGTGTTTAATTATTTGCATGACTGACTAGGTGTGTGAGTACCTCTATGGATGAGTGGCGGTGTTTGAGTGTCTATATAGGAGTAAGAGTGCATATGATAGTCCTGTACTGAGTGACCATAAGTATGAGTGACTGTACGGGTGAGTGAGTGGATGTGTGTGTGTAGACCTAAGAATCAGTGAGTGGGTATGTAGTTATTGGTGTTGGAGTGTCTATGGTTTTGCGAATGGCACTCTGTAATTTAGATTGGGTGTATCAAAGGTTATATTAGGGTGTGAGGAGCTGCATCAGATTATCACGTGGATGATGTCATCAGTGATGTCATTTGAGATGTCATCAGTGATGTCATCAGTGATGTCACTGACCATGTCATGAGTGATGTAATATGTGACGTCATCAGCAGTGCATTGCGGGGCGCGAGTTATAGTTAGCTGAACTAACTATAACGGGGAATTTCACGGGTTTTGTACGAGTGCAATGTCCAACTAACTATAACTGTCCCTAAAACCTATGGTTTTTCAGTGAATTTCAAAGGTTTTTTAAATGCTAATTTCTAACTAAAACGTGTCTGAAACCTATGGTTTTTTCAGTGAATTTCAAAGGTTTTTAAAATGCTAATTTGTAACTATAACGTGCCTGAAACCTACGGTTTTTTCAGTGAATTTCAAAGGTTTTTTAAATGACAATTTTTAAATGTATTAATTTTTATATTAATTTTTTTCATACTGATTTACTACATTTTTAGAAACAATTTCTTTTACATATTTTATTTTTTAAATTACATTGTAATTACATTATACATTACATTACAAAAATACTTTCTCAGAATGAATTACTTTAGTTTAAATACTTTGCACATAGGCAATAGACTTTTAAGTACAGTAGTTACAGTTGTTGCAATGGGCAACACATTTTCAAACACAATGCAACATTCAGCTCAATGTGAATTTCTAGTTAAATGCAATTAGTTACTTTATGGATTACTTTTCTAACCACAGGACTGGATCCTAGATTCAGTCCTGGTACATCTCCTGTAAACAGTTGAGTAAAAGCGTTTTGGTTACCTATGGAAGGAAATTCACTTAGCAGGTAAAAACTGTTATCGTTACTTTTTCTTACTCAGTGTTGGATCCTGGATCCAGCACTGGTGCATCTCCTGTAAACAGTTGAAAGAATGCGTTTAAGTCATACAGGCGATTTTTAAGGAATATTTGTAGTTTGTGAAAATCGACACTTTGAAACTTTTCTGCTGAAAACCAGACAATGGATTCCTATGGAAGAAAATATAAGTTACTGGTAAGTACGGTTAAAATTACTTTTCAGGACCAGTACTGGGCTGAAAGATACAGCACTGAGGTCTCTCCTTATAACAGGTGAGTAAATCGGAATTCGTATTTCGGCTGATTTTAGAGGAATATTTGTATGTTTCAAAAATCAACACTTAGAAACTTTTTCAGCAAAAAGCAGGCAATGATATCCTATGGAAGGAAATTCAAGTTACTGGTAAGTACGGTTAAAATTACTTTTGAGGATCAGTACTGTGCTGAAAGATGCAGCACTGAGGTCTCTCCTGATAACAGATGAGTAAATCGGAATTCGTATTTCGGCTGATTTTAGATGAATATTTTAAAGTTCCAAAACTCCACACTTAGAAGAATTTCCAAGTGAAACCAGTCAATGTTAGCCTATGGAAGGAAATTCAAGTTACCGGTAAGTACGGTTAAAATTACTTTTCAGGACCAGTACTGGGCTGAAAGATACAGCACTGAGGTCTCTCCTGATAACAGGTGAGTAAATCGGAATTCGTATTTCGGCTGGTTTTAGAGGAATATTTTAAAGTTCCAAAACTCCACACTTAGAAGAATTTCCAAGTGAAACCAGTCAATGTTAGCCTATGAAGGAAATTCAAGTTACCGGTAAGTACGGTTAAAATTACTTTTGAGGATCAGTACTGGGCTGAAAGATGCAGCACTGAGGTCTCTCCTGATAACAGGTGAGTAAATCGGAATTCGTATTTCGGCTGATTTTAGAGGAATATTTTAAAGTTCCAAAACTCCACACTTAGAAGAATTTCCAAGTGAAACCAGTCAATGTTAGCCTATGGAAGGAAATTCAAGTTACTGGTAAGTACGGTTAAAATTACTTTTCAGGACCAGTACTGGGCTGAAAGATGCAGCACTGAGGTCTCTCCTGATAACAGGTGAGTAAATCAGAATTCGGATTTCGGCTGATTTTAGAGGAATATTTGTATGTTTCAAAAATCAACACTTAGAAACTTTTTCAGCAAAAGCAGGCAATGATATCCTATGGAAGGAAATTCAAGTTACTGGTAAGTACGGTTAAAATTACTTTTGAGGATCAGTACTGGGCTGAAAGATGCAGCACTGAGGTCTCTCCTGATAACAGGTGAGTAAATCGGAATTCGTATTTCGGCTGATTTTAGAGGAATATTTTAAAGTTCCAAAACTCCACACTTAGAAGAATTTCCAAGTGAAACCAGTCAATGTTAGCCTATGAAGGAAATTCAAGTTACCGGTAAGTACGGTTAAAATTACTTTTCAGGATCAGTACTGGGCTGAAATATGCAGCACTGAGGTCTCTCCTGATAACAGGTGAGTAAATCGGAATTCGTATTTCGGCTGATTTTAGAGGAATATTTAAAAGTTCCAAAACTCCACACTTAGAAGAATTTCCAAGTGAAACCAGTCAATGTTAGCCTATGGAAGGAAATTCAAGTTACTGGTAAGTACGGTTAAAATTACTTTTCAGGACCAGTACTGGGCTGAAAGATGCAGCACTGAGGTCTCTCCTGATAACAGGTGAGTAAATCAGAATTCGGATTTCGGCTGATTTTAGAGGAATATTTGTATGTTTCAAAAATCAACACTTAGAAACTTTTTCAGCAAAAAGCAGGCAATGATATCCTATGGAAGGAAATTTAAGTTACTGGTAAGTACGGTTAAAATTACTTTTGAGGATCAGTACTGGGCTGAAAGATGCAGCACTGAGGTCTCTCCTGATAACAGGTGAGTAAATCGGAATTCGTATTTCGGCTGATTTTAGAGGAATATTTTAAAGTTCCAAAACTCCACACTTAGAAGAATTTCCAAGTGAAACCAGTCAATGTTAGCCTATGGAAGGAAATTCAAGTTACTGGTAAGTACGGTTAAAATTACTTTTCAGGACCAGTACTGGGCTGAAAGATGCAGCACTGAGGTCTCTCCTGATAACAGGTGAGTAAATCAGAATTCGGATTTCGGCTGATTTTAGAGGAATATTTGCACAATGGTTTTAAGTTGGGGGATTAACTCCCTTGAAGGTGGTGGTCCCCGGGGCGTGTGGGGGGGCTGGAGCCCCCCCACACAGGTTTTTAATTTTAAAAAAAGAAGCCCCGGGGAGGTGGTGGTCCCCGGGGCTGCGGGAGGGCTCAGAGCCCTCCCGCACCATTATACATAAAGCCCCGGGGGGTGGTGGTCCCCGAGGCTTGGGGGGCCCGCGCTTCGATTTTTTTTTTTTCGGCAGGATTCGCGCTTCCTGAGCGCATCCTGCCGATTTAAAAAAAAAAAAAAAAATTTTGCCCAGGGGTCCTTGTGGGACCCCCTGAGCAGACCTAGGGGGTCAGGGTGTTTCTACCCTGCCCCCTTTGTGCGCTTTGCGCACTTGTTTCTGTCCCTCGGTTCTACCGAGGGACAAAATGGCTGCCAACACTTCCTGATTTGGAGTGTTGACAGCCAATTAACATAAAGCTCGTGCTCGGGAGGATCCGCGGCCCTAGATATATCTATCTTTTTACTTTTGATTTTCTCAGCAACTACTGAACGGATTTACACCATTTAACAAAAGGGTTCTTTCTGAACCAAGAACTACCTCTTTGCCAAATTTGGTGTAATTCCGTTCAGCAGTTCGGGCTGTAGCCGTGTCTAAAGTTTCCTATGGAAAATTGCATGGGGAAAACGCGTTTTGGGACCCCCTTTTTTCTCGGCCCCCGCTTGACGAATCCCCCGAGACTTTCAGGGTAGGAGCGGACCGGAGCGCCCCACAAAGTTTGAAAATTTTGCGAAGATACGTCAACCGGCAAGAGAGTTATTTCAAATAGAATGTCGCGGATTTCCTATGGATAATAGGTTGTAACTATAACTATCTACTGGCGACCGCCAGTAGATAATATATATATATATATATATATATATCTTGGCAAATGTTTCTTCATGCGTGAAAAAAGTACTTATATATATATCGGAAAGGTTCAGTGAATTGATAAAATAGTTTTAATACTTGTTGTTACCTGTGAAGAATTAACTCCCAATTATAAAAGTAGCAATACTTACCTGTGACTCCTGATGAACTGTTTGTGATGTACTGGTGGTACACCCATTTAAGTTCTCTTAAATGAAGGTTACTCTTTCTTTTAGTGAATTATGCCATACTGCCCTTGTGTAAATTAGGGCCGGGAGTAATTTTAATTACTCTGGTGCAATTGTAGTAATTCTATAATTTTTATATTACGTTTATGATGCATGATTATCGATTTTACCACCATAACACCACTTTGCAAAACTGATTCTCCCATTCGGGGAAAATTGGACTTGAAAAAACACTGAAACAACGTGATAGTGCAAACGCTTGTGATCGTCTTTTGATGAACGCCATCAGAGGGGTTGTTTTGAACTTGAGCAGCAGTTCTTTAATGCGGGCGGTCACTGTGCAGCATTTTGCATAGTTTTTTTACTCGATTGACTGGTAAATCTATTTGAAATGCATTTTTGACTTGCTATTCTGCCTAAACAGGCCATTTAGGTATTTTTGTAGTACAAAAAGCACTTATTTTTTTTTTTAAACAGGAAGTGCCATAGAGACTGGGAAGCTACTGTACATACAGTGGCAACTTCCCTTTCCAGTCCTGAAGCCTCCTCACTCTGCTTTGTCCATCCCTCAGTGACTTTGAATATGGATTTTGTAGGGAAGGCATCACTCTTTCTATTTGTCTGCAATTTCTGCGTGCCCACACCATTGGAATATTAACTTTATGGGAAAAATCAAATAAGTGTAATGCATCACTTTGTACAACATTTGCTGCTTGAGGGAGGGCATGAACAACTATTTTTTGTTCCTTTTTGTTTTTTTCTAAAAATTTAGTTTGTATCTTTATTGGGTGGTAGCCTGGAGTTTGGAATCGACTGGGGGCCCATGAAGGATTAACTTTAAGGTGAAATGTTTGCACTTTTTTGATGATGGAGTCCTAGTGTTAAATACACTTTTCTCCAGTCTCTTGTGTGGGTTTTGTGAATTTTGCACTGATTTCTTTACCTTTTTACTATAATATTGTTTTACTGTTTGGAGCCTAGTCAGCCAGGCACTAAACTTTGGGTGTATTTTTGATGTATTTTTCACATTCTCTGATGCTGTGCTATATGTTTGTTTTTCAAAAAAACCTTTAGGGGGCTCTGGTGTATGGCCTTGCATTAAATGGAAAATATATGTTTTTTGTGGCTGCATGTGCCTGTTGATGGCAAGGGTTGGGGTGACTCCTGGAGCCTAAGCCCATGTAGCCAGGCATCTTGATTTGTTCACAACTACCAGCATTTGATTTGAGTTTGTGTATGTGTGACATGGGCGATATTGTAGTTGGGGAATTGTTAAACCTAATTTTTTTTTCATTTTGGGAATTGCTGATTTAATGTTGGTATGTAAAGGGCAGTTTCCTGTGTGGGCACAGTCACATATATAAGTAAATAATATCTTCACAATCCTTTTCTTGCCCTGCTACCAGATATTTCTTCCTGAGAAGGAAAAGGTGCTCCAGGCAGAAAAGGGCAACTGTCTTCTTTGTTCTCCATGCCTCCTTATTTGCTGGTCATGCAGCAGTGGTCATTTTGTGTTGTCAATATGTGTTTTTGCACAGCCTGCAATGTGTTCTTGCATGAATTTTCTTTGCTGGACAATGGCTTTGTGTGGCCTTTGTGCATGTATATGTTTGAGGTGAACATTTTGTCTTTTTTCTCTTTGCTTCCTTCTTTGCTGGTCATGCGGCAACCAACATTTTGTGGAGCTAGTTAGTGTGTGTGATTGGTGGCCATTTTGTGTTTGTTTTTCATGCTTCCTTTTTCGGCGGCCATGTGGTGGATGAGCTATTTACCACTATTTTATGCAACCAGCGTGTGCTTCAATCCCTTTATACCACTTTTAAAAGCCATGTTCTAGAAACATTAATCGACAATGCCTATGACATTTTTGTAAATTTTTTGCCTTTTCTTCCTGATATATTTATCTGTACTTGTCAATGATTATAGTAAAGTATTGTTGTTTTTTTCATGTCTTTGATTTTGTCGTCTTCCATAGAGTCTCCATGGTCCATGGTAGGTCACCAGCAAGAAATTAATCTATTTTTTTTTTATTTCTGCCTGACTCCCATAGAGTACCCATAGTCCCTTGTAGGGCACCAGCAAATTATTTGATGTATTTTGTTTCATTTTTGCCTAACTAACATAGACTCCCCATGGTCTCCAGTGTGGCACCAGAAATTATTTAATTTATTTATAAATGTTGTTCCTGCATACCCTACCCCCTATATGGGTCCCATGGCTCTGTGGGGACTCAAGCTAACCTTTTCTGTGTAATGTTGTCATGTACATAATAGTTTTTACATGTTTTGGGTACACTGTTGATAAGCTTTGAGATGATGATGATTACTTCACTTGTGTTACATTGGCTAGATTCTGATTGCCCACGTTTCAATGCCTTTTTTGTTGTTTTGCTTGCAGGTACACAGAACATCACACATGGTACAGATATGGAGAGACATCTGCAAAGGAATTAGCTGACAGTGATACCTGAGTCATCCTCTGTCAAGAGCTTCTGCCCCTAATGCTAAGTGCCATCTGCTAGTGCTAAATAATGGCACCAAAAAGGAGGTTCTGGCCCAGAAAGTGGCCAATGGGGAGGAGAAACATCCGGTTGCCAGCCCTGGCATCAAACCTTCATAATTTTTCAGGAAATGTCACATACCTGCTGCACCCTCCTCTGTGCAGAAAGAGGCTGAGAGGATCACTCCTGCATCAATGGCATAACCACTACTAAAACCTAGAGCCATGTCTCTCAGCATTGCAGTGACTGCAGTCATGGAGAGCAGTGAATCTGAACTGCAGTTATCTAACCCGCAAACCGAATTATCACAGTAAAGTTGTCAACTGGAGAATGAAATTTCACCAATGTCAATGAAGATGAAGCTTCTTTGGTGGAGAGCTTAGTCCTTCACTTGAACACTAATCAAAGGCTGCAAAAAGAAATGATGTCCCCCAAAAACAAAACCTGTGCCACAATAATGGATCCACAATACACAAATGGGCTGTCCATTTTAATTCCTTTTACTGAAATGAGTGTCTTAGCTAACAAGGCTTGGATCATCAGTAAAGTGAGTGATCAAGAAGAAGAACACATTTGAGGCCAGGACAGACCTTTAGAAGTGCAGACTTCATTCTCCACACAGGGGTGTGCTGTTGGCTCACAGGTTCTGCAGCAGCAACCAAAACCATCGCCAGCTACTCAAAAACCCACAGCAACAAACGTTTCAAGTTCACTGCCAGCCTCTGCAATGACTTAGTTTCATTCAGCAGATCCTATGTCTAAGCAACGCAGGCACAAGCAGTGGTAGCACTAATTACAATTCAGAAGATGGTTCAAAGCAATCTGGATTATCCAACAGAGGAGTATCTGGATCAAGACCCATTGGCCTCTTGATATGGAAAGAGGGCTTAGTGGCCAGAGCTAATCAGACAGGCAATAAAGTATCTTCTACGTCTGGTAGCCAATGTGTCTTCAGAGTTTGTGCTTAGTGTAGCTGGTGGAGTTGTCACAGTCAGAAGGACTAGTCTCTAACCTCAAAACGTGGAGAGACTAGTGATGATTAAAATGGACAAACAGTTCATTCCAAAAGATTACATGGCTCCTGAGACAACCTTGGATGACAAGGGCAATTGGTCTGACATCTCAAATTTGGCCAGTGATTATCCACAAGATGACCCCTATGAGTTTGAGGATGAACTCTACTTTTCTGAATAATACAACAGAAGCTACATAGAAGGGCTGGTTAAACAAAGAAATATATATAATTTATATTTGATGAGCGTCTTACACCGCCTATTGTAAATAAATAACTGAAATGGAGTGGACCAGTCTGCATGGCACAGATAGTCAATTCGAGGAGGACACAGCAATTATTTATCCAGGGCTGGCTGAGTGGTCACAGCTGACAAAAACTAAGTCAACCTTTGGTTCAACCGTAGACTTTGAAATTACCAAATGGTGACAGTCTGCCGCAATAAAAAGCCTCCCCTTACTAAAAACAAGTTAAGCAACATGATGTCCCCCATCCCTATCCTTTGTTTCATTCCCTTGCTGGGCTGCCAGTGAATATTTAAAAGTCTGCCCCATAGTGTGTGTCACTTGCATGGAGAAGACAAACTCATAGGTAAATGGACACCATACTTGGAACAGGTACCTTACTTGCACCAATGAGTATTAACAAACAAATGATTCATGTTAGGGTTGCTGGGGGGGTCCGGTAAATTAGACTTGATAATGTAATATCTGGGGGATCATTCAACATAAATCCTTGCCTTTCATATTTTATTAGGATATATCCTTTCATTAACTTAAGTCCATCATCTCTAGGTTCTGCTGAGACCAGTAACTTTATTTACTGAGACTAAAGCAATCCTCAAATTGTTTCGATTTTCTTGTTCAGCAGTACACAGATTTATCTCGTACAGGTAAATTCTTAAAGTGCCATTAACAGCCAGAAGAAGGACCATTGCCTACCAGCTTCAATGGGGAACAAGAGGACTCATAGAGTCCTACCACTGTGGACTTGAGAGAGGTGCGGTGATTAGGAAAATTCAGAGTAGTGACTCAAATGGCAAACTCTAATCAAGTGGTTGATTTGTGGTCTGTTTCACTAGACACAACAAAATGTTGTTATTGTTAGAGTGATTAGTCAAGTACAGACAGGTCATTGTCTGGGATTGGCGGTATAAGATTAATTCTTCTCACTTCTCAATTAATGGCACACCACTGCACCAGCCTATCCTCCTCCCTCCTGCGCCTCAATGATAATTATGCTTATTGCTTACCTTGACTCTCCTAAATTTTAACTTTTTATTTTTCAATTACCAGGCCATCTATTCTGTAAGAAGAATGTTCATTAAATCTCCAGCTTTGCGCTTCACCCCTGCGCCCAACACAAACAATGCCAAAAGAATGGAGATGGACCTTCCATTTGTATACAATAACATTTTTCTTTTCCCAACTGTTACTATTTTCTAAACTGTGTGGCTCCTCCCTATTTTGCTTTTTCCAAACCTATGTGACAAATTGATTAGATAACTGTAGAGTCTAGGGGCTGAAGGACTGTTTGCTCTTGGCAAAAGAACTGTCATCTTCCTTCCCCGGCAGATGTGATGTACTCCTCGACTTGATGAATATTCTGCTTGTCTCTCTCTCACCTTTACCCAATTTACCCTAACCATCCATTCATGAAACCCCTAAAACTCTTCCCCCCAGTTTTGTGCGATCAGTTGAGGTGTTTGTTAATTTCCATAATCAACAGACCTCACACTTGGCGGGGTGGATGTGTTTAAAGCAATGCCAACTGTTACAGGAGATGGTTACCAAAATGTACACATTTGCCCAAACCACCCCTCTTCCCCAGGCATGAAAGGGACATCATAGTACAGTATATAGACTTAATTACCACAATGTTTTTTTACAATCAATGCCAGGTGGATTCTATTGAAGAAACCTTCTCCTGAATCTGAATTCCTAAGACTTGAGGGCTTTATCATGCTTACTTTAGTAAATAACTCAAAGCTATGTTGCTAGCTGTTGTTGTGTTGTCCTGGTGGTCTCAGTTTTAGATTTTATGGCAGGACACGGAAGCTAACATTATGCAAATCTCCTTTTATTGCCCGCTCACAGCGACAACAATAGAAAGAGTTTAGAACTTTAAAACATTCCACTCAAGTATATAGCACAGTAACATGCAGCCATCTTCCTTCTTTTGTTGTTGCTGCTCACAAGCTAAGTACACTTGTCTTATCTCTTACACTTGGGTTAAGCTTTCGCTGTTTACACCGTAGTTTTGAAAATCTTTGATTATGAGGGCATACATTATACGTTCATTGTGGCTTGGAACATTGTTAGGTGAGCTTTGTTGTGTAACATTCATGTTTTGTGCATTTTAACAGTAGATGTTAACATATACTTATTAGGTGTTATTCATCATGTCATATCTTTAAATTGTACAAACTTTTTTATAGAGTTAGTTAATTTATTTCAGCCTTACCTACTTTATTGTAAGCCTCAGGGGAGGCAGTTGCTGCAGCGTTCAAAAAATGCGCACTGAGCGGATCTCGCTCGCATATAGCCCTCAGCACACGCACCTGGCTCCTTCGGTGTAGCACGTTTTCATGCGCCACCCATATCCAGGAGCAGGGGCACTCACAGGCTTTCCTTCATAGCCGCAAGCCCCTGTGCGCTTTGTGAGGAATCCGGTCTGGTTGCAGATCTGATGCGACCGGACCGGGGAACAAACAATCTCTTCCTCGCTCTCTGGTGCAGTGCGCTCTTCAGCCAGCAGCCACACCTCCTCTACGCACCGTACCAAGGCAGGAATGATCCCTGGCGATAACGCATAGAGCAGACTCGTCGGCCGCCATCTTAGGTCTTTGGGAAATCATAATTTCCCATTGTTATACGCCCATTTTGACAGTTTGGGCAATTTTATTTTAACGCATAGAAAGACGGTTGTCTGCTGAAATACAACAGTCACAACCACCGCATTTCAAGCAAGGTTGCCCCATAGTGACCCCTAGTGACCCATAGTGACCCCTTGCAATTGAGCATATTATAGAGTTATTCCCTTCTTTTCTTACTTTAACCATTGTACCTCTGTGTAGCAATATGTAGGAGGAACAGCTAGAGGGCGGTATTGAAGGGAAGCTAGAAGAGATGGTAAACAGGGCAATAGGAAAATTAATGGGGTCACTGGATGAAGCCATCAATAGGAAATTAGAGTGTATTACTGAAAAGGGTTTGGACCAAGGCTGGGTGGGCTGCGGAGATCCACTCCGCGGAATTCCATGGAGTAATCAAAAAACTCTGTGAAAATCCACAGAGTTCCACTTGCAGGTGGAGTACCATCTTCACCATTAGAATTTTCGAAATGGTGCATTAATGTACTCTGAGCTGCGGCAGGGCTTCGGAGGGAGGGGCTCTGTAGCCAGTGGGAGAAGCAGCTATTGCTCAGCCCTTACCACACAACATTGCACAACGGCCATAGACTAGCTTCTGAGGAGCATGCATGGACGGCTAAATCTGCATACAAAATATAAAAAATTGCAAGTGAAGGGTCTTACATCATTACATTCATATTGTAGGAATGAGGAAAGCTTGAGTCTTTAGTACTCACAACTGCAACACTGGCCTTTGAATTTGGGGCATTCCGGTGGGGGTCGGGTGGGGCCCACAGCATTGTAGGCAACCTCATCACGATGCCCAAGCTGGACATGCCCACGGCAACTGCTAAGTCGACACCGTGAGGCAGCGGCAAAGCAAGGAAGAAAACGTGGAGAGCAAGGTGCACAGGTGCCTCTCTCGCGATGAGATCTCTTCCAGCAGAATCTTCCCTCCTGCCGGGGATTCTGGGATTGCCAGCCTTGCTTTCGTCGGGACACCGCCTCCTCCAGCAGTCTGGGAAATGTAGTTTTTCCACATCTGCTTCTCAGAGCACGCTGATAAACTCTGCTCCGCCGGTAGTTTTGTGGAATTTACTGAACTCTGCGCTCCAAGCGGAGTGCGAAATTGGCAAAACTTTGCATACTCCGCCGGCAGAGTAGAGTTTATCACCCACCCCTGTTTGGACATCTCTGATCAGCCCCAATGCTAGTGCTGGGTGTATGAGATCCAGAGGAAGAGAACTGCAGGTGGCAATACTCATAAAAAGACTAACCCTGGGCGGGTAACTCCGCTCCACCAGCAGAGTTTGTGGAGATTGGCCTACTCTGCGCTCCGTTGCGAACGCGGAGGTAGGCAAAACTCCGCCTCCGTGGCGGAGTGGAGTTAGCCGCTCCCTCCCCCCTCCCAAATTCTTTAAAAATGATAAAAGAAGGCACTTACTTGCATTTCTGCCGCCTCCCCTGTCTGGCCGCTATCCTTCCTGCTCCTCTTGCGTCTTCTTCATTGAAAATAACACTACGTTGTACGTCTTGTGAGTGCGCATTCATGGGCTATTCATCGGACCTCTGACCAAGCTATTTGAAATTGTAGAGGTCACTTACCTAAGTGAGGCTCTAGTTCACCCCAGGGAATTTTGCCAGTGGTTGCAGAGAGCTTCCTGCCTCTTAGGAAATGCAAACACAGCCCTCTCTAATGAAAGGAGAAAGCGCATCCTCCTTAAATTAGATTTCAAACTTATCGAATTGGCAAGTAAGGAAGGAGGCCCTTCCACCCAGGGCCATCTCTTTGGGAATGATTTTATAAAGGACATATCCAAGTACATAGGGGTGTTTAGCTCTGTACAAAAATCCAAAAAGATATTAAACAAGTTTTTCAAGATTGGGTTTTTGGAAGGGCCGGGAGAACGAGGGGTTGGTTCCTTGGCCGAGGTCAGCCTTCTTCTAGACCCTTTATGGGACGTGGCAACAGGTTCAACCAGCAGTCTAGCTTTGGGTCCTATCAGAATTTCTATCGATCCAGACGAAAACATCCAAAGAAATAACATTCTCTCAAGAGGATACAAAAATAGTGACACAAGAAGTAGAAGATTACATTTTAAATTGCAATTTGCACAGTTTCACTCACCCGCATTTGATTGCTCCCACGACCCGGTCCGACTCGGCAAGTGCCGTTGAGCGGAGGGCGTTCTCGGGAGTCACTTTCAGGGCGGGACACTTCCGGCTGCAGTCAGCGCACTAGTCTTCGCGCTTCACTGCTACTTAACCGGATGCCCGATCGCACGCGCAGCGGACGCGGCAGAACCTGATTAGAGGTAGTGCTGCTAGCTGCTGAAAGATGCTTATCTGTTGCTTAAATCTTTTTAGCCTGTTTTAAACAAAATCTGTACTGTTTTGCTTCGCATGTTCCTTTCCCTACATTTTAAATTGCAATTTGCACAGTTTCACTCACCCGCATCTGATTGCTCCCACGCCCCGGTCCGACTCGGCAAGTGCCATTGAGCGGAGGGCGTTCTCGGGAGTCACTTTCAGGGCGGGACACTTCCGGCTGCAGTCAGCGCACTAGTCTTCACGCTTCACTGCTACTTAACCGGATGCCCGATCGCACGCGCAGCGGACGCGGCAGAACCTGATTAGAGGTAGTGCTGCTAGCTGCTGAAAGATGCTTATCTGTTGCTTAAATCTTTTTAGCCTGTTTTAAACAAAATCTGTACTGTTTTGCTTTGCATGTTCCTTTGCCTACATTTTAAATTGCAATTTGCACAGTTTCACTCACCCGCATCTGATTGCTCCCACGCCCCGGTCCGACTCGGCAAGTGCCGTTGAGCGGAGGGCGTTCTCGGGAGTCACTTTCAGGGCGGGACACTTCCGGCTGCAGTCAGCGCACTAGTCTTCGCGCTT
Organism: Calotriton arnoldi; assembly: GCA_963921515.1. Classification (NCBI taxonomy): domain Eukaryota; kingdom Metazoa; phylum Chordata; class Amphibia; order Caudata; family Salamandridae; genus Calotriton; species Calotriton arnoldi. The sequence goes on from CAWUFW010015585.1 coordinate 279,945, forward strand.
CACTGCTACTTAACCGGATGCCCAATCGCACGTACAGCGGACGCGGCAGAACCTTATTAGAGATAGTGCTGCTAGCTGCTGAAAGATGCTTATCTGTTGCTTAAATCTTTTTAGCCTGTTTTAAACAAAATCTGTACTGTTTTGCTTCGCATGTTCCTTTGCCTACATTTTAAATTGCAATTTGCACAGTTTCACTCACCCGCATCTGATTGCTCCCACGCCCCGGTCCGACTCGGCAAGTGCTGTTGAGCGGAGGGCGTTCTCGGGAGTCACTTTCAGGGCGGGACACTTCCGGCTGCAGTCAGCGCACTAGTCTTCGCGCTTCACTGCTACTTAACCGGATGCCCGATCACACGCGCAGCGGACGCGCGCAGCGGGCGCGCCGAAGGCAAGCCCGTCTGCGCCCGTCCGCGCCCGGCCTGGACCAGGGGCCTCGACCCCTGGCAGTTTAAAAAATAATCTCATTTATAGTGCTCAGACATTGATTGATCTGAGAGGGGCCACTGGTATCAACTGTTTACACTCTATGAACATTGCTAACAGTCCCTCTTGCTGCTCCTATTGTAATTTTAAGTTTCAACCCCACAGCAAGGATGCACCTTTACTTGGCCCTTCCTTAAAACTCTTCCTCCTAAATTGTCGTTCCCTTCCTAGGCATTAAGTTGAACTTGCACTCCTACTAGACGACCTTGAACCAGATGCCTTATTCCTGACGGAAACCTGGTTACAAGACGAAGTTGACCCAGTCATTATTCAAACCCTGCCACTTGGATATTTAATACACAGAGTAGACCGTAAGACTGGAAGAGGTGGGGAACTAGCTATAATATTCAAAGACAACTTTAGTTGCCGGTCTTCTACGGACGGGCCACCAGACTGCGAAAGCTTGAACCTCTCTCTAGAATTTTCACCTACCAGCACCTTTTCCGGCTTACTGCTCTACCGACCCCCAGGTCCCATAGGTCAATTTCTTAGTGCACTTCCCACACTTGTTGCCAACTTAGCACTAACTCCAGCTAACTTTACAATACTGGGGGATCTAAACATCCACATGGATGACCCCTCCAACCATCTGGCAAATGAGTTATCAACAAGCCTCTCGGCACTCCAAATTAAACAGAAAGGCTTCGCCCCCACGCACGACAAAGGCCATCTCCTTGACCCTGTGTTCAGTAATGATGAGAATCTCTTGGTTGGCACTCCCATCCCCCTCCCTTGGACTGATCACTCACTAATTCCCCTGGTCTGGGAGACCTTGGCCCCCACTCCACCCCAGAGTGCTATTTTGACATTAGAAAGGAAATGGTCGAATCTCTCCATTAGCCAATGGACTACAGCTCTTGATGCCACCAGACCTCAAAGTGACCCTAACCCTGAGATGGCAAATAATAACTTCAATTTATGGATCCAAAGCTCATTGGACACTATACTTCCCAAAAACCCTCTCATAAGAGACTTAAGCAAAAATCGGCACCATGGTTTTCCCCTAAATTAAGGGAGCTTAAGCAGACTTGCAGGAAATTTGAAAGGAGATGGAGACAGAATTTTGCAGAAGAGAGGAAAAATGATTATAGAGAGGCAATTAGGAGTTATAAGGCAGAAATAAAAATCGCACAAACCACCTTCTACGAGGAGAGGATCAATGCAGCTGCCAACTCTCCTAAAGAGATCTTTCGTATCGCTAAATCCCTCTCCAACATGCCACATAAACCCCCCAAAACGGAGGAAGCGCCAGATCGTTGCAACAATCTGACAGAATACTTTCATCAAAAAATCCATTTGATATGTCTGCATTTTCCTCCCCATCTGACTGAGTCCTCAGCTCTCAGCACTAGAAGTTTGCACCCCGAACTAAAGTGCTCTCTAGGAGAGTTTCCTTTGTTAGACGCAGATTCCCTGGATTCTCTTATTTCTAGGGTAACCTCGGGCTCTCCCATGGATCCTGCGCCTCCGCAGTACCTCTCATTAGTCACCAATGCTATTCGCCCAGTCATCTTAGATGCCTTAAACTCCTCCATTACTTCCGGCACGGTACCCCTGGCATGGAAATGTGCTCAGGTTAGAGCCCTTTTGAAAAAACCCAATCTAGATCACTCCAATATGGCCAACTACCGTCCCATCTCTCTCCTTCCATGGCTGAGTAAGTTGATTGAGAGACACATAAATTCCACGCTGGTACAGTACTTAGAATCCAACAACTTGCTTCATGTCTCTCAAACAGGATTCCATCCTCAGCTCGGGACTGAGACAGCCCTTCTGGCTGTAACAGAGGAGGCAAGGAGACTTCTGGACCAGGGCGGCTCAGCAGCAATCATTCTTTTAGACCTCAGTGCCGCCTTCGACACTGTTGATCATAATATCTTGCTTGAGCGCTTAAAAAATCTTGGAGTGACAAACTTGGCACTTACCTGGTTTCAGTCCTTTCTAAAGGATCAGTTCTTTCAAGTCTTTGAAGGAACTGCCACATCAAACCGGCGGCCTCTTAGCTGTGGGGTCCCCCAGGGTTCTTCCCTGAGCCCCACGCTTTTTAACACCTATATGGCCCCATTGGCAGAGATAGTCCTTCCATTCGGCATAAAGATCATTACATACGCAGATGATACCCAATTGGTTGTGGCATTAAACCACCCTGAGGGATCATCCTGCGCCCTAGGTACTTGCCTAGAGGCGGTAGCCGAATGGATGGATCACTCCCACCTCAAGCTAAATGGGGACAAGACCGAATTGATGTTTCTGGGCAATTCTCCATCACCCTCCTCGGCACTTATATGGCCGACTTGTCTTGGCCCTATTCCCACCCCAAAGCAGCAGATTAAGAGCCTAGGCATGTGGCTTGACAGTTCTCTCTGTTTTAATCATCAAACCACTAAGCTCTCTGCTACATGTTTCAGTCAAATGAGAATGTTAAGAAAGATCCTCCCCCTGCTCCCTTTCCAGACGAGGAGGATTATGGTGCAAGCCCTCATACTATCCCGCCTGGACTACGGGAACGCGTTGTACTTGGGCGCCCCTCAGTCCACAATTCAGAGATTACAAGTGATCCAGAATTATGCAGCTCGCCAACTTCTCCAGATTCCTCGGAGACAATCAGCAAAACCTGCCTTGAGGAATCTTCACTGGCTTCCAATTCGGTTCAGGATACATTTCAAGGCCATGTGCCTGGCCCATAGAGCTATGTGGAAATCAGGCCCAGCCATCATTCAGTCCCTGGTCACCCCCTATCAACCCCCTAGGAGTCTTCGTTCCAGCTCCGCTTTTCTTGCTGCCCCAAGGAAAGTACGAAGATCCAGATGGGGTGGACGCTCTTTCTCTCTGAATGCCTCCAATCTTTGGAATTCTCTCCCCCCTACCCTTCGAGGGGAACCAAACATACTGGCCTTCCGAAAACTTCTCAAAACTCATCTTTTCAGTACTTCACGTTAGCATGACATACCTATCTGTCTGTTCGCTCCACAAGCGCTAGGAGGCCTCAGGGTAGCTAAGCGCTATAGAAATCCAATTTCATTCATTCATTCATTTACTGGCAAAAGGAGCAATCCAGGAGGCATAGGACTCTGGGGTAGGCTTCATCAGTAACATTTCGTAAAGAAGGACAGAGGAATGAGGCCTGTCATAAATTGGTGGTCTATCGCCACTTCATAATGGAAGAGATTTACTTTTTAAGGGACATTTTTCAGAAAAGGAGACTGGCTAGCAAAATTAGACCTCAAGAATGCATATTTGGCATCCACATCAGAAATACCTCCCCTTGACTTGGAAAGGCAGGCTTTGGGAGTTCTCAAGTCTCCCCTTTGGTCTTTCCTCAGCACCTTAGTGCTTCACCATAGTCCTACGCCCAGTAGCGGCTTGGCACCAGGCGAGGGGAGTAAGACTAATAATTTATCTGGACGGCTTTCTAATAATGGGGCAGACCAGAGAACTTCAACTAGAACACACAAATTGGACAATTCAGTTACTAGAGAAACTAGGTTTTATAATAAACCAGTAAAAAATCCTGCTTAATACCAGGTCAGGACATACAGTTTCTGAGCTTTATTATAGACACGGTTCAAGCAGAGCTCCGGCTACCAAAGAAAAGTTAAAAATAATTACACAAAGAGTTTAGGACGGTATTAAAGGAAAAGCAGATATCGCTAAGGACCTTAGCAAGGATTTTGGGCCTGTTATCTTCAACGAGTCAGGCAATATTCCCAGGCCGCCTATACTATCAGGCCCTCCAAAGACTCAAACCAAAGTGCTCACAACCCAGTTGGTCGTACTCACAAATGCTGCCTTTAGATCAGGAATTAAGGAAAGAACTGTTCTGGTGGCTGAGGAATACAGAAGCATGGAATGGGAGGGCCATTGTCGGGTGAGGAACCTGAACTGGTAACAAAATCGGATGCAAGTTTAGAAGGACGGGGGGCGAGATGTGGGAACTCTTTCACCAGGAGTTGCCGGACGGCTCAAGAGAGGAAGTTACACATCAATTGCTTAGAATTGTTAGCAGGTTAATTTGCAGTATGCAGTTTACACAAGGAATGATGAGATGCTGTATGATGCTCTGTATGGACAACATATCAGCAGTGAGGTATGTCAGCAAGATGGGTGGACCTCATTCCAAGGGTCTAACAGACTTAGTGAGGGACTTTTGGAACTATTGTCTGAGCAGAGGAATTTCTGTTGTAGTGTAACATATTCTTGGCTCAAGCAATGGTGTAGCGGACTGGTTCTCACTGAACTTCAGGGACTCCAGCAACTAGAGATTGAACAGAGAGGTATTTCTCAGTATTCAGGAGAGAAGGGGCCCCTTCAGAATGGATCTCTTTGCAGACAGGTTAAACACACAGGTGACAAGGTTCTTTAGCTGGAAACCAGACCCACAGGCTTGAGGGGTAGATGCTTTTCTGCAGGATTGGATGGGTTTAATACCTTATGCCTTCCTGCCGTTTGCCATGCTACCAAGAGTTCTCCTGCAAACATGCAGATGCAGGGAAAAGTAGTGATAACTCTACTTCAGACATCACAAGCTTGGTTTTCGATAATGTTAAAAATGACGATAGATTTCCCAATACTAATGATGAATTTCAAGACTGCAATCCTAGGGCCAAAGGGAGAATTTCATCTTCTCGTGGAAGAGTGTCTTCTCACCATGATGGCTTGGAAGATTTCAGGTGACAGTGGGAAATCCCTGGGTTTTCGGCAGATGCTTTCCCACTCATATCAGATTCAAAGGCTTCTGGAACAAGGAAAGCATATCGACCGGCTTGGAGCAAATGGGTTTTTTGGTGTCTTTGAAGGGGTTTCAATCCTGTTTCTGCTGATTTAGTACATATGATGAACTTTTTAACAGAGTTGTTTGGATCAGGTTTTCATACAGAACAGTAAATGTTTATAGGTCAGCTATTTCAGCTGGACACTGTTTGGTAGATGGCATACCTGTTGGCCAGAATGTATTGACAAGGATAATCTCACCCACAGCGAGGTATACTTCACTGTGGGATGTTAAGAGTGTTTTACAGGTTTTACAGGTTTTAGAAGATTCGGATGAGAACTCTACTTTATCACTGAAACGTATTTCCGACAAACTGATAGTCTTACTCTGTCTGGTGTCATTTAGGCGCACATCAGATGTAAGAGTTTTAGGTTTTAAGAGCAAAGCATACCAACCTGAAGGGGTCTGTTTTTATGTTAAAAGAAGAACAAAAACATTGTCTACCACTATTTTCTACCCTTACTTCAAGTTAAAAAAAACCTTTATTAAAAAAAATAATAAACTCCTACCCTCTCCTCTTACAACCTCCCTACCCCCTCACCCAAGAAACTCCTAAAACAATCCCCAATGGTCCTTACCACCCTCTCCTTCCACAACAGGCCCACCCAACATCCTAAAAAGTTCAACTATCCTGTCCCCAACTGTTCTCACCCGCAGCTCCCACAACAACAGTCCCACCCTCTGTATAAATATAAGCCTCCGTAGCCTCCTGTTTCTTACCAAAGTCCTGCTGACCCTGGTTCAGGTCCTGCACACGATTATTGCAGAGGACAGTGGTTGGTAGTGATGTTGCTGGAGGGGATGTGGATGGAATCCTCAGCTGCCTGTGTGGCAATGACATCACTGGTTTCCTTCCGACTGGTAGCCCTAGCCAATGGTGGCTGCTGCTGCCTCCACTTCCTGCTCGAGGACCACAAGCCAGCAGTTTTCGGCCACAATTGCCTCAATTTACTGAAGGCGCAGCTGAGTGGGTGTCTCCCACTGGGAGTGGGCCTCTGGGACAGGTTTTCTGGCAGGAGTAGCTAGATGACCCAAAGATAAAAATATTCGATCAATCTTATGTGACTCGATTTAAATTAAGGTATGTTTTGGAGTTTGAACAGGATTAGGAATGCCAGGAGGTCTGCCCTTAGCAAGCTAGTGCGATGGCTATGTTTTTTTTACCACCAAAGCCTTACAACGCCCGCCTGTGACACTCTGCGGAATTTTTCGGAGTTTTTGGACAATTCCTCAGAGTGAAACTCCGCGAGCTCACCCCAGCCCTAGGTAAAATACAGGAGCTGATATGCAACTCCAGACCAGTGTTTCACTGGAGCAGCGTTAAGTACAAGGATCCCCCATTCTTCGTCCTCTTCACTTATAGGGAATTGGTCACACACATGGCTCATAAGTGGTATTAAAGTTGCCCGCAAAAATAGCAGTATCATGAGAATCAAAAGAATCCCTATGTTGGACAAGGTCCCAAATCAACTCAGTCTCCCCCTCCCCTGGCCAAACTGTTATAAAAAATTGTACAGAAAGTAAGTAAGGGCATCAATTCTAGTGCTGGATATACCCATGATGTCATGTGAGATTGGGGAAACGGGACATATTTTGACATTGATGTTTAATTTAACCCAGGTAAGAAGACCGCCGGACGGACAACCCTTTCCAATGATACGGGCAGGTCCGTGATAAGTCAATCATCTTGATCTATGAGGTGGATCAATTGCCCAGGTTTCCTGGAAAATACACAAGTCAAATTGGTCAAACAAACTCCCCCAAGACTGTTCACTCAACTTGCCCTTGATTCCCACAATATTCCAGGAGAGCATATTAAAAAGTAACGGCTGTACAGGGAAATAGGTCAGAGGGAGTAGAGACAGGGTCAGAGGGGGTATCTGCAGGTAGGGAGTCGCTATCTAAATGCAACGTTTCTAACTCAAGGCAATGGTCCCCACTACTGGCAAGAACAGTCATGGACACCCCATTCAGTCAATCCACCATTGATGTACCCAAAGGATCATCCTGATTGTGATGGTTGCCCTTCCTCTGGGACAATGAGTCACAGTGTACCAGAGGATTACATTTAAACTTGGCTGTTGGTCTCACTATCAGACAGCGGTGCAACTCAATGTTCACCAAGCCCTCGGCCAGAAACCTTGATTTCATCGCAAGCCTATTATTGTTGAAAGAGCCCCAGGGGCCGGAAGGGTCATGGATTCATTTCGCATTAAGAATGTCAGAGCGGACCACCGAGTAACAATGATGTTTGGATCGTATTTGAAAAATGCATTTATTTACAAGCACACACATTTATGAATATATGATACACATCATATTAAGACATTGGATGCACACACTTCTTTTGTATGTTCTTTATTTATTTTGTCTAAAAATGTATTTCTTTATTCTTGTCTTCTTAAAACCAGATTTCTTGTGTAGGCTATACATGAAATCTGATAAAAAAGTTTATGCATTCCATGTCTTAATAAGATGTTATAATAAGTTGTGTATCATATATTCATAAATGTGTGTGCTGATCCTTCTTGTTAAATAACATTATGGAGTTTTACTCCTGTTAGGGAGACTAGGAGGCTGATCTTCCAGATTAAAAGCACCACAAAGTTTGATTGAAATAACCTGATGTGATAAGTGCATTCTTTCTTTGCCTCAGCCTCATTTTTTGTAAATCACTCATTTATTTATAAGTGACTCGGTTTCTTCATGGGCAGACTCAGTTAAAGTAGGGATCTTGGTCATAAACATCGAGGTTGTTGGCGTGTTTCCTGTCAGGGCCACAATAGCTAAACTAGGGCGGGCTCCTGTCGCTACCTCTCAGGGAAGCATGATAATAAGACTGAATCCATCCATGCTGTCTTGTGGGTTTCGATTTTGGTGAATTTTTGTGTATTCCTTGGAGGCAAGGCTTGGGCCGGGCAAGCAGGACAGGATGCAGGTTTGTCAATGAAGGCTGGAGCGTTAGGTGAGCGAGAATTAGCAACAGATGTAGTGCGATTTGAAACCATTTGATTTCTTGCACTATTACCTTCATTGATAAGTGTTGTAATAAGTGGGACATGGGGCACATTGGGAAGTTTTGAAAAGTGGAAACCCTGCTACTAGTCTTAACTCTTCAAGTTGGGCAGTTAATAATGTTAATTAGGACTTTAGGGAGAAACATCAGACTACAAACTGCCTACCAAGTTAAGAGCTTGACTACCCTCAATACCAACATGTACATTTCAATCAGTGACCACTAATTCTATAGGGGGGGGGCATGAGGCGGGGGCAGTACTAATGACCCAACAGATTTAGATGAAATCTTGAAAGGGGGCAGGAGAAGCCAGAGGTGTAAATCTGTTAGCACATATTATAAGTGGGGACAATGGTATCAGTATTTTCTCAACAGTAGGGGATTTAAGTGGGGGAGGGGGTAGGTTGTTGCTGGGGCCAGCCAGGAGAGAACGGCTGAGGGCCAAGTTAGAATTTGAACAGTCATGCAACACTGTAGGTGCTTTAGTTTTCCACTTCTTTTGGAAAATGGAGGGAACTCTCTTCAAATTTTTAGGAGGTTGCGTCCAAGGACATTTGCCTTCCCCCAAGAGACATTCCACTTCCTCGATAAGTGTGTCAATATCCTTCAGGGTAGTGTTCTCCAGTAGACAGTTCATTACAATGGGAGAGGCTGGTTTGAGATTTTTAACCCTCTTTCCCTGGGTAGAGTCTGTTGCCTTTTGTTTCCCCGTAGCCTATGTCATAGCGTCACTGCAGAGCATCTGTATATCTATTGGGCCTTAGGGATGTAAAAATGACTCAATTATGCACAGATTAAAAACTCCTCGAAGCAGGCAAAGGAACACTAACCCATTGTCAAGGAAAGGAATCCCAGTGTGGGAAAGGCACTGCATGCACGAAATGGCCAGAGTCATTAGCGGCTCCCCCAAGGAAGAAGGCTATAATCCTTACCCCAGTTTAATATAAAGTTTGATTTTGAAAATGTATGCATGCATAATACTTATGCAAACATTGCTGTATTAATAAATACACTGAATGTTTCTAATCAGATCGGGCACCTCCTCCCCATGGAGACTCTGCTGTGCTCATGCCCACCCACAGGCTAGGACAGCAAGCAAATTGCTGATCCATGACACGCTGCTCCAAGTCAGGAGGTAGACACTGGAACGAAGCCTGAGATGTCATGCCAGAACTGAGTAACAGTCACCGCAGTGCCATTGGGTCTATTTTCTCATTCTCGAGGCACCTTTGAGACGTATCTTCGCTGGTGCGGTTGTACAGTGGGCTTTGCTGTGGTAAGAATTGCCTGTGACTCTGCTCCTCTGTTAGCCCTCTATAGCCTCCTCCAACCCAGTCGCTACTGTACACCCCACCACTCTGCCTCCGCTGCCACTCTGTCCAACTCATGCAGGGAGCCAAATGAGTTTAGACTTATGGCAGTGCAGCTGACAAGTAGAATTGGTGTGAGTGAATGCACAAGTAATGCGTAAGCGATGCAGGGGAGGCATTGGAAGCAGTTGGCAGCCATTGGCAGATGTCAGTGGGTGCTAGGAGGAGCTGCATTGATTTCCTGAGGCCTCCCCCCTTTCTTGCTTCTTTCCCTCGCAGGAATCTGGTTGGAATCTGACCGTTCCTGGGCTGACTGCCTTTTGGTCAACGCAGGTCTCTAAAACCATCACTTTTAAGGTTCTGAGGTTTCAGAAGCACATCTGAGCGCACTCATCAAGCTTGTGGGTGGAGGTGGTGGCACTCAGTAACAGCCTGGGGAGGAGGTGAGTGATTTATAAACTTTCTAGTGAGGCAAATTACTGTGCTGCTGGCCACCTGATGGGAGCTCCAAGCTCCGAGCTCTGAGCTCCAAGCCTTCTTTGTTTACCCGCACTGTAAGGCCTCAAAGATCAAAGGACGTAGGGCCTGATTATGACTTTGGTGGTCTAGGAGTGGGCCGCCATGCCGGCGCCCCACTCCCAGACCGCCAAAGTCAACTTCTGCCCACCTGCTAGATTACGAGTTTCCTCGTTGTCTGGCGGGTGGGCAAGGCAGAGTCCCCATTGCGGTGCTTATTAAAAGGCACCACAATGGAAGCACCTAAGCTGTTCCTTCACGGCATGGACTGTGCAGTCCATGCTTTGCAGGAAAGGGGATTCATGCAGACAGAGGGGCACAACATGTCCCCCCTGCATGCATCCCCGTGCACAGGGGCAACAGGGGGCCAGGCCCCCTTTGTTTCCCCACCGTCAGCCTTTTCATGGCGGGCTCACCTCCATGAAAAGGCTGGGGGTGGGGAAACTCATAATATGCTTGGCTGTGCAGCAGCAGCACGCCAAGCATATTGCTTCCCCAGACCGCCAGGGATCGCAGATCCCTGGTGGTTGCGGCAGTCCCCTGGAGGTCCGACTGCTGTACTCATAATACAGCAGTTGGACCTCTGGTGTGGCAGTCCCTGACCGCCACTGCACCTTCAACGCGAGTATGGCCGTCCTACAGACTGCCAAAATCGTAATCAGGCCCTAAGACTCTGGTTGGAGTGAAGTCACGAAGTCCCGCACAGTGGGAGGTGTGCTGCTCAAACTTCGGCCTCCCTGAACTTTTGCTCTTTCTACTAACAAGAGAGATGCTGTTCAGGGTCTCATTTCCTTACATGATGGGGAAAAAGGAACTATCAGGAAGGAGAGATACTCATACTTCCCATACATCCGCCCCAAAGCCCACGTATATAGATTAAATGCTGGAAAGGGCAATTGGAGTGGTGTCCACTGAAATTGCGTTAACAGAAAGAAGAATATCTTTAGCTCCAAGTTCCTCCCACCTGCTCATGCAGCCTATGCTGACAGAATCAGCATTTGAGAGTCTTTTTCCAAATGCCATTGTGGTCTTGGAATCAACACCTACTACCTCACCACATGTCCTAACAACAAGGCCTGCCCCAACACCTTCTCAAAAACCCAAAGCAAAGAGGGTAACCGGTGCACAGTAAACAGTTAAGCCAGCGATGGCCCCAATCCCTACTGTCCTGTACAGTCCAAAGCCACACTCGAGAAGGCTGTCCAGTGTGATGATCCATCAACGTTGCCTTCACCGCTGATGGGGGTCCAGAGGGGTCCATGGGGGTCCAGAGTGCATGGCATTAATTATGGCATTAATTATGGAATGTTATATGGAGGAATTCAAGCTTACTTTAAAAGCAGAGCTCGCACCACTATTTGCCTGTCTTGATCGGGTAGGCCAAAAATTAGAGGTCCTACAAAAAAGTAAATCACCACTAAAGCCCGCAAACTCCACTAGAGTAGAGAAGCAGCACAACAAGATGCCTTAGAGCTGCAGATAAGAAACACTTCTCTTCCTAACCATAAACCGAGCTGTGCCTCACAACCTGTCTGCAATGAGAATCATGCGATAACCTCTAAAGGATGTCCCCAAGCTCCAGGAGTAGCTGTGGCAGGTCTAATACAGGTGGCCAAACCAATAGTCTGGTCACACAATATCCACAACTCCCTCCAGAATGCACCCTCTACCTAATCATACTTAAAGATGTTCCAGTCCTTCCGTCCCAGTCTACTGAGGATTCCTTGGCCTTGAAAAACAAACGCATCCACTAGCTCTGTTCCAACTCTGGATGGTTACAAGACATTTCACGGGAGGTCCTCTCTGCCAGCAGGGTTCCATGATAAGGTATCCATCCTAAGGACACTATCAGAGACTGTGTGCTAATCAATTTTAGGAAACCAACAATTTCTGAAACATTACTATATTGTTTAAACAAGTTCTCTTTACCATCGAGCCAAATCAAAGCTCTCCCATTAGGGTTTTTTTAGAGGCCACCCCTCATTCCCAAAAGCACCATGGCTGCAAACAGGATGACAGTTCTTACCTCCAATTCTGGTCAACAACTGTATAATATTCCCACCCAGAACTCTTTCAAAGTCCTTTTCCATCTTTACGGTCAAGATTTATGGCGCATGAGTTCTGAAGGTACTGCCACAGGGAAAACATTGAATGCTGGAGACCAACAGGCCAGACCATGTGGGGCACTAGCTTCTTATTCAATTCTGGACTCAACGAACATTGAATCTGCTGTCCATAAAGATTCCTCCCTAGTAGAGGACTTGGGCTACAGCTTGCCAGAAATAGTCCTAGAGGATACGCTTGGGGTGCAATTGCAGGGCAAATCTATGGCCAATCTTAACATCTTATCATGGAGCATTGCTGGTTTGAGGTCTAAAGTGGAGGCTCCAGATTGGCTAAAGTATATAGCTGAATTTGACGTTTGCATGTTTTAGGAATTGTGGGCGACTGAGTCAATGTACAAATCGGGTTATACCAACTTTTAAATTAATGCAGTTCCCTTTGTAAGTGGAAAGGCTTCAGGGGTTTACTAAAATGGGTACAAATCGACTTAAACGTTCATATTGAACAAGTGAATATAGAGTCACTTGACATATTGGGGATAAAAAATAATTTGCCAGAGGGAAAGTGCCTCTACTGCTTCAACGTATATTTAAGACTTAGGTCTAGGAATGTAAAATCACAGACTTTAGCCATCCTATGGGGCTTTGTCAGTACAATTAAGCCAGGATGCATGATTATCATTGGAGGAGATACAAACATCACGTTTGAGCCTATATATGGTCTTGACTTGTTTACAGAGGGGCAGGGCGAGAGTAGGGGCATTCCACCCCTTAGCATTAACTCATATGTCCCATACACAACAGTTGCATCCCAGCTAGCCTGCTTCGCTGTCTCCAATGGACTAAGAGCATGTAATGAAAGATCCATTTCAGACAGAGACGGGCAGCCAACGTTTAGGAGAAGGTCAAGCAGAACCAAAATCGATTATATTTTCATCTCTGTTCATATGTGAGAGAAATTGGTAAATGTTAGACTGGATGGTAGAGAGGACAGTGACCATTACCCGCTTCTTTTAAAACTCTCAGGAACCTTAATTATTATACACTGTGCCCCTACAGTACCATCAGTGATTGCCACTTAGGCAACAACCGGAGGTCACTTACATGGCCATCAATACTAGGGAACGTTAAGAATTTAACTGAGATTTACAGTTTATTTGCTGCCACTCTAACTCCCCTCATATACTTCCACTCTACTGAGATATGAATTGTGGATATCCATAGCAAATTGGCTGACTCTCTAGAAATGGTATTACCAAAATGCCTTGGGAGGAAACCTCCTCAACTAAGAGCCCTGACACCGACCTAAATCCTTGGTTTACTAGAGACTGCAGAAATGCCAATAAAGATCTTGTAATTACTCTTAAATCTAAAGAATCAGCTGAGGTCCGAAAAGCTAGAGCCCACTATAAAGCTACATTAAGGCAAGTGCAGCGAAATTGGGATGACTCCAATTAGAGTGACCTGGTAGTGGCAGCAATGTCTGGAGATTCCAGATCCTTCTGGAAAATCGCTGCAGATGGGAGTGTATGATGTGAATCTTAGGTTGAAAGCTACTTGAGCCAAACAGTATGGGAAGACCATTTCACTAAACTTTATGTGAAGTGGCCTAATGACCGGGACTATCCCCTGCTGCCCAATCTACCATCAGGAAACTTACAGTTCTCGTTAATGGAGACACAGGCAGCTATAGCTGCCTTAACACAAGGTAAGACACCAGGGTTGGATAAAATCCCGGGCGAACTACTGTCTCTCGATATAACATTCTAGGTCCCCTATGTAAACTCTCTTTGTAACACTCTTATCCCAAATACCTGGAAGGAGGTGGCGATAATCCCCAAATGCAAAAAAGAAGATCGCAGGGACCCATGTAACTGCAGACCAATAAGTCTTGTAGACATCTTAGATTGGTACGGCGAGCTCTGTTTTCGACATCGTCTATCTTAAACTGAAGATCTTGTAGTTCTACTTGCATTCTCAGAAGGGCCTCATCCTGTTTGATGCTAGTGCCCTCCAGCTCCGAGACTTTTAATTCTACCTGCGACATGTGAGAAAAGAGTTGTTGGTTGTTCTTGTTTATCTGCCTCAGCTGCTCGTTAGTAGTTCTGTGGGCATCCTCCGGAGATATCTTCATCCCTCGCAATTCTTGTATTGTCTGATTTAACGTTGTCTCGATTGAAATTGGAGTTGATACTGATTGACAGGAAATTTGGGGTGTAGATCTAAGACTCTTGAGTGAGTTAATGCGCAGACTTGATATTGGTTCTTTATCCGCTGTCTCCACTAGCCCAGCACCACTCTGTTGCGCCATTTTCATTTGAACCAGAGTCGTCACCGTCGCACTATTGTCCACTGATCTCCTGAAGTGCTTAAGCCTATGACTGTGGCAGTGGCAACGGGAGAGGAGGCGTCCGGGCTAGAAGCAAAGTCCATTGTATCCCCTGTTTTCTGTATTGAGCTGTCAGGGGATGTGTCCCGATGAGCTACCTTCCTTCGGGTTTTGCTGCTTTGGTCCCTTGATTGCTGGTTTTTCCCCTTATCTCCTTTCAAGTTCTTACTGTGTGCACGGGTTTTCATTGAGGAATCCCTAGATAGCCGTTTCATTTATAGTTCCGACGGTGGTGTACTATAATTCGCTGATCTCTACAGAGAGCGCTATTAGGCAGGGGGGAGAGTCGGCTCCTGATTTCTCGGGGACAAGTGCCACGTAAGTTGGAGTTTATGGGGGGAACACCTGAGTAGGTTGTAGACGAGCTTCAAGCTGCATCAGCGTTATGCTGCCCACTTCCGCCACACATTCTCTGCCCCTCCACCTGGGCAGTACCTAACATTCCACTTTAGGCTGCTTTAACTCCCAGCTACCTTGGTACTTCACCGTATTATATCGAACTTCATAAACCATATGGTCCACACAGGCCCCCACAGATCCCGGCCTGGCACTTGGCGCTCACTGATGGCCCCCTTTTCCTTTTTTTTCCTTTACTGCCTCCTTTCTCCTGGTTTTTCCTCTTCTCCTTACTTCTCCCCTTCTCCTCACCCCTCCTTTCTTCACCACTGAGGGGTCCGCTGCCTGTAGCCTTAAAGCAGCTTGTTGTGTCGCTGTTAGCCTCTACTCACCGCTTGCTTTCAGGGAGACGTGGACTTGCCTCCATCAATTCTTCTTCCTTAGAATACCGGTGAGGCTCTGCTCAGCGCGTCCTACTCTAAATCCGGTGCTGGCCCAATGCCTCGAATTGCTCCAATGCACCAAACAGCACCAAATCGCTCCAAGGCCCTTTTGCTTGGCGTCACATAGCTATTTCTCCACTTTTCTCTTTCTCTTCCCCCTCCTCCGAGAGCACAGCCACTGCACATCAGCTTATTGGCCTTAGGTCATCAATTCAACTGTCGAGTGTGAGAGACAGAAGCAAAGAAGGAAGCCTCTTACTTACGCGTCTCTCAAATATGCAGCCGATGCGGTATTCATTTTAGGCTGCCTCTATGGGTTTCAGTCTCAGTTTCTCGGGACGCGCACACCACTAGCACTGACCGCTAACCGCCGTCCATCTTGCGAGCTCTCCCTGGAACTGACTCAGCCACGGAGCATGACGGGTGCTCACTTGACCACCCTTCTGTTAATATAGACGATTTCAAAAGAATCTAAGGGCCACATGTATTTAGCATTTTTGTCTTCGCAAAAGGGCCGATTCTGTGAATCGGCCCGTTTGTGAATGCAAAAAATGTTTTTCAGATGTAGCAAACCCTATTTTGCGATTCGGTAACCTGTTAACGAATCGCAAAATGGCTTTCCGATTCGCTATTAGGAAGGGGCATGCTTAGGACTTCCCTTCCTAATACCGACTCACATTGGTATGTATGAATGTTTTGCGACTGAAATGCGGTTGCAAAGCATTTGCATTTTAACACCTACTTCAAGTAGGTAGGTGGTACCCCATTCGCAAATGGGAAGGGGTCCCCGAGGGACCCCTTCCCCTTTGTAAATGTTTGTAAAAGCATTTTTTAAGAGCAGGCAGCAGTCCCCTGGACCACTAACTGCTCTTACATAATGAATGGAAAACTTTTCATTTTTATTTTTGTAAAGCATTCCTTTTTCCTTTAAGGAAAATGGGATGCTTTACAAAAAAACAGATTGCTTTATTTAAAAGCAATCAGGGACATGGTGGTCTGCTGACCCCAGCAGGCCACCATCCCTGTGATTTTTGCGATTTCTAGGGGTCACAAATTGCGATCTACCTCCTAGGGATCGCAGCGAGTGTCCAACACACTTTCATGCATGCCGTTTTGCGATTTCCTAATTACGAATCACAATGATTCACAATTAGGGAATTGCAAAACGGTATATTGATACATCTAGCCCTAAGACTTGTAGGTGTACCAGAGGATCGGGAGGCTGGACAGTCCATAACGAAATGGGTCTCGGATTTGATTTCTAAATACGTGTTGCCTGATGAGCTGCAAGGAGGGGGAGATTTAACTATCGCTCGGGCCCATAGGGTTCCTGCAGTGCGACCCTCAAATGCCAGATACCCCTGCACAATTCCTGTTACTTTTGGAGATGCTAGAATTAAAGTACAGATCTTATCCCAGGCTATTAAGAAAAAGACTTTTGATACAGCAGAAAATGTTTCCTTCGGAATATTCTTGGACATGTCAATACTGGCGGCGAGACGGCGAAGAGAATTTGTGGTGCTGATCGATGAGTTTAAACGCCTTGGAGCCCCGCCGGGCCTCATCCAACAGTCCAAACTTAAAGTGTTTAGCAAGGGTCGGACACACATATTTCAGTCAGTTGATCGGGCAAAGGACTTTTTGGCTCTACTAAGGAAAGAAGGTAGCCACAGAGGCAGTAATGGTGGCAGATAAAGACGGGGAAGGGATGAGGGAAGAGGGAGCAGAGGAGGCTCTTGATGTATAGCAATAGGCCATATGAGTGAAGGGAGGTGAGGGAAGTTAAACTAGTAGAGTATTATGCATGGAGCACACTGTAAGGTAAAATCCTGTCATCTTGTAGCTACTCTCTGGGAAGGACTTAGAGAGTGCCATACCAAGGTACTCAGGCAGGGAGGGGGAGGGGAGGGACAAAGGGTGGGAGTAAGCAGAAGAGGGAGCCTTAGGCGGGCAAGGCTATAGGAAGGGTGGGGAGGAAGTGTGGGGGGCACTAGGGCCGCAGGCATGAGAGGAGGGCAAGGGGGGAACATTGGGAAAAAACAAATTTAGGTGGCTAGAGCTACTGCATTCCCCCCCAATAAAAATGCAGCTGGAATAATGGGTACTACAGATGTAAATTAATAACAACAAGAAAGCGAGACTCAATTAGGGCACTAGGAGAACATGGCAGATAGACATCTAAGAATTATATCCTGTAATGCCAATGGTTAAATTAACAAGGCTAAGGCAAGAGCAATGCTAGCCTGGTTTAAATCACAACAGGCAAACATTATCTTTTTTCAAGAAATGCACCTGAACAATGAAGCTGCTTTATCTAATAATTTGGGGTATTTTCAACATGTGGTATACGCATCTGCAAATGCTGCTATAAAGGGATTTGCAATTTTAATTACAATAGAATTATCCTAAGAAGTAATTAAAGTATATAGGGACCCAGGCGCGCGATAGGCCTGGATGCAGATTAGGTTGGCGAATCAATTAACCAATTTAGTGAGTTATTATGGTCCTATAGAAGACTCCCTAAGAGGCTGGATACATTGTACGATTTGGCAAAAGGGGAACAGGGCAATTGGATATTAGGGGGCGATTTTAATGTGGTCCCTGGCATCGCACTTGATGCATCCAGCCCCAATAGAATTCAGAACAAGCCAAGAACGGTTACGTTTTAAAATCACTTAATGAAGGATTTTGCTTTGACTGATCCGTGGCGCATTACCCACCCTAAGAAGAGGCTCTATACATGCCACTCACAAAGATTTAACTCTTCATCTCATATAGATTTTTTTGTAGCCTCTCATTCACTTCGTAAAATGCAATCAGAAATTATCTGTAACCCATTTTCGGATCATTCATTGGTTACTGTGTTTTTTTTAGTAGCAGATCCAGACTTAGTAAAATGAAGATGGGTGTTTGATAAATCTCTTTTAGCAAACACGACATGAGTGGACCAAATGCGTCTTGTACTGAGTCAGTTCCTAGGACGGAATTTAGAAACAGCGACTGATTTTTCACTATGGGGGGCTCTAAAATCCGTTTTTAGGAGTGAAGTAACAACATTTACAATAGGGCTGAAAAGGGTGGAAAGGGAAAGGATTCAGCAATTACAAACAAGCTTTCATTAGGCCACAGCAGACTTCATAGCTGCCCCTTTAAGGCAAACCAAGCTCCTAGCAGTATAGGCATGGAATCAGTTAAAGGATTATTTTTAGTCTAGAGAAATTTTAAATCATAATACAATTTTACAACAAAGGTATGAAGAGAATGAACATATTGGGAGATATTTGGCATGGGAGGTTAAGCGGAGATCAAATTTTAATTGTGTCAAAAAGATAAAAGATCCCAACCAGGATAGTATATTAACTGAATCTCAAGGGATAGCAGAGGTGTTTCTTCAACATTACGAAAAAATATATTCAGATTCATACAATACATCTCCACAAGCAGCGATTAGCTGGTTACAAGAGTTCAATATACCGACTCTATCACAAGAGCAGGCAGAAGCACTTCTCACTCCAATTACCCTAGAAGAGGTTACGCAGGCAGGTAACCTTGCCCAAAACGAGAATGCCTGTGGTAACGAAGGGATCCCTGCTGAAGTTTATAAATTATTTGCTCCCCAATTTAACACAGATTTTGCGAGATTGTTTAACAGTATTACGAGTGGAGCGGAGATTTCAACGTCTTTCACTGAAGCAGTTATTTTTAGTTTCATTAAAAAGGGCAATCCGACCAGGATGTAAACTCATATCGTCCAATTAGCCTTTTAAATCAGGAATACAAACTATTTATAAAGATATTGGCAAATCATTTGGCTTTAGCTGCACCGACAATTATTCATGGGGATCAAATGGCTTTCTTTTGGATAGACAGATGGCAGATAAAACACACTATCTAACACAGGCAATAGATTATTATTCTATACTTATATACGTTAAAGCGGCAGTGATAATGCTGGACACGGAGAAAGCATTCGACCGCGTTCAGTAGAATGTTCTGTTCACAATACTGGAAAGATTTGCTTTCCCAACCGCATTTATCTCGATCGTGGAAAATCTATACACAGTAATGAAGGCTAGTATAGTTATCAATGGAAAAACAGCAGGAAATATTACTATAAGGTGTGGGACACGACAGGGTTGTGCCATCTCGCCAATTCTTTTTGTGCTGTTCATTGAACCACTCGGATGTGCCATACATCAAGACCCAAATATCAGGGCCCCCTTATTCGAGGCCTCAAATTTAAAGCTGTTTGTGAATGACATGGAGCTGTATTTAAAGGCTGATAAAGCTAATCTTTCGAATGCAATGGAAAAAATAGGAGAATTCTCTAAATTGGAAGGATATAAGATAAACCATGCAAAATCTGAAGTTCTCCTTTTAAATTGCACAGTAGATGTTCTACCTATTACTATGCAATCGCATTATTCTCCGAATAGGCCCATAAGGTATTTAGGATTATATGTTACTGCCAATATGGGGGACTGGTTTAAGCTAAATTATATATCTACCCTACACAAGATTTGTAGGCTGTTGGGCAGATGGCAGAGTTTCTCCATGACAATCATGGGGCGAGTGGGCTTGGTGAAAATGAGTATTTTACCATTGCTAGTATTTATGTTTTACTAGTATTCTGACTAAAGTCCTTCAGTCCTTTTTTAGGTCAATCGATTCGGCTATCCACCATTTATTTGGCATGGCAAAAAACCAAGATTAAAACTAGAGGCATCGGGCTGTAATATGATCTAGCACTGCCTAACATAAATTGTTACTACCAGGCAGCATTTACGAATTGGCTAGTGAGGTCTAGCTCCAATGTTGCTAGTGATACAAATTTTTATTTAGAAAAAATTGTGAAGATATCAGAAATCAATCTCCCCTTTCCTACTAATGTCAAGACTTTCAAAAAAATCAAGGTACAAGACACCTCGTACCATTTTAGAGAGATTTAATAGGATATGGGAAAGCTGGGAAATACCGAGGCTACATCCGTTGTTGAAAATAGCCGAATGTGGGTTAATAGCACTGCAACTATCTATTGGTATGTGTAGTAAGTGGTATAGGATGGGGTATAGGAGGATCCGAGATTTCTTTTGTAGTAATGGGTTTTTGACCTGGCAGCATTTGTCTAATTTGAATTCTGATATTAGTGCTTCACTCTTTTTCAGTTTTCTATCAATTAAAAATGTCTGTGAGGGTTCTACAATAGAGGTCGGGTTTTCTACAGAACCCCTTAGTTCGGCGTATTTTTTGCATAAATTAATGGGTATAGGAAATTGGTAGAAACTGTTGCATTCCAAAGCAAGGATATTATGGTAGTAAAGATACTACATCGAATTGAATCCTCTACCGGATGTAAAGTGGATATTGCACATTGGAAGGTTTTAATCGTATTAGCGCCAAGGCAGTCCGAGTCGCTAATCTAAGAAGAATGTCATTCTATAGCAAATGGGTGCTGTACCATACTCCAGCTAAATTGCATGAATTTTATCCTGAGGGGGAGCCGAATTGCTTTAGATGCAATATTAGGAATGGGGAATGGCTCCATATTATATTTACCTGTAGCCATGTAAGGTAATTTTGGCAAGATATCTTCTTAGAAATTAGTTCATGAATAGGGGTTAATATCCCACCGGATGCATATGGAACTCTTTTTGGGATAGTAGTCCACGAAGGAGACTTATCTATTAGACAGCAACAGTTATTTTTTTTCTCAATGCTGGTGGCTAGATCGTTGATCCTAGCAAATTGGAAATTGCATAGGGTCCCTACATTTTCACAGTGGATGAATAAGATGCATAAAGTATAATGTCTCATATGGAAAACGTGCAGGGTCACTACAAAAAGCAGCAAAAAGTTGGAAAAAGAGGGAGGTCCCAATATTATAAGTATACGAGGATTGAGAGTAGAATGTGGGGGGATGTATGGACTCTGGGGACATTTTATTTTGTATTGTTTATACATGATATGCTTTGTTTATGTATTTATTTACTTTCTTTTTTAACTCTGTAAACCATTTCTGAATATTTATATATTCATTGGACTATGCTGCATCGATATAAACAAGACTTCGTCTTATAGACATATTACAGAAGGTGTATGCGAGACAAATTCTCAATAAACTCTTCAAATGGATTGATGCGAAAATCTTGACCCCCTACCAGGCAGGGTTCAGAACAAAAACCAGTACCATAGATTAAGTCTTAAGGCTCATCATAATTATCTTGAAATACACTAAGCTGAGAGATTCACACCTATATATAGCTTTTGTCGACCATAGAGCTGCCTTTGACCTAGTTCCAAAGCGGCTGTTAAAGCCATCGCTCAAAAGGTTGGTGGTTCCCGAAGCACTGCTGGTCCTATTAATAAGGCTTTATCAGGAAAATTATGCCCAAGCACGACGGGGTTGCAACAGGCAACTAACTGATCAAATCGCAGTACGTAGAGGGGTGAGGCAGGGGTGTGTCTTAGCCCCCACCCTTTTTCACACTCTTCGTAAATGAAGTTATAGGGTCCCTACTCAAGGGCAACATAGATGCCCGTACGTTAGATGGGGTCTGGTTAGCAGCTCTCCTATTTGGACATGACACCTTGCTAATCTCACAAAGTCCCATGGGTCTACAACAATTATTTAAGAACTTTCATGATTTGTCTTCATCAAAGGAGCTAGAGAATAATATATTAAAAACTAAATATATAGTAGTTAGATTCCACAAGTCCTTTACAGGTGACATGTATTTGGACAAGGAGAAACTGCAATGTGTCTCCAGCTTTGAATATTTGGGAATCACGCTAGATAGTAAGGCTTCATGGGCACTGCATATCCAAAAGGGGAGGGCAGTCCTTCAGCACCAAGCAGTGGCTATTCACAAAAAACATCAGGCATCATTCACAAGAGCTACACTCCCTGCTATGCAAGTATAAAAATGAAGGGGCAACCTGCAACACTTTATGGTGTCGAAATTTGGGGCAAGGCCAATTATGAAATCCTGAACCTAAGTGAGAATAGATTTGTTCGGTCTCGTCTGCATCTCCCTAGAAAAACTCCCCTTAACCCCATGTTCTTTGATATAACCCTTAAAAGGGTGGGTTGCTTCGCCAGGTTAAGACCGCTGCTACATTGGGTGAGGCTCTGGCCAACTGAGGAACTTGCTCCATATAGGAGCGTTGTGAAGGAACTTTTAATTCTCGATGAGAACACCATTTTTCCATTGATCAGGCACATACAACAATGATTCTCAAGGCTGGGTCTCAAGTGGTCTGTACAAACCCAGAAGATTTAACTATGTCGTCCAAAAAAGCAACTAATACACATCTACTGGGAGCATGGCATAGCAAAGTACCATTGCAATCCCTCGTTGGGGAGATTAACAGAAGAGTTTTTGTCTGTCAAGGTCATTCCATGTTAAGAGCCATTTTTGGACATACCACAACAACAGAAGTCAAAAAGTTTATACCTGAAGTTTCGCTATGATACATTAAAAATAAGCTCTTTCATATCGAAGTGGTTTGTGGGAAGCCAAGGAGAACTCATTGAGATATCCCCAATGTGTTCCTTAACTTGTAAGGAGAATATTGGTCCTGTGCTCTTGTTCTGCAAGGCCTATGTAGCTCCAAGAGTAAAGTGGATCTGACCTTCATTTACCAGGCTTCACTTTAAACACCATAAAGAAGCTTTAAGGGCATTGAAGTATGACACATCACTTGACATTGTGTGCTCTTTGAGCAGGTACTTGTTTGCGGTGGGTATATTGAGGGAAAATAAGGACCTGAAGTTTTAGGGTATAACGTTCTAGACATCTATGTTTTAACTAGTTTTTATTTGTTTTTGGAGCTGTATATTGGTTTTAATTTATGCATAGTTCTTATCCTTCTTCAATAAATAGACTCATAGAGGGCACACAATTGCACTTTACTTAGCCCACTATTAGAATGTTTGTACAATACCCTCTACATTTTTCTGAAAAATCTCTCTGAAAAAACATGGCGGGCGTCACACCCTTGTGCTGTCGTCACACACAGGGGGTGCGGAACACCCCAGTGACATTGCCTGCCTCTGCCAATGCTGGGCTGGGCTGGGTGGGATGGGAATACAGAATAATTAAAAATAGAAAAAAGCAGAGGAAAACAAGTAAAATAAATACATGGGGGAGTGAGAAACTAATAAAGAAGTGAAAATATAGCTGAAAAAATGTGACAGTGGAGCAGAATGGGGTTGATTGTGTTGGGTGGGGCCTAGCGAGCAGGAAATACAGGGGGTGATTAGGCAGGAGCAGGCTGGGGAGAGCAAAATGGCGGCATGCTTGCACACAGCAAGGTGCCGTTCGGAATGTTTTTTAGCATGACAAGTGTCCCCGGTATCATTTTTTCAACACGACGTGCGTGATATGCAACTCTTGCATAATTTTTTTGTAATTCCTTGTGATTGCGCTGCACGGAATTACGAGAGTTACACCCACTCTTAGTCTAACTCATTCTCATAGTACCTCTTTAGCTTCATACAAACCACCTACTCTGAGATTCGCATCCAGAAAACCTTCAGTAAAAGAACAAGGAAAACAATGGAGATAAAATTGCATTTGCCTTTACTGTTTGCACAGAAAGAAAAAGCAGAGCAAAAAAGTGTCCAGCCACATTTCCTTCTAAAGTTTACATCATGTTCCGATATTTGTTTTGCTGGAAATATCTTTTCATCTTACAAGCATCAATTTCGACATGTCTGAATTTAGTAGAAAAGTGTATTTCCAGTGCAGAATATGGCATGTCCCTCAAAATTAAACAGTATGGCCATGAACTGTCAACTGTTGTTGTTGCCATTTTTTACATTTGTCAAAACAGAGTTGATCTTTTCCGGTGACATGTCACTGTTTTTAGATCCAAGCTCCTACGACCCAGAAAAAATTGTCTTTTGCAATGTTTTGTTACCCAGAACAAAGATTCGACAATTCTTAACTTTATTCCTGGTCACTTCATAATGCTGACATAATCTGTTCCTGCTTTTGTTACGTTTTTAGATCGTCCTTTTTCTTGACTCCTTTCCGAGTTCAATTCTACTTTTTTACAGATTGATTGGAATTTTCACTTTGGTAGACACTGATGAACATCAAGTAATTCACGTAGTGCAAACATTTTGATAATATTTGCTTTTCCCACAACGTTATGATTTCGAGAAATCAATCATAGTATACTTTCAAATAAAGAATAATTTACAAGGAAATACTAATAATAACAAAGGTGTATCACCTTAATGTAAGCTTTAAAAATTATATAAAATCGCAAGCGTGTATATTTTATATATTTATAAGTATTTAGCTGTGTGCGCAAACCAGCCTTAAGAGGTGACAGAACACTTTACAAAGTTTTAAAATACAAACGTACATTTGAGAGGGAAGGAAAACAATGAATGCAGTTAAAGGCAATCATGGTGGAAACAAATACAAAATTACTGACAAATGTTAAACAAATTAAACTTGAGAAGTTGGTTTAGGCTGATATTCAGGTCGCTTATAGGTGAAAGGGTTGCTTTAAAGACAATCTCTCATTCTTTTTAAGGTTTCATAGACTGTGATTGTCTTCTTGTTTGGTAGATATGAGTTCCATGCCCTGAGTGCACTCACCTAAAGGTTAGAAGGGGCTTTTCACAAAGGCAACTTGCACATGGGTAAATCTACCTGCATTAGTTTACTTCTACATTTTGTAGTAAATTTACTAGTTTGGTATATTCACCAGCACTGAGTGTAGGCGCAGTTTAGGGGGTGGAGTCAGAATAAATGTAATTTACAACGGTAAAGGTACTGCTAGTTGTCTGTATGTGTGCATATATGTTTATATATATCCACTGAAAAAACCAAAGGTTACAGGGACGTTATAGTTAGGCTCAAGTTTCACTCGTACAAAACCAAAGAAATTCGAAGGTTTTTTAAATTCTATTTCCTAACTATAATGTCCCTGTAACCTTTGGTTTTTTTAAGTGAATTTTTTTTTTTTTTTTTAACTAGTAGTCGCGATTGCAGAGTGGTGGAGAAGCGGGTGGGGCCTGCAAGCAGCTCTCAGCAATCCTGCTGTGTGGGACTTAATGGAAGTAACAGAAGGGGTTCTTGGCCCCTGAGGACCCTCAGCACCAAGGGGACTTCATCCCTCAACCAGTGGTGCCCCCAGGAGGCACGCTTGCAGAATGGTGGACAAAGGAGGTGGGGCCTCCAGCGACAGCTCAGTAATCCTACTCTGTGAGACTTACTGGAGGTAACAGGAGGAGCTCCTGGCCCCCCAAGAACACTCAGCACCCAAGGGGACTTTATCCCCCAACCAGAAGTGCGCAAAGAGGCATGTTTGCAGAGTGGTGGAAAAAGGGGGTGTGGCTTACTGGAGGTAACAGGAGGGGTTGTTGCTCCCCAAAGGCCCTCAGCATTTAAGGCAACTTCATTCCCAAACAAGTTGTGTACCAGGAGGCCCCTTTGAAGAGTGGTTGATACAGTGGGTGGGGCCTCCGGCGACTTCCCCAGGGCTGGCCCTTTTAAATTATTTTATTGTATCAGGGGAGTGGCCGAGTAGCCGTTGGACCAGAAATCGACCTTTTTGTTAAATGGTGTAAATCCGTTCAGTATTTGCCAAGTTATTTAAAGAATTTTCCAGTTCTAAATATAGGGACGCAGTGGATCCGCGACCCCTCCCGATCTCGTGCTGAGATCTGATTGGCTGCCAACACTTTAAACCAGAAAGTGTTGGCAGCCATCTTGTGACTCGGTTGAATCGAGTCACCAAAAAAAACATTAAAAAAAGAAAAGGGGGCAGAGTAGAAACACCCATAGGCCTCTTGGGGGGGAAAAAGCATTTTTTTTAAAAATATTTCAGCGGATGTTGCACTGGCTCTGCGAATCCCACTGATTCTTTTTTTTTTTTAAATGAAGCGTGGGCTCCCGTGATTTGTTATTAATTGGCCCCCGGGTGGGACAGGTCCCGGCACAGTGCACAAATAAAGGAGGGGGGGTTATTATGCCCTGGGGACCACCACCTCCCGGGGCTTATTTATTTATTTATTTGGTTTTGCAGTGTACTAATTTGATGCTTTCACTTTACTACTTTGAAGCAGAACTTTGCATTAAACCAAAAATTATCAAGCATTTGTTTATGAAACAGCTGTAGAAGGGTCAAACTGGATGAAATATTTAATTCAGACACTTCACATCTTTTTGAAGATTCTGCCGTACCCTCCCTTGAGATTGCTGTCTCTATGTCTGCAATAATTTCTTCTTTTTTTTTGCTCAAGTTTTGTTTATTGAATTTGACATCAAAGGGAGGAACAATAGTACAGTTCGTATGCCACTACGAAAATAAGAGCCATCAAGTAAGCAGACACATTACAGCGACAGCGCATATACATAACGCTGCCA
Source organism: Calotriton arnoldi (assembly GCA_963921515.1). Classification (NCBI taxonomy): domain Eukaryota; kingdom Metazoa; phylum Chordata; class Amphibia; order Caudata; family Salamandridae; genus Calotriton; species Calotriton arnoldi. Next base: position 306,659 of record CAWUFW010015585.1, read on the forward strand.
TGACTTTTTAAAGGGCTAAAAGGCATAGAAGTCATGAAAAAGCCAAGGACTGACCCATTAAAAAGCTGTGTCAGGTCCAAGTGATTGTCCAAGCGCAGCAGGCACTGAACGGGGGAAGTCTGTTCGAAGGTGAGGGGGATGAACCAGGGGTGGATAACAGGGAGAAAAGGGGCTGGGGGAAGACAGAAGGGGAACTGGAGGTCCCCTGTAGGTCCCTTGAGGCCCTCAGTCATGTGGGATAGTGGCGGGGGGTTACTTATAGAGCAATAATATATTAAGCATGCCCAGTTAGGTCTGCAGAGCAGGGAGGAGGCGCTCTATACCGAGTTGTCAAAGAGGTGTAGCGACTGTAGCCTGGGCGGTTGGAAGCATAAGTATTCCAGGCGAGACATGTATTGAACAAGGGGTGACTAGAGACGTTAGAATTTCTTATCTGTGTAGGTCAGCTTGTGTGTCATCTGCTCAAGCACAATAGTGTGCCAGAGTTGCGTGAACCAGGATGCAGCAGGGTGGGCCGATGGGGAGCACCAGGACCGTGCTATAAGCTGCTTGGCTGTAGCAGTCATGTGGTGCACTAGGTACCAGTCTGTGTGGGTCATTGCGGACAGGGATGAGGGGCGGATGCCTAAAATAAGCCTGATATAGTCATCTGGTATTGGGTATCCCAGCGTGCCCCTGATGTGGCTCAGGATCTCCTTCCAGGAGGTTTTCAGAGAGGGACATGCCCACTATATGTGATGGAAGTCTCCCAACAGGGCCCCGCAATGCCAGCATGTAGAGGGGCCTGCATGGCGCATAGCATTGAGATGGGCTGGAGTAGAATGCCATTGAATGATGACCGTGTAGGCTGCTTCTTGCTGGGCAATGCTTCTGTGTATATTGTTTCTGGGTAATAGTGGATGAGGTGTCCGGGGACCATTTCTATTGGTATGGGTGGCGGGGGATAAGGCATGTTTGCTGCAGGACTGCTTATGTGTTAGATATCAATCCCTGGGAGCCCATAAAGCTATGAACATGTTGTTCGAAGAGGGTAAGGGGGCGAGTAGCAGCCTCTGCATTGGGGGGGCTGAGGGGCCCAGTGTCGCAGTTGGAAATATTGATGATGAGCAGATTTGGACAGGTGAAAGTCCCTTTTGCTTTAGTCAAAAGACTTGATTGTTGGGCCTTGGAAAAGATCTTGCAGGAGCCTTCATTCACTCGACATCCACTTCGGGAAGGACTCCTGGGGGAGATCGGGGGAGAAGTCTGGGTTACGTATGATTGGGGTGTTCGGTGACTGGAATGTGGTCAGTTCACGTCATTCAGCTACTCTTACCCAGATCTCCAGCACTGTGCACTTCAGAGTTGCAGCGTAAGCACTGCATGGCCAGGAGTGTTTGGGCAACCACGCAAGGTCCAATTGTGGCCTGCAGGCAACCACTCTATCAATGCGAACCCAGTGTTTTCCACTCTCCCACACCACCCACTCAGAGATGTAACGTAAATGTGCCGCCCAATAATAGTCCTGAAGGTTGGGGTACGCCAGGCCCCCATGACTACTGGGGAGCATTAAGAGCGCTGTAGATATGTGGGGGTGTTTACCTCTCCAAATGAAGGAGGTGAGGTCGGCCTGCAATCTACAGATGTCTTCCACAGAGATAGGCGTTGGCAGTGACTAGAATAAATAAAGAAGCCTGGGAAGAATATTCATCTTCACTACGTTAATGCAACCCTGCAGGACATGTGGAGCGGATTCCACAGTTGGAGATCTTCTAAGATCACCCCATGAAGGCATGGCCAGTTTGCTTTTGTCCAGGAGGATAGGGTATTCTTAATGGTAAGACCTAAATATTGTATAGAGTCCAAGGCCCACTGGAAGGGAGAAAGTGCCTGGAGCTGCTGGAGGCGCTGTGATGTAAGGGTGAGGTTGAGTGCCTGCGACTTCGCAAAGTTAATCTTGTACCCAGAGATCCGCTTGTAGGCTTGCAGGATGTGAGCAACCACCAGAAGGGAGGTGTTCGGCTCTCTTAACGCTAGAAGGAGGTCACCCACGTACAGTAGGACCTTGTGCTCCTGGCCAGCGAAGGGAATGCCTCTGACGTCCAGCGAGGGCCGCAGTTGAATAGTGAGGGGCTCCACCACCAGGGCAAAGAGTATGGGGAACAGCATGCAGCCCTGCCGGGTACCCCGGAGCAGCAGGAAGGATGGGGTGGTCTGGCCATTGATGCAAATTGAGGAGGTAGGCGCCAAGTAGGAGGCCTTGATTTTACTAATCATAACGGGGCCTAGCCCTATTTTCTGCAGTACCGCCCTCAGAAATGCCCAGCGTAACCGGTCGAAGGCCTTTTCCGCATCCAGGGAAAGGAGGAGAGCAGGGATGGGGTGACACTGGGCCTTATCGACCAGGTGAGCCAGCCAGTGAAGGTTGTCCAGGCCCTGTTGGTTCTTTATAAAAACCAACCTAATCCAGCTCTATCAGCCCAGGGAGGAGATTCTCTAGGTGGTTGGCAGGATTTTGATACAAAGCTTCGCATCGGTATTTAGAAGGGCAATCGGGCGGTAGGACGAGCAGAGCACAGGGTCCTTTCCTGGTTAAGGATTCAAGTAATTTTGGAATTGGACATAGTGGTCGTAAGGCCTGTGATATGTGTAAAGAAGTTACATAGGGTGAGCAGGGGGTCAGGAGTTGGAGCCAGAACTGCCCTTCCGAAGCTTCGCGATGTGGGACCTCGCATGTTGATGCCGCAGCCTGAGCACGACGAGGGCGCCTACTTTGTCACCACCCTCATAATATTTTTGTTTGAGGGCGAGAAGGGTGCGCTTAGCTTTATTGACCCGGTGAGCCCGGAGTTGTCCACTCAAGATGGCCAATTGATGCTTAGCTCTCAACGTGGGGTGCTGTTTATCAGTGCATTTCAGCGCGACAATATCTTCCGTAAGCTTGGCTTCAAGCAGGCGCGCTTCTCGAGTCCTAGCTATGGAGATGAAAGTCAGTACTCTGCGTATGGTGGCCTTGAAGCCATCCCTTAGGACTTGAGGGGAAGTGTCAGGCAGCGAGTTAATCATAAGGTATTCTGTGATGACGTCCTGTACCGCTGCCCTGTCGACTGCGTCTCTTAAGAGTTGGGGCGAGAGGCGCCATCGTGTAAGCGCATGGGGTCGAGCAATGCAAGGTATCCAGGTGAGCTCAATGTGAGCTTGGTCGAGAGGGAAATGTCGGATAACTGTCCTGAGACAAATGCAGACAGCAGGGAAGAGGAAACAAATAGATAATCAATGCAGGAGTACGACAGATGCACATGTGAATAGAAGGAAAAGTCCTTTGTGTCTGGGTGGAGGTACTGCCAGGAGTCGACCAGGCCTGCATCACAAAGTTCTTTTTGGAGTGTCCCAGACATCGCCCCTGTGCCCTGGATATGGGGCGTATTTCTAATGAGCGTGGGGGCCCAAACCAAGGATCCCCAATAGCCAAGGGGACTTCATCCCCCTTCTAGTAGTGCACCAAGAGGCACATTTGTAGAGTGGTGGAGAGAGGTGGTGTGGCCTCTGACAACCTCTCAGAAATCCTGCTGAGTGGGACTTACTGGAGGTAACAGGAGGGGTAGTTGGACCCTCAAGGATGTCCATTGGGGCCAACTACCCCTCCTGTTACCTCCAGTAAATCGCACACAGTGGGATTGCTTAGAGGTCTTCAGAGGTCACACCCCCTTTCTCCATCACACTACAAACGCGCCTCCTGGTGCACTACTTGTTGGTGGATGAAGTACACTTTACTCCTGAGGGACCTTTTGGGCCAGGAAGCCCTCCTGGTACCCCATGTAAGTCCTACAGTGTAGGATTCCTGAAAGCTGGTCAGAGGCCCAGCCCCCTTTTTCTCCACCACTCTGCAAATGCGACTAAAAAAACTTAGAAATTTACTGAAAAACCAAAGGTTTCAGGGACGTTATAGTTAGGAATTAGCAATTAAAAAACCTTAGAAATTCACTGAAAAAAACAAAGATTACAGAGACATTATATTTTGACTCAGGTTTCATTCGTACAAAACCAGTGAAATTCTGCAGCAGTGAGTTGGTGAGTCAGTGCTGTATGAGTTAGTGATTGCGTGTGTGAGGGGCTGTATGGGTGAGGGAGTGTGTGTATGGCTGTATGGGTGAGTGAGTGGATGTGTCAGTGGTATATGGGTGAGTAACTGGGTATTGGAAAGTCAGTATAGGTGAGTGATGGAGTATACAAGTAACTGTATGGGTGAGTAAGTGGCTGTCTGATAGACTGTATGGGTGAGTGAGTAGGTGTGTGAGTAGCTCTATGGGTGACTGACTCAGTGTGAGTGGCTGTATGGGTGTGTGAGTGGATATGTCAGTTGCTGTGTTAGTGAGTGAGTGGGTGTATAGGTGAGTAAGTGGATGTGTGTGTAGATCTATGCATAAAGTGAGTGGGTGTGCAAGTACTGGTATGGGTCTGCAAATGGGTTTGTGAATTGTTGTGTGGGAGTGGGTGTATGAAAGGTTCTTTGGTGGTGTGAGTGGGTGTGTTAGTCATTTTCTGGAAGACGTCATCAGTGATGTCATTTGAGATGTCATCAGTGATGTCCTCTGTGATGCCATCTGTGATGCCACTGACCATGTTATGAGTGATGTAATATGTGAGGTCATAAGCAGCGCATTGCGGGGGCATGAGTTATAATTAGCTCAGCTAACTAATACTGCTGAATTTCACTGGTTTTGTACAAGTGAAACCTGAGTCTAACTATAACGTCTCTGTAACCTTTGTTTTTTTCAGTGAATATATAGATAAATAGAGGGCCTTTGGGTCCACTCTGTTCTGCCTTTGGTCTGTCTGAGTGTCAATTACACTCTGCTTCTATCCATGACAGCGATCTGCATTGGGTAATAGTTTGGTCTGCATCAGTCACTGGATCTTTTGTCCTGTGAATGATGGCATTATCTGATCTGATCACGTTTGTACATCCACCTGAAAATGAGGAGTGTGCTACAGAATCAGGGCTGGACGTCCAATCCTTTAGTTTTGAATTGTCTTTGTTTACAGTTCCCCTTACATTTATTTGCTTCTCCTCTTTTTATTTAAATTTTAATGTTTCTAAAGCGGATACCACACGTGTGCAGGCAGTGCTAATGGTTTGCTTGCCCGTATTCCATGTGACAACTTCCTCTAAATCCAGAGGTCATTATGAAATGCTGTTGTCTATAGTATATCATTGTTTTACCATTCCATGATGGCTAACACTTTTGTTCTAAATGTATCAACCATACTGGAACTTGAAAATGACCATAGTTTATTTACAATACCTTTGTCAAGATGGACACTTGCTGATATGTTTAGTTTTGTTATTGCAAACATATACCCTCTGTGTTTAAAAGGCATCGTGTTTTTTTTCTACCTTTATTCTTTTAATTTATCTTGCATATGTTGTTGAGTTTGTGTGTATTTTATTGCTGTTGTGTCTGACGATGAATGGAAGGATGCATCAGTGGATTGATGAATAGATGCATGATTGCAAAGATGAGTGACAGAGTGTGTGTATGATGACTTATAGAGTGTCTACACCCATCGGTGCCACAAAAGGTACTATAATTTATAAACCAGACCTATTGACATTGCCAATTCTTGTTAAACTAGCAAGCATCACCCACAAAGCTCTCCATTCCGGAACTCTGAACCATTTCACCATCTTTAGAGGTCAGCGCTTAAATACACTGCTGTTGGAAGCTCCTGCATTTAAAAAAGAAAAAACCCTAAAATAATCATTCTCAGGAAGTACCCCCAGGGGAAGGAGCTCCAGTCTCCATCCCAACAATCAGAACTCTATCTTTATGTGAAACAATCAGCAAAGAACTAAAAAACATGTTCCATTGTGATTTCTGACCACATCTTAACAAATACTCCAGAGATCCAACAGATAACAATGACCCAGAAATATGTACTCTACTGTTAAGGCTGTACTTGTTAATATTTACTTTCACTCTCTCAGTCCACAGAGGAGGCATTGCTAACTTCTGTACGCTTGACAGTTTTGCGAATAATTGTACTTTCAGGGCCACATGTATGAAAATAGAATTTTGAGATTACCAAATAACGATTTTTAAGAAATCGCTATTTGGTAATCTCAAAATGTGATGTAACAAAACAGACAGGAAATAGCGATTCCCTAATTGCGATTTCTTAAAAATCGCAAATGCAATTAGGGAATCGCTATTTGTAATTGCAACTCCATCCGTTCCTATGGGCCTCAAGGCCCATAGGTGCGAACGGTCTTGCATTACCTAAATTGCGATTACCTAATTGGTAATTGCAAATTAGGTAATGCAAAGGCAAGGGTGCCCGGGGGCCCCTGAGGCACCCCCCCCCCCCAAAAAAAAAGTGCACATGCAAAGCACACACATGCCATAGGGGCATGTGTACGCTACATGGCACTTTGAAAAATGCCATTTTGTGCATTTTTCAAAGTTTGCACATGGTTATCATCAACTTGAAGTTGATGGTAATAGCGTTTCCTAAATGCACAGTTCACATTTAGGAAAGACTTCATACACGTGCATTAGGGATCCTAAAATTGCAATTCCCTATTTGTATTTGTAATTTAGGTAATTGCACCGTTTGCGAATGCAAAATACTTTGATACATGTGGACCTCAATCTTTATCAAATCAGCAATATGCTCAGTTGAAGCTATGAGCACCATTTTATGGATAGGAGCACTCTATATAGAACTTCTAACATAAAAATATATAAAAAACGATATTTTACAATACCGTTCAGTGCTGTCAATAAGTCCATAAAAATGCATATTTTGAATTATATGACTATTTAATAACACCCACTACAATGTATCTCAATGAATCCAAGCTGATGTACAGCTTATAAACGACACATATGCACAGAACGCTATGAGTCATTTAACCTGTCATTTGTCCATTTGACCTGTCATTTGCCGCTTGAGAAATCCACCCTTCAGAGAGAGCAGTGAAACTTTTTCTTCCATTTCAGAATTAAACCACTGATTTTCAAAGAATACGTTAGTTCGCATCAGAAATTCATGTATGTCGCTTTCTATTTCTGGGGCTAGCGTTCACCAGTTTTGAGGCAGCATGAGTGAACCAATCTGACACGAATCAGCACTTAGAAGAAGGAGCCTGTAAACCGCAGAGAAGGAGGCGTGCGTGGGAGAATCCAACACCCAACAACTGCAAACAGCTATTCTCACGTATTTACAAAGTAAAATCCTGAATGCAAAATGACATACACGGCGTATTCATCTACTTGTTATTCTTACTTTCGAGACATTTTGACATTCCAGTCCGAACACAAAATAAACATCCAATGGCAAAGCCAATAAGTCTAGTGTTGGCTCCCGCTCCACTCGTTTTGGCTTTGTCAATGCCTACTTCGTTTTGTCATCGTTCTTGCTAAACTTCATTGCTGGAAAAGCTGCCAAGCCGTCATCAATCTGAAAAAAAAATTGGTTAAGAGGAAAGATTTTTTTTGGTATCGAAAAATACACATTGACACAGTAGTCCCCGACACTGATGGGAAATACTTTCTGTGCAGATGTGCTCCCTGTGAAAAGGCTTAATGCTCTCACTCAAAGTGGCTAAAGTGGGATTACCCATTAACCCATGGTGTAGTGGACAGAAGAAAAATGTGAATGGCACATTAATAAACCAATAGATGAAGCGGGTTTAATGAAAATCTCTATAAGTAAGTATAACATGCATATAAATGTAGTAAAATCAAAAGGTCTAGACTAATGCCGGATCATAGAGGAGAGTAACATTAAAATGCACAATTTTAACTCAAAGCAAGCAAAACATGTAATGCGACTACATAGAAAAAGTTAAGGTAGCATAGACAGCATATTCTGCTAAATAGGAGCTTTTACAAACTCTATTAGATAAGGAATCGTGTGGCGGTGTTAAATTTCAAAGCCACCCACGAGGGTGGCATTACAGAATGAGAACTGGGCAAGAACCTAGCCGGTGCTCAAGTTCCAATGGTTTTCATAGACTCCTAATTGTGTGATCACCCACCTAATTAATTCTGCAATAGAAAATTAATATTGGACCTAGTGACGTAAGGGATATATAATAAGGTAGGCTTTCAACCAAGCAAATTCGTATCTACATGCAGATCATGAAAGGCCTGCAAATGCTGTCACTGTACCCAGGCGCCACCCGGAAGTAGAAAAACACTCTACACCTGAAATCAGAACATTCAGTTAGTGACAGACGTGGTCCAAGATGAGAACTATCCCAAATGCAATGTAGCCAAAGGTCTTAAGACAGTACAAACCTCACGCCTATTTTTATCCTATGACAAATAAAGAGCGGCTAAATCTAGCCCTAGCTTTGCTTGATTTGGGCACAACTGCAAGCAGCAAGGAAATATAGGGGTTATTCTATCAACACAATAATTACTGAAGCAGAAATGCACAATTCCAAAATAGTTGGGAAGAAGGCAAAGAATGACTTGAGTACTAACTTTATAAAGAAAATGTGTCACAACTCCCTCATGCGTCCTCTGTGTAGTGGGCATGGCATGTACGGCTTGTTACCCATGTTGTGCCTCATGGCGTGCTATGATTCCATGCCCTAGTTTCCCCTCTCCCCTTGTGTCCATTGAACCCGAACTTGCAAGCCCTTAACACGTGAACCAATGGCTTGCCTTGCTCCTGCTGTTGCTGGGGCCTTGAAGTGTTTTCTCTTGTGCACGTTTAGACAAAATGAAACAATTTGTTTTTTGTCAAGTGATTCCATCTGTTAGTTTGAAGCTGCTCTTCCTGTGGGGCTTAGCCAATGTACTAACAAGCTTTTCCTTCAGGAGTCTTGGAGAACATTCCATATTGCCCGTTGTGTCCATTGGACCCTGTGCCTGTTGAAAACCACAACCAATCCTGAGCCCCTTGCTTGACCTATGCTCCAGCGGAACAAGCTTCCTGCCTTCTAACCCACCTGAAGAATCAATCGGACCAGGGCAGCGCTCTTCCCGGCTGCAGTTCAAGTCCGCCAGTGATTCCCTTGGCTCCAGCTCCCTCGACGCATCCTTCATCTCCGCATCCTGCTTAGCTACTCCAGTTCCTTGGCGACTTCCTGAGTCAAGACCTCAAAACCTTCTTCAAACTTAGGGCAAGTTGAAGTACTAGGCTAAGTACTTGATATCAGGTTAATGCACATTATCCTTTTATAGTAGTAAGCGGGCTGGAGTATCGGCGTCCTCTGACTATAGACTCATCTTCAAGTTTCCTCTCAGTGACTTCCCTCCAGTTCGCCTTGGTTGTTCTTGCTCCGGACCCTTCCTGCAACCTTGACCCTTGAACTGCATTTGTGCAAGGACTAGAGACTTTGTGTTTCCCTGATGAACAGTAGCACCTAGAGAACTTTCCTCCGAACGCCAGATTAATGTATTGATCCTGCACCTAAAGCTATGTTTTGAGTTTATTCCTAGGCAGAGCCAATTAACTCCAATCTATGTTCCGATTATTTCCTTGGAAGTGGCAGCAACTCCAATCTGTAATTCAAGTTATTCCTTGGGAGTGTATAGCTCCAGTCCGTGGTTCCGGTTATTTTGTTTCCTTGCTATGTTTCTAATAGAGACTGTGAGTGTATGTTACTGATGTTATTGCTAATTTGTTTTTTTGAGAGGCCTGTAGTGTATTGATGATAATTGCCTCCTCTTGTTCTTTCTGGTGCATTGTGTCTTTGCTAAATCAGAGTTCACGGTCAACCGCACATCCACCTAACTGACAGAGAGGGCCCCCAGTTAATGCTGTGCCACACAGTTACTGACCGGAACTAGCACAGCAAGTCTCTCTTTTCTTATTTTGTCCCAACCCCTCTCCCCCTAAGGGCCGCGTCTTGCTTAGGGAAAAGCTATTCCCTGAATGGGTCAGGCCCTGCGGGGATAGGAGGTCCAGCATCAGTTCCAGTCTTGTCTCCGTGCTAGGAACCAGGTGATTGCATGACAAAATGAACCAGCACACTGAAACAATTTGGGAAGGTGTGGCTAGGAATATTTCAGTAATCAGAAAGGAGTCATCATAATTGGGCACATGTACCAATTAGCAAGACTATAAGTGAAATGACAGTAGTGATCCATTATGGCATTGAATAATTTGATAATCAAGAATGTACTCTATGGAGAGAATTAATCCATTGAGAAATTTAAAGGAAAGGATTAAAGGAATATATACGTGTTCCTGTCACAAAACTTTGACAATTTGATGGCACATAGAGAGGAGAAAGAATGAAAGAGGGACTCCCTCCCACTGATATATTTTCCAGAAAAATCCCATTTCATCAAGGATAAGTACTGTGTTTGTATACATCATGGGAATATCAACAATTTTAATTCAAAGACTGCAGCATCTTCATATACAATAAACTGCCACAAGAAACAGGTTATTAAAGAACATCAATTAGGTCCATCACAGAGAAATTATGGGAGAAAAATGTAAACATAAGTTAATCTTACTCTGTTGTTTAATGTTTCAGTGGGTGTTGGAGATCTCCAAATGTAGCTAAAGTCATTCAGCTGCTTCTTTAATAAGAGATGATCACAAAATTCAAGGCCATGCTGCTCACACTACAGCAATGTATAGTTTAATAGGAAAAGCTAATGAGCAAGCTTTTACGGTCAGAACATGGGGGTTATTGTTTTAAAGTAAAGTGTTTTTAAAGTTTGAGGTTAGGGGATTTTACATAGTACAGTTTCTAGTATTTAAACATTTTCACCAAGTAGACCTGACCTAGAAAAACATAATTTTAGATACTGTGATCTTGGAACTGTTAATGTATGTTTAGAGCAGAAGAAATGTGTCAGCGGAACAATTCGGAGGAAGAAAAGGAAGTAGATAGAAGAGGAATGTAAGCTGGGGTAATCAGTTCATGGTAGATTTCAAACTATTGCCTTGCACGCATCTTAAAGCACAGTAATTGATTGAAGACATTTTGTTGGCGAGAATGCACCTGGAGGATGGAAATGGTACAAAGACCTTAATCTAACGCCAGGAGATTAAATTATCCTTTAAAAAGAATAACCATCTTCAAATATCTTTAAAAAATAAAATACTGTGTCTTTTTTGCCAAAAGCCTTCAGCAGGGAGGACAAAAGATGGGGCCTTTCTAAGTGTCACCTACCTCATTCATATTTGTTAGAAATGGGGGTCTCCAGTTGGCAGAGGTAGGTACCTTTGTCCAAATAGGGAGCCTTGCTTCTAGTCAGGGTAAGGGGGATACACACTCTAGATAACTCCTGCTCACCCCCTTGGTAGCTTGGCACGAGCAGACAGGCTTATCCCAAAGGCAATGTGTAAAGTATCTGTACCAACACTCACAGTAACACAGTGAAAACACCACAAATGGACAGCACACCACTTAAAATAAAGTATCTTTATCTAAACTTAACAAGACCAAAACGACAAAAATCCAACATACACAGTTAAAAATATGACTTTCAAAAGGTTTCAAGAACTTGTACCATAGAAAACTATGGATGCGTGACTTTTCACCAACGTACCTGTAGATGCATCAAAGTTCTCAAGCCAAACAGCCGCAGCATTGGAAAACAAAGAAATGCGACACTCCTGAGACCTTGGGGAGGCAATGCGACAGTCCCGCTTCATGCAGAGGAAGGGTTGCGTTGATTCCGGTCTGTACAGGGAGTGATGCGTTGATTATTCGTGTTGGTTCCGGTCTGCGGGTGATGCGTTGGAAGAACTTGCCACACAGGTACGATGCATGGAAATCCGGGATGCGTCGGCGATCGATGCGGCGTCGATCGGCGCTGCGTCCATCCTCTTCAGATGCGATCCTACGATGCGTCGATTCTTGCAGTGGTGAGAGGCGCTGCGGTGGTTTCCGCAGCGGCACAGCGATGCGTGGAAACTCTTCTTGTGCCGTGGAGATGCGTCGGGAAAACAGCCGCAAAAAGAGCGATGCGTCGATTTCTGTAGTTCTTTGAGTTTCTTCTTTCTTCCAGCTCCCAAACAGCAGCAACAACCTCCAGAGGCCCAAAACTGGCACAGGCACCTCTTGGCAGGTCAGAACTCACAGAAGCAGAGTATAGGGGAGCTGGGGGTGAGACTTCAGAACAGGAGGCCAGCACACTTCAGGCCCTTGGAGATCTCCTTCAAGCAGGGGACACAGCACACAGCAAAGTCCTTCTCCTTTCCTTGGAAAAAAGCAACTGCAGGCCAACCCCAGACACATAGCAAGGGCAGTACTTCTCCTCAGTCTCTCCAGCTCTTCTCCTTGGCAAAGGTTCCTCTTCAATTCCAGGAATTATCTAAAAGTCTGGGGTTTTGGGTCTGATACTTATACCCCAAAATGTATTTGTTCTTTTTGTGCAAGGGGCTCTGAGCCCAGGTCAAACCAGTTCTGGGGGGCACTCTGCAAGTGCACAACAACATCCATTGTCAGTGTGAGCCTTGGCTCCAGACACACCACAGGGGGGCAGAGCCAGCATTGTGGAAGGCAAGCACAGCCCTATTCAGGTACAGGTGCTACTCCTCCCACCACTCCAAATGCAGATCAGGCCTATTCAGCCTAGTGCTGACTCATCCAGACTTCTGGAGCCACTGCACCTCCCTAGCCCCTGTCACTCCAAAGCCAGACAGTCAATCCACAAACAGGCAGAGGCATACAGGATGGTTGAACAAGAAAATAGCCACTTTCTAAAAGTGGAATTTTCAAACACACAATTTAAAAACCATCTTTACTAAAAGATGTGTTATTAAATCCTGAGTTCAATGATATCAAACTCCATTTTTCTAGCCTATCCCTATGGGAAGATATGCTTGTAAAAAGCATTCCCCATTCTGTCCTATAGGGCAAGATAGCCTTTCAATAGTGAAAAACAAAGTTAGCAGTATTGGACTATCAAGATATGTTACACACACCAGTACATGTCCTACCTTTCACATACACTGCACCCTGCACGGGGGGGTGCCTTGGGCCTACCATAGGGGTGTCCAATGTGTAATAGAAGGGAAGGGTAGGGCCTGGCAAGTGGGTGCACTTGCCAAGTCGACATGGCAGTTAACAAACTGCGCACAGGCACCAGGGTGGTAGGCCTGAGACCTCTGTTCAGGGCTACTCATGTGGGTGGCACAACCAGTGCTGTAGGCCCACTAGTAGCATTTGATTTACCAGCCCTGGCACACTCAATGCACTTTACTAGGGACCTACTGGTAAATCAAATGCGCCAATCATGGATAACCAATCACAATAACAATTTACACAGAGAGCATATGCACTTTAGCACTGATCAGCAGTGGTAAAGTGCCCAGAGTCCTATAGCCAACAAACACAGGTCAGGAAAAAATAGGAGGAAGAAGCAAAAAGTTTGGGGATAACCCTGCAAAAAGGGCCATTTCCAAGACAACCCCCTTCCAGCCAAAAGCCAGGGTAGACCAATCAATACCTCTATAGGCTTCCCGGCTTGGGGAGACAGAACATGGAACCTGGCCCGAACAGCAGGGGTCTATTCCTGTTCTCCGCCTTTGTGAACCCAGTTGGATCCCTCTATCCATACTGTCAGGGCCCACTAGGCTAACCCATGGGGGACCCTTCTCCTCACCTGGGGACCCCATCTGGGCAGCGCCTAAACTTACTTTGCTCACAGATGTGTCCCAACAGGTAGACAGTACCCACATGGCCAACACAGTGGTGTGGCCCAGTCCACCCCCAGGGTGTGACAACTGCCCCCCTTCTAGGGCCAACTCTGCCCACCAGGACAGCCAGCCACAGTGGCCACTGACAGATGTCAGTGATGAGAGCCAGGCCTCATGCCTTTCAGGCCTCTCTAACCTCTGTGGTGTCAGAAAGTGGAGGGCAGTAGCCCCAGGTGCCTGGCACCTTTTCTCCACTTTCCCTCCTGCCAAGTCAGGTATGGCATCCTGACACTGTCCCACCAGCCCATTGTCTGTACCCTGCGGCTGAACAAGAGACAGAGGTGGGCTTTTCCACACCCGTCTTCCTCCCTGGGGCTCTGCACCCTTCCACCTGGAGCGGTACTCCCAGAAGACAACTTGGTAGGGGCACTGTTAGCAGTCGCCCCTTCCTCCAGGTCAGGGGGGACACCCTGAACCTGGTCCTCCAACCCAGGGTCTGTACCCTTAGGCTGGACCTGTGCCTGGCAACCCAGGACTTCCGGGGGAGTACACCAACCCCCCCAAGGGAAACACACTCCTCATGAGTGGTATGAGAGTTTGCCTGGTGCAGGTCTCCAGCCTCCTGTAAACTTGACAGAGCATGAAGACCCCCCAGGCCAGAGGTGGTCTCATCAGGGTCAGTCCTGGGGTGCTCTGGCCTCAGAGCTGGCAACCCCTGACCCACTGGTACTTCCATTGGGGACTGCGTCCCCCCTCATCCTTTTCTCTGGACTCATGCACCCTCCCCACTGGAGCGGTGCTGTCAGACACCAGAACTGGTGGGATGTTTGTTACAGCAGCCCCCCCAGTCCACCTGACACTTTGGGATCCCCCTCAGGAAATGGCCTCCCGGTACAGACTAGGCCCCCCTCCTGGTGTTCACTTATGGAACCAGCCAGGCCCTGGGACTGAGTTTCGGGCACCTTGGGACACAGCCCACTCCCACTTCTTCTCCTCTGAGACAGGACATGGGACCTTACACCCCTCCTACTATACTGGGACCTATCTGGGCTACCACAAACCTCCCCTACCTCACTTGGTTGGGGAAAACCTGAGCCACCCCCTTCAGGATCACTCCCAAAAGCTTCTTCAGACCCTCTAGAATGCACCAAAAGGTCTGCCTCCAGCGCAAGCTCCCTGGAATCAGAGAACTCACACTCCACCTGGTGTTGGCATAGCTCTGGAAAACAGGGACTTAAAATATGCTCTCCAACAATTGAATCACACAGCCTCCCACAGTTGTTAACTAAGCTACCATTTGCCCCACCATCCAGGGCCTCACACAAGTACCCCACACCACTCTCCTGAGACTGACAAGACAGCGTCTGACTGTCTCTGTCACACAACCCACACTCTTCTGGGTGGTCTCCACACATACATACCAGGACGTCTGCCATGGGGGAACCCCTCTTCCTGCACCTCTCATCTAGAGTCAGCAGAGTGTCCCTCCCACCACTAGGAATATGATCCCCTGTGTCAGTTCCCCAATCCACTTCAGGGACACTGCACACCACTAGAGCTACCTCATAAACCTGAACCCCCTGGTGTATGTTAACCCCCTCCCACAAGTCAGGCGCCACATCTCTTGGTGTGTGTACTTCTCCCTCAGCACTAGATAACACCGTTTTGCTGCCACCATCTGAGCTGGACTCCACCTCCTACCCAGCCAAGCTCACTTCATGAGCTGCACACATTTCCTTTTCAGCTAAGACACTCATAGCCTCAAGCCTCTCAAGCTCCACATCAAGCTCCCTCATTCTTAATTCATGTGCCAAGGTCAATTTCATTTCTTCCAAGGCATAAATCTTCTTGCTCTCCTCTGCCATCTTTTCTCTCTATATGGCAGCTTTTTGGTTCTCTATTTCCAATATTTTCATCTCGAGCCTCATGACTTCTAACTCATGATCTCTGACTCTTTGGTTTTCCTCCAACTCCTCTGGGGAAAAACTTCTAGCGGAATGGTCGCTGTCAGCCCTGGAGGCTGCTCTTGACACCTGCAGATACTGTGAACTGAAACCATCCCCTTGTGCATCCTCATCCACCTCTGCATCATCTGTCTCCCCAGCCTCTTTGGCCTCCCACCAGGCCCTTAAGGCCTTCTGTAGCTCCTCCTGCCTGGAGCTGTTCTTCATGGGACATCCAAAGCTCCTGCAGTACTGAATGAGTTGACTTACTTTGTAACCACTTAACATTTTAATATCAAACTCCAGTTCTGCTACCTCACTTGCTGGTTTACTCTTCTGAGACATAATGGGCCTGATTCACAGAACTAACTTACGTGAAATACGTAAAGTTAGTAATTTTCGGTATTCACAGAATACACTTATCACTACTAACTTTATGTCCGCTCCCGTGCCGGAGATTCCGGCCCTGTGGCGGAATTTCCGCCTCTGGGCCGGAATCTCCGCCTCCGGGCCGGAATACCCTCATTTAGGCCGTTTGAGCATTGAAACGGCCTAAATGAGGGTATTCCGGTCCGGAGGCGGAGATTCCGGCCCAGAGGCGGAAATTCCGCCACAGGGCCGGAATCTCCGGCCCGGGAGCGGACATAAAGTTAGTAGTGATAAGTGTATTCTGTGAATACCGAAAATTACTAACTTTACGTATTTCACGTAAGTTAGTTCTGTGAATCAGGCCCGATGTGTGGATACTTTAAGGCCCTCTCAAAAATAGAACCAAAAACAAAAGACACTATGTGGTTGCGTAGTGGTCTGCACTAAACTAGTGATTAAAACAAAGGGGAGGGTTACTTAGGTGTGGCAGGAAATGCGCCAGTGAGGTGTGCGTATTGATGAATATGATGACAAATACGACGGTGCAAACAGGTGGGGGAGAACCCTTGATCCCTCCTAAAGAATGACCCTGGGGTCAACAAGTGAATATCACAGTCCTGTGCACACGTTACAATCAACTTCCGGGTTGAATTGGAACCCTTGACGACAGCGGGAACACGGCCGGCGTACTCGCCTTCCAATACTCGCACTTGGAGTATGGCTGTACCTTTTTAATATTTACTCTTGGACTCCACGCAAAGCATTGATTTGATTTAGTTTCTCATCTGTCCAAAAATTGGGAATGTGTCCACCCTGATTTCGTCATAATTCAGACGAATCTGCCATCCACACACGAGCCGGGACGGAATTACAACCGGCATTGAGGAGTGCCTCACGTCTACAGCATCCCCTCACCAGCCGGGACAGAATTACAACCGGCAGGGAGGAGCGCTTCAACTCTTTTCGCTTGCCAAAAGCCCTGAAGAAGTCTTGGGGAACATCCCCTGACGAAACATGTTTTGGCTGGGCAACTGTTCGGATTAAAGAAGAACAACACACTTACGATTTCATTGTTTCGAGTGTTCTGCATAATGTGTTCCTTCTAGATTGTGCGAATGTCACTAACCAGACTGCAACTAGCACTATAATTGTAACGTGTGCACAGGACTGTGATATTCACTAAACTAGTGATGTACACCAATCACTGTGGGTCAAGTACAAATACAAGTTCAAATCCTCACCGCTGACCACCAATGTTAGAAATGGGGGTCTCTAGTTGGCAGAGGTAGGTACCTTTGTCCAAATAGGGACCCTTGCTTCTAGTCAGGGTAAGCGGGATACACACTCTAGATAACCCCTGCTCCCCCCTTGGTAGCTTGGCCAGAGCAGACAGGCTTATCCCAAAGGAAATGTGTGAAGTATTTGTACCAACACTCACAGTAACACAGTGAAAACACCACAAATGGACACCACACCAGTTTAGAAAAATAAAGTATGTTTATCTAAACTTAACAAGACCATAATGACAAAAATCCAACATACACAGTTAAAAATATGACTTTCAAAAGGTTTCAAGAACTTGTACCATAGAAAACTATGGATGCGTGACTTTTCACCAAAGTACCTGTAAATGCGTCAAAGTTCTCAAGCCAAACAGCTGCAGCGTCGGAAAACAAAGAGATGTGACACTCCTGAGACCTTGGGGAGGTGATGCGACAGTCCCGCTGCACACAGAGGAAGGGTTGCATCGAATCCGGTCTGTATGGGGAGTGATGCGTCGATTCTTCGTGACGGTTCCGGTCCGCGGGTGATGCGTCAGAAGAACTTGCCGCACAGGTACGATGCGTGTAAATCTGGGATGCGTTGTCGATCGATGCGCCGGCGTCGAGCGGCGCTGCGTCCGTCCTCTTCAGCCGCGATCCCTCGATGCGTCGATTCTTGCTGTGGCAACAGGTGCTGCGGCGGTTTCCGCAGCGGCGCGGCGGTGCGTGGAAATTCTCGTGCCTTGGATATGTGTCAGGAAAACAGCCGCAAGAAGAGCAATGCGTCAATTTCTGTAGTTCTTTTAGTTTCTTCTTTCTTCCAGCTCCCAAACAGCAGCAACAACCTCCAGAGGCCCAAAACTGGCACATGCACCTCTTGGCAGGTCAGACCTCACAGCAGCAGAGTTCAGGGGAGCTGGGGGTGAAGTCTTTGTGTCCCTGAGACTTCAGAACAGGAGGCCAGCACACTTCAGGCCCTTGGAGATCTCCTTCAAGCAAGGGGCACAGCACACAGCAAAGTCCTTCTCCTTTCCTTGGCAGAAACAGCAACTGCAGGCCAACCCCAGACACACAGCAAAGGCAGTACTTCTCCTCAGTCTCTCCAGCTCTTCTCCTTGGCAACGGTTCCTCTTGAATTCCAGGAATGATCTAAAAGTCTGGGGTTTTGGGTCTGATACTTATACCCCAAAATGTCTTTGTTGTCTTCGTGCAAGGGCTCTGAGCCCAGTTCAAACTAGTTCTCGGGGGCACTCTGCAAGTGCACAACAACATCCATTGTCAGTGTGAGTCTGGGCTCCAGACACACCACAGGGGGGCGGAGCCAGCATTGTGGAAGGCAAGCACAGCCCTATTCAGGTACAGGTGCTACTCCTCCCACCACTCCAAATGCAGTTCAGGCCTATTCAGCCTAGTGCTGACTCATACAGACTCCTGGAGCCAATGCACCTCCCCAGCCCCTGTCACTCCAAAGCCAGACAGTCAATCCACAAACAGGCAGAGGCACACATGATGGTTGAACAAGAAAATAGCCACTTTCTAAAAGTGGTATTTTCAAACACATAATTTAAAAACCATATTTACTAAAAGATGTGTTATTAAATCCTGAGTTCAGGGATACCAAACTCCATTTTTCAAGCTCATCCCTATGGGAAGATATGCTTGTAAAATGTTACAAAGCATTCCCCATTCTGTCCTATGGGGCAAGATAGCCTTTCAATAGTGAAAAACGAAATTGGTAGTATTTCACTATCAGGACGTTACACACACCAGTACATGTCCTACCTTTCACATACAGTGCACCCTGCCCAGGGGGTACCTTGGGCCTACCCTAGGGGTATCCAATGTATAAGAGAAGGGAAGGGTAGGGCCTGGCAAGTGGGTGCACTTGCCAAGTCGACATGGCAGTTAACAAACTGCACACAGGCACCGCAGTGGCAGGCCTGAGACCCCTTTTCAGGGCTACTCATGTGGGTGGCACAACCAGTGCTGCAGGCCCACTAGTAGCATTTGTTTTACCAGCCCTGGCACACTCAGTGCACTTTACTAGGGACCTACTGGTAAATCAAATACGCCAATTATGAATAACCAATCACAATAACAATTTACACAGAGAGCATATGCACTTTAGCACTTATCAGCAGTGGTAAGTGCCCAGAGTCCTATAGCCAACAAACACAGTTCAGGAAAAGATAGGAGGAAGAAGCAAAAAGATTGGGGATAACCCAGCAAAAAGGGCCATTTCCAACAATATTCATTTCTATAGCGTGACAAATCACCCATGAGAGTCGCAAGGCGCTGAGGTTGCTGGTCGCTTGGTGGTAGACTGCTCATTCGAACACCCAGGTTTCAAACCCTTTCCTGAACTCCTGGAGAAATGAGGTGGTTCTGATGTGCAGGGGAAGGTCGTTCCAAGTCTTTGCCGCTACATAGGAGAAGGAGCACCCTCCGCTGTTGCTTTGCTGGATCTGGGGTGGGAGGGTAGGCGAGGGAGTGGGAGGTGGAGCATAAGAGTCTGGATGGTTGGTGGAAAGTGATGCATTTGTTGATGTATGCTGGTCCAGTGTCATGCAAGGCTTTGTATGCATGCGTCAGCATCTTGAACTGGCACCTCTTCTAGATAGGGAGCCAGTACAGTTTTTGAGGTGCAGTGTGTCTTTCTGGGAAGGTCAAGGATGAGTCTTGGGGCTGAGTTTTGGATTGTCTAGAGTTATCTGGAGTGTCTTTTGGAGGCGTTTGGTGATACCTATGTAGAGCATGTTTGCGTAGTCCAACCTGCTTGTGATGAGGGCCTGTGTGATGGTCTTTCTGGTGTTGACAGGGAACCACCTCATGATTCTGCGTAGTGTGTTGAAACAGGCTGAGGAGACCCTGTTTACCTGTATCTCCATGGATAGCCTGTAGTCCAGGACAATGCCGAGAATATGGGCGTGGTCTATGGGGGTGGAGGGTGGTCTGAGGACAACTGGCCACCATGTATCGTTCCATGGCGAGGGATTGTTTCCAAAGATGAGGACTTTTGTCTTGTCTGAGTTGATCTTGAGACAGTTGTCCTTCATCCAGCCGGCAACGTTTATCATACATCTGTGGAAGTTGGCTTTGGTGGTGCAGGGGTCTTCGGACAGCGAAAGGATGAGTTTTGTGTCGTCGGTGTATGAGATGATGTTGGTTGTGTGATCTGACTTTGTCTGCCAGGGGGTTCATGTAGGTATTGAAGAGGCTGGGACTAAGGGATGAGCCTTGCGGAATGCCGCAGACGATTTACTTGGTTTCCGAGGTGGAGGGTGGGAGACTGATCCTCTGGGTTCTTCCGCTGAGAAATGAGGCAAACCATTTGAGGGTGTCTCCCTTGACTCTGATGTGGCAGAGTCTGTTTATCAAGATGTGATGGGAGATGGTGTCAAAACGGCTAACAGGCCAAGGAGGTTGAGGGCTGCTGTCTCGCCACTGTCCATAAGGGCCCTGATGTTGTCTGTGGCTGCAATCAGTGCAGTCTTGGGCTGTGGTTGGCTCAGAATCTATATTGAGAGGAGTCCAGATAGTAGTTATGTTCCAGGTATATGGTGAGCTTTTGGTTCATAACTTTTTCAAGCACTTTTTCTGAAAAGCAGAGCAGTGATATGGGGCTGTGGTGTTTTGGTTCTGTTGGGTCGGCTGATGGTATCTTCAGGAGGGGCCTCACTTTAGTGTGTTTCCATATTCCAGGGAAGGAGGCCGTGGCGATGGAGGTGTTCAAGACTCTCTTGAGTTTGTCACCGATGTACTTGCTCCCTAGGTTGAAAACATTGTGGGTGCCCCTAGTGAACTGGAGATAGTGGTTTGAGTTGTGAGAGGGTTCCACTGGCTTAGCAGATGTTCGGGTTTTATGTTTGTGGGTGTGAGTGGGCCAATGCTGTTGGCGGGGGCATTTGGGAATTGAAATTTTCATAGATGGCTGAGATCTTTTCGTGGAAGTCTGCCAAGGAGTCGCACAGTTCCTGAGAAGGGGTGATGTCAGTCTCAGCAGCTGGGGGGGATTGGAAAACTCCTTCACGATGGTGAAGAGTTCCTTGCTGCTCTTTGTGTTGGCCTCTATGCAATCTGCTGAGGGGCTCTTCTTTGTTTCTTTCATGAGGCGGTGGTACTGTTTGAGGGCTGTTGTGAAGGTGGTGTAGTCCCTTGTTTCCTTGCTGGTACATCACTTTGTTACTTACAGTTGATTTTGGTGTATTTCAGCTCAATAGTGAACCAGCTGGCCCTTCTTGCCGGTCCCTTGGATCTGACTGGTTTGGCGGAGGTAATTGTGTTGCCGCAGTCTGTAATTCACTGGGAGAAGTTTATTGCTGCCTGTTCTGGGTTGGCTGTTGTATCAGGGCAGTGGGAGTTGAGGGCGTTGTTCCACTTGTCTTCTGATATATTCTTCCAGCTTCTGCACGCAATGTTGGGGGGTATGGTGCTGGTGATGGTGTGTCATGAGATGGCAAAGTAGATGCTGTAGTGATCAGTCCAGGTGTGCTGAGAGACATGCTTGTATTTGACTCTGTTGCGAGACATAAAAATGGGGTTGAGTGTGTGTTGTGCGATGTGGGTTGGATCGGTGACCAGTTTATTGAGGCCAGTGTTTCTCCTCCTTTCCAGGAGGTCGGTAATATTGGAGTTGTTGGGGTCTTCGAGGTAGAAGTTGAGGTCTTCTAGGAAGATGTGGTGTTTGGAGTTTTCTTGTGACAGGGGAGGCCCCTTTGAAGTAAATTAAGTTCCTGGCTACACTTCAAGTAGTATTCCTGCCAAGGAAAGTGAATACCTCCCCACAGCCAAGTCATTGCCATCTTTTTGGGAGCAGTTTTCACACCTCATCGGGGCCAATCACCCACTTGACTAATGCTGTATCGCAAATGCAGATTAGCCTCCAGGAGCTTCAGGTAGGAACAAGGTAACTTTCTAAAAGTTACCTTTCCTTAATAGTTATTCAAAATCACACTTCAGCAATATGTTGAGGTTTTAATAAATATAATAATAAGTAATTATCTGATGACTACTTTGCCTTTAATGAGTATAGTAATTTAAATATACGTGGGTCATGGAATGCTTTGAAAGCTTCTGCTAAAGAGTTTATTTTTAAGTATGTCACCATTTAAAAAAATAATTTCTAGAAAATTAATATGGTTTATTCTTGAGAATATTAAAGCTGTGGGGCACACGTTTTATATTTCAAATTGTAAAGGTTATTTTCCTGACCTTTTCAAAGGTAGCATATAATTTAATCAAAAAACCCCAGAATGCTCTTGAAAATATTTGTTGAAAGTAAATGCTAGACATTGTGGTGGACAAAATAGATCTGGCAAAGTGTTAGTCCACTGCCTTAAAGTTGGAAAAAAAAATCTCATGTTTCATCCACTATAGATGAGGAGGGTAGATCTGTTTTAAAGACTCTAAGATTTCTGAAGCTTTTGCTATTTAAAAAAAAAATCAATTACCTCAGAAAGTGTGCTTCTACTTGACAGTTAGAAGAGTATTTTTTCCACTGTGCAATATATTCTATTTGCTTCCTTTTTGTTAACATTAGATAAGAAGGTTCATTTTCAGAGACTATGGGGCTTAATTACAGGGTTTGGTTGCATCCTAATAGCTGGGCTGGAACCGTCAACAGGAGGTCTTTTGGTTCCATTTCCAGAGCGATGTCATACGGACTCCAGTCCGTCCGACATCACAATCGGCCTTAGTAGCTATGACACAAAACAGACAGGTGTAACTTAGAGAAATTGTGGAAATCATTTAGAAGTACCAAAACAGATAAAAAGTAAAAATCACAGCACAATAACAATGCCAATCAAATTTAGAAAAAATGTGGGCAAGGCAGCACTCTGCATCAGGGAAGGCTGCACCAAAGTCAAATAGGTTTGCCATGAGGGTCTGCTGAAATGGATTTTCAGGTGGTAAATAGCAATGAAAACTTAGTGAGTGCATGAAAGCAACAGAATGCAAGCAGGTGTTGTACACTGCGCTTTTGTTTTTTTGCACTTTTTTGCATGAAATACATTATCGCATCAACATTTGAGTTGAGGACACATTTTGCAGTAAAATATAGGGTTATGAATTTGCACTCACACAATTCCATGTAATCGGGCTGAAATCTTGCGTAATTACATGAACGCAAATTACTTGAAATTCGCACACCCTTAATTTTTAGGCTGCAGAAAAACTCTGACCAGGACCTACCTTATTTTCTTGCCCAGCTAGTTTGTGCCATTAGTGGATTTACTTGTATGGTTGGTTTTTGTCCTCTTGAAGTTTGTAAGTCCATATTTTTCAGAAGGTTTAAAATAAGTCCTTCTGAACTCCAATAAGGCTTTGAGTACCTCAGGGACAGCACTCATGTGTCAGGACTCACCCAAGCAGAGGGCACGAGCAGGGTCTAGTTCTCTTTATGTTACAACTAGTCACTGGTCAAACCAGGAAAAAGGCCTTTTGCAGCTTTTGATACCCCGGTAGCTACACAGGAAGTCAGCCAACTTGTCCTTGCAATCCACTCTTTGTCCTGGGTGCAAGTGGTAGCAGAGTCAACCCTTCAGGTCTCCTCATAGGTTTTAGACAACAGGTTCAGTCCTCTTATGTTCTTCTGCAGGTCCAGAAAGTGTTCTGATGAGCTGTTGGTGAGGTGCAAATTTTGTAGGTTTTACTTACCAGTAAATGGGAGGGAGTTCACACTCCCTAACCAACGAGGAAAGAATTCCCAGGGCAAACCTTCCCACTTTTGCAGCAGATCTTGTTGGACTTACTGTAAGCTATCCCACATTACACCATTCTAAGGGAAATCCAAGATGGCACAGACCCTCTGGCACAGAAAGGAGCCTGTGGGCCAGCCAGGGGTATATTTAGTAACCCCGGGCGGAGTTTGCATAGCCGCGCTATGCGAGGCTACGCAAAGCGTTAAAAAAACTCTGCAACGATACAAGGAGTTATGCGAGCATGCGGAGTTGCTTGTTCCGCATGCTCGCGTATGCTCGCGCATGCTCGCAAGATGTTTTTGACGTTCTGCTACGCGGATTGCGTGTTCGGGGGAAATATCGTGCAGACTTCACCACGCGGTCGCCAATGGGCGCAGCCATCTTGTTTTCCTAGTCTTTGCATGGTTCTGGTGCCTGTTTTTCATACCTCTAATCTTTTCAATCCTTTGTTTTTTACACTGTTTTTCTGATCTGTTTTATTTATTATCTATCCCTCTCTCTCCCTGATTGTATATTTTGTATTTTATTTCTACTTTTACTGCGTTTTTAACTTTTTTCTATTGTTTTACATTACTTGCTTTTTTAGTTTCCTACTTCTTCACCTGACTTTATTTTTTACTCCTACATTTTCTTTTCTGCCCCCGCCCACCTAGAACCATGGCAAAGGCTACCTCAACCTCTAATAGTAAGGGGAAGGTACCTGCACCCAAGAGCCGCCTTCCTTGCAGCAGACGGCGCCCGAAGGGGTGTAGCCCCGGGCCCTTTTCACCGAGGCGGAGGTTGCCGCCCTTGTTTTTTTTTGTACAGCGCCACCTCCCCTTAACCTTGGCAGTGGGCGGCAGGCCCGGCTCTAGTTACGCTACCCAGGAGCGTCACCGCCGGTGAGGGAGGGTGCGCCGAGCAGTGTTTCGCTGCTCTGTGGTCCGGCGCACCCATAACCAGCTGACTCACCGGGGTCAGATATCTTGGACCGGGAGCAGGACCTGCTGGACCTGCTAGATGTTGAGGTCGTAGGGCTTGGTGAGTAGCTAAATATAGTAGCATGGTGTGTTCTGTTCTGTGTTATTGTTATTGCGAATATTATTTTTTTCCCAAATAGCAAGAATGCTGCTGCTTGCATGCAGGTAAGTTACATTTAAAAATCTTATGTGAGTGTTCTTCTTCTAGACACTAGACAGGTGCTCGGCGCTACTAATCTTACTTGTTTGTAACTTTGCACTCGCTTGGGCTGATTATGTAAGAGAGTTTAGAGAACTTAAGTTGGGTAATGCTAGAGAGACTCCAGTCCTTTCCTTTGTCCTTCTGTCACTAAGATAGTGGTGGATTGATAGGTAGTTTAGTTACTTAGTATTAGTTGGTAATTTTTTTGCGGCCTGCATGACGCGTCCTCCGTCACGTCATGTGCTGCTGAGTGCTGACTCCAGTCCTTAGTAGAACCTTTTGTAGTTTGTTAGTGAGTGAGTAATATAGCAACTAAGGGGCCGATTCCGATTCCGGCCGGAAATCTCTCCGACCGAGCCGGACCCGGAGAGAATTCCGACCGAATCGGACCCTAGCAGTCCGACCGGACGAGTACGATGCATTCGCATGCTATCGGACTCGATTCGGTCGGACTCCCATTGAAGTCAATGGGAGCCGGTCGTACAACGCGTACGCGGGCTCCCATTGACTCAATGGGTGCGAGGCGAACAAGGGTGCCCCTACAGTGGGTACGCATCCATGTGCATCGCGGCGTACATGCACAGGTAGGGGGGACTCATGGTTCCCCCCTGTGTGCGACTCGCGCGCCTACGCGTACAGGGGGGTCCGACGCGGACCCCCAAAGTCCGGCTCCGACAGCTCTTTCGAGCCGGACGGCGCGAGTCGGTCGGACTGCTCGCGGCGCGCATCGTACTTACCCGGCCGGCAAACGTCTCCATAGCGCGGTGCGAGTCGTGTCCATGCGAGTCGGTCGGAGCGTGTTGAAGCCGCGTACGAGTTGGTCGGCGATTTCGCGGGAGCTTGCATCGTACTCGCTCGGCCGGACCCGCGTACGATTCGGTCGGGAAACAGGGCTCCGAATCAGATCCGGTAAATCCGAATCCGATTCGGAGCACTACCGGCCGAGATCGGAATCGGCCCCTATGTCATCAGCACATCAGCAGCAACCAACCAACAATTTGGTGTATGCAAATTTATGCATGCGTCCATCTATGCATTTTTGAGGACTAAAATAAATGGAAATGCAGACTTAGTGAACAATTGGCCTGCCAAAGGGCGTTGATTCATTGATGATTTCGAATGAGATTGAAACTTAGAATAAGCAAATATATTTTTGGCAATTCATTTCCAATGTCTTTGGAATAGGTGGGCTAGTTCAGATGGTACTTAGGTTTAGGATTCTGGAATCAGAATGGAACACTGAATTAATAAATAATAACTAGATGGTCCGCGAATCCCGCGATACTTCTAGCCGATTAGATTAGATAGGTCAATTTTATTGCAATTGTTGTTTCCAAAAATGTTTTTAGAGCTTTTTTAAAAATAGTTTATTTGTTTCACACCAATCATCAATGTTTGTCTCTTTCTTTATTATATCTTACACGATCAGCACCCAGAGGCAAGAAGATGACGAGGTCTGAGGCGGGAGCTGGAGATGCCTCCCAGGGCCAGGACCGCTCCTCTACCGAGGGCTCTGCTGCTGGCCCCAGTAAGTCCTCCTGTTGTTAATATTAATAATTATATTTCCCTAACTTTTACTGCACCTTATTTTTTCCGAACTGTTATTTCCGTTTCCTAATTCTATTTTTTATCAAATCTTCTTCGATCTATCTGTTTCTAAATTCTTGTTATCCCTGCCTCTAACTACCTCTGACTCTATACTACTACTATTAGTCTGACTGTAGCTTGCCCAGTTGGCCACTCTTTATTTTTAAAAAGATTCACCAATAGCTCTAGCCACTGAGTCCAGTCCTTTGGGTTGTCCTCTTCTTAATCTTGAGAGGCTTTTCAACAATTGCCACCAACAAAATGCCCAACCAGATATTTTACTATTTTTGATAGGATAGACATATTTCTACTGTCTACTCTACTCTAGTACCCGATTTGTACTAGTGATGTATGTGGTGTATGTATGTATTGTATTAACTATTTTCAATCTTGCTAGTGGAAAATATTAAATAGGGGGAGGCGTATATGGCATCTAAAAAATGTGTAATGTTTTTTCTAGGCATACCGACCACCAGTGCCGGGGCCAGCGGCGGGGCAGGCGACATCAGGCAGGAGGGAGCAGCGGATGCGGCAGCTGCCGCAGGGGTGGGTGAGCCAGCAGCAGTGGTGGGCGGTGGTAAGTTATATTTATATTCCTTACTTATTGACAATAGTTACACACTCGCTGCAAGGGTGTACACTGTATGTTGAGAGAGACTAAGTTGTTGTGAACAACGGTTGAGGATGAAGACACCCTTTACTTAGCATTAGCAATAGCATTAGCAATAGCATTAGCGGCGGAATTTGAGTAACTAATGGCCTCTTCTATCTGACTTCAACTCAGCTGGGAAAGTTTTATGGAGAAGACTAAGAGTCAGACGACCTTGATGGATGGGTTGAATTAAAAGGGAAAGAAGGATGGAAGGAGGAAGGATGGGCGATATGTAATAAATGACTGGCAGAGAAGGATGCGTGGGATGCATAGGTGGCTGGTAGGAATCGGATGCATGGGTGGTTGAAGGATGGGTGAAAGGTGAAAGAAAAGATGCCTGCCTGGGTGGGTGAAACTGTATGGGTGGTAGGAAGAATCCTCCGGGGGGTTTTATGGGTCGAACTCAAAGGCAAGCAAGGAAGGACACATGGGTGGTGGTTTAAAAAAAAAAAAATGTATGTTGTTGGTGAAACTAAGGTTTGTTGAGAGATTAAGAAGAATGATAGACATGTTTACTTTGGATGCCTGCATGGTATTCAATCATCATAGCATAGGTGGAGACTGTCACTGGATGAAGAGTCTTTGAAGAGAATGTAAAAGAAAAATAAACTGCGCCAGAGTAGCAAAGCCAAGGAGAATAGAAGATTAGAATTAAAAAAATATAAGGCTAGAAGAGCGATGCAATGATTGATAAATGGAAAAATCGTTGGGAAGAGAAACAACAGGACTGTTCTTTTGCAAGGTTTTTGATTCAAGGTTGTATTTTCAGAATACTCCCTTGACTCACAGTAGTTTGCAAGCACAGCATATATATTGTGTATGTATGTTATCAAGCGCCTCCCTCCAACTCCGGGGCCCACTCCCTACCTATGTCATTTATTTTCGACTGTGTCAGCCTGCCATGGGTGGCCTATCGGCTGCATGGCACAATAAATCAAAAGTATCTCATGTCGCCCCATATATAATCAATGATCATTTGGATCATATATCATCTGCCTTGTTGTAGTAGTCAGGGTGAAAGTGAAATTGAGCAGTTGCCATTGATGTAACAGAGTATGGCCACCCATAATAGAAAAATAAGATAATTGTGTAGTTGTAGACTACAGCTTCCCCACCTGCAGACAGTAGTAAATAAAAATAACGTGAGTCTGCGACACGAGTATGTTTGTCTAGGGCGCAAGCTGACTCAGCTGGCATGCCTACAACAAGGTTAATTTAGCTAAACAAGAGAGAGAAGAAGAAGACTTGTCTACTCCATAGTGCCTAGTAGTAGTAATGCCAGAAACTCCCACAAATGTTGGAGGCCGAGGAAGTGGGAGGATACCACAAATGTTATGTACTGTGCTTGCTAGTGCTACTGTGCCACTATGTGTAGAATTAATTTTATGTTACTGTTTTGCTAAGAGTATTGGTTACAATTGTCTTTTTTCTTTCTTGATATAGCTACTCCTTCCCAACCAAAAGCACAATCAAACAGGAAGGAGTTGGCAGCCATGGCCCTGCGCTGGAAGCTGGAGGCCATCTGCAAAGAATATCGGCAGCTGTTGGTTTGAGTGGAGGTGGAGGAGGAGGCGGCAGCAGCTGCAGCCTCCTCCAATGCCCTGGGCCCCAGCCATGCCACCCCAGTGGTAAGGCGCCGCGGTCTGGCAGCCGCCCGCCGTGCTTCATTCAACACTGCTGCCCCCCATGGATACAATTGTAAAGCATTCAAGCGCTGCATGCTCCTCCGGGTGGCGTGCCTAGAGGAGCGGATAAAGGTCCTGGAGGGTAACAAGGGAGCCCGCCGCTAGAACTCCGTCGCATTGCCCATTTTTTAATCTTTTTTTAGTGGGTGGGAATTGGGCGTTGGGGAAAAGTTGGGGTTTATATTTATTATTTATTATGGACAATGGACTCGAGCGGACATTGGTTGGACTCTTTCTTTATCTTTGGACATTGGTTGGGGTTAAGGAGAGGGGGTGGGTCAGGTGTTGTGGGATTTTTACATTAGTTTATTTTGTTAGGGGAATAGAGTATTTATACTTAAAGTTTACATACGATGTAAATGTTTTGTGGGGGGTTACTCTTTTGCTTCACACGGTTTCCTTTGCTGCTGCAGGGCCGCCACCAGTTTTTGATTTAAATAATCTGCAGATAGTGTAACACACGAACAGATAGATGCGGTACCCTCACTTGTGAGTGACTTGTCCTACTAGTACTGTCAGTCTCTCCTCCTAGTCTATGCAGTCTGCAACTGGACTTGGAACGGAAGGGTGTGGGTGTGTGAATTAATGAATTAATATCCATATTATTAATTATGCCTCCCCCAAACTTCTTCTCTTACCTGTGATTGTTGTTTATTTAAACTTAGGCAAAGCGATGGCTGCATGGTGTTGATGGTTTGGTTTCCCAAGATGCCGTGGTGGTGGTAGTAGTAGTAGACACTGGCAGTAGCATTTGCAAAAAAGAAAATGAGACAGTCAGTCGCCTGAGGGAGACTCTGGAAGATGTGGTAGAACGAGGTACAGTACACAAGAAGACTGCCAAACAAGAAATCATGATGATAAGCAATGCTAAAGTAAAATAAAACATAATGGTGGTGGGGATAGCCTAGTACAAGTTACAAACTGTAGTTGACTCGACCTATGAAGTGGACAAGCGTAACCTTTAGTGCTGTAAGGATGATGAATCGATGCCGGCAATTAATTATGATGGATTATGTTCCTCTGGAAAAAAAATTGACTTGCAAATACTGAGCCTGGGTGGACAAGCAGAAGAAGATCCTCGCCCTGCCTTGAGTTAGTGTTGCTTTCACCACATCCGCCCCAGCAAGTGTGTGATCAATTATTGGTGTCAATTATTTTAATTTAGTCATATCTCAATATAAATCACACAGCCCGGGGGAAGAGGGTTAGGGTTTGATGAATGGTTGGAAAGGGGTATTTGAGGGAAAGGTTTGACAAAGACAAACACTACACATGGACAACACACAATCTTGGCAGACAACCATCATAAATCTGTTAAGGGAGAAAAAGAAAATGCATGCATGATGATGACTTGATGGTTAATGATGAGTAGTACGCGCTCACTTACCAGCAGTCACTGCCGTGAGGGGAACGGCTCTGCCCCAGCCTTTCTTCTCCTTTTGCCAGCCGTGAGGGGAACGGCTTACCTTCAGTCTTCTCTCTCCTCTTGCCAGCCGTGAGGGGAACGGCGCTAGAGGACTACATATCCAAGCAGGCGCAGGGAAGGACGCCCGCTGTCACCGTCACCGCGGCGCCAGGAGGTGCAATAAGTTGAGGCCCGGCACTCTGCAGCACGGGACGCGCTCACTTACCAGCAGTCACTGCCGTGAGGGGAACGGCTCTGCCCCAGCCTTTCTTCTCCTTTTGCCAGCCGTGAGGGGAACGGCTTACCTTCAGTCTTCTCTCTCCTCTTGCCAGCCATGAGGGGAACGGCGCTAGAGGACTACATATCCCAGCAGGCGCAGGGAAGGACACCCGCTGTCACCGTCACCGCGGTGCCAGGAGGCGCAATAAGTTGAGGCCCGGCCCTCGCAGCGCGGGACACGCGCGGGCAGTGCCCGGGCAAAGCCCGGGCCAAGGGCGGGCCCGTCCTTGCCCGTCAGTGTCCGACTGAGGCTGGGCTGGGCCATTTCTCTTTTGTTGGTGGCATTGAACCAGGTGAGCACTGCCTCTTGATCACCTGTATCCCGGCTGCTTAAATTTTAAATATGGGGAAGAGAACTGATACAATACCCTCCCGCCCAGTTATTACAAGTATAGACAGTATGCTGGAAAGGGCGGTGAATATAGTCTCTAACGAGAGTGATTTAACAGAGAGGAGACTATCCCTTGGCATTGAGGCTTTGCATGATGGTCCTATGTTAGGGCCTGAATTGGCTGATACAGTTGGCTCTCTCCTGCCCAGTAGTGCTCGGAATGCTCATCCGATGAGCTTACCAACTTCTGCCACCGGTTCTATGTCTGGACATGAAGCAATTTTGACACAGAGCCCAAAGGCTATCAGTACTATTACTGATCAGGATTCTCCCTTGACCAGTGCTATAGAGTGTGCGGGTGCAAAGAGGAAGAGGAAAATAGTAAAGCCCGCCCCTTTGAAGAGAAAACAACCACCTCGCACCGGTTCCACTCGTTCTGCTATGAGCACTTGGCTACATAAACCTTCACAGACTCAGTCTTTGAATCCTGAATCTGTTATCTCCCCTTACTATGAAGAACTAAGGAACTCTGTTGGCACTCAGACGAGTATTATATTGCCCTCTTCTCCATAAAACGGCTTGGGAGAGACTTTTATTGATACTGTTATTAATAGCATTTTTGGGCAAATTAAAGATCTGATTGATTCCAATTTCAGTGCTTTGTGGAAACGGCTTGATAGGCTGGATACTCTGTCAAATAAATTATGCTCCCAACTCAAGAATGTTAAACCTGCTCTAGTAGAGGGGGTGGAATCAAGGCTGATATTGGCTGATACTGTCCCTCAGTTACATGTCCCTGCTCCACTAGCCTCACTGTTACTACCATCTGGGACATGTCCCACTTGTGAGAAGGTAACAGGGTGCCCCATAGCAAAGGATATTGTTACACCAGGGAATATACCTGACACTGTAGGATTAAATATTTTGCCAGTTACAACTTTACACACACAACCTGATTTTAGTAGCACTATGTGTGCCACGACAGAGAGTTCAAACACAAGGGATCTTAATATACATGGGGGGACTTTATCTCAAGTAAACAATATAGATACTCAAGCCAGTAAAGATATATTGAACCTTCCACCTGCATCCTGTTCATTTGTCTACGTACTTGCAGGTGTATCTCCACTAAAGAAAAATCAAATCGAGACATGGTACCAACTTCGCAATAAGTGCGTTGATTGGTTAGCCAAACATAAGGGGTATAAGGTGGCTGATGCAAATAATATTATCATGGTACGAAGGATAAGCTGGGTTGGGCCCTCTGTTAAAAATATCGAGGGGACTGTATCGTTGTTAATTTTCGTAACCCTGCATTGGTGAAATCCCTATTAAAGGTTCAGGAAGATACAGGTATGGGGCCCACCAATATCTTTTTGCTCCCATTGGGATATTTCTATAAACCAATTTTTAGCTCACAAATGAATGCTGGTGCCTTTCTATCGAGGCATAATAGGTTTTTGCCTCTGTCCTCTTTAGACACTCAAGATTGACTTGTACCCGCCCAGCTACCTATTGAAACTAATAGTTCAATTGATGAATGCCCTTTGGTAGGACATTTAAATCCAACTAGGTCTGGCATCAACTCTAAACTGAGTATACTTAGGGGTCGATTCCGATTCGGGCCGGAAAAAGCACCGACCGACTCGGAGCCGGAAAAATTACCGACCGACACGTACCAGTGGCGCCCGACACGCCAAGTACGATGCAAGCCGCGATAAATCCGACCGACACGTAAGGAAACCAAGCCGACCGACCGAGCCGCACGGAAAATAGCAATCCGGCCGGAAAAACACGCGAATCCAACCGACCGACACGCACCCGGAACAAATCCGACCGAAACGTACCCGCCAACTCCAAACCGCAAAGTACGATGCAAGGCGCGAAAACACGACCGAGTCGGACGGAGGACAAGCCGTACGACCGACACGCATACAAAACCGAGCCGAAGCAATACAATACACCGCGACCGACGCGTACGCAGCATAGAAAACTGCACAAACACAGCGTGAACGAAACGGAAAACACCGTACGAGACCAATGCAGGGTCCGACTCGGTCACAAGAACGTTTCCAACATACACAAACAACACAAAGGAAAAATCACCCAAAAAAAGGCCAAACAAGCAATTACCAAGCCAATAAATACTGGGGGGGTGGGGACAGAGAACAAAGACACACCCACAACTCCACCTATATAAAGGACACAAATCACTACCATGAGCCTTTGCAAATGCCATTCCACTGCCAGCACCCAAGAGAAAGCAACCACACACCCACAGCTCATCCCTCACACAAGCCACACACCATCAGCACACCAACAAATACCTACCTCACATACACCCAGCAAAACACACACTCACACACCCTCACCTGCACACCAACACACACATCACTCACCATCACCACCCATCACCATGCCCCCCAAGAAGAATCACAAGTTCCTAGATTGTGAATTGGAAGTCCTGGTAGACGAGATCCTCAGGGTAGAGCCACAGCTGTTTGGCACATTGGTCCAACAGACCCCCATGTCGCAGAAAACCAAGATGTGGGAGAGGATCATCAACAGGGTGAACGCCCAATCACCATGTCGGCGCACAAAGACCGACATCCAGAACAGGTGGTATGACGTGCGCAGGAGGGTACGGAAACTGCTGAAGCAAGACTACATCAACAGCCAACACACCGGCAGTGGCCCTCCTGCCAAGCCAATATACCTCAGGCCCTGGGAGGAGAAGGTGCGGGCCATCCTACCGCCAGTGAGCATATATGGACTAGAGGACATCCCAGAGCCTGGTGAGTACACAACAAATGTACACAATATACTGCCACAAAACACACACACATCACTGTCAAGGGAGAGTCAAACCATGCACTCATAGCAATCACACAGCAACCAGAACAGAATCATCCCAAAATGTGTATGTCAGTCAGAGAAACACAACACATGCCATCAAAAAGTCACATCCAACTGTGCCAACACATGTACAAACACAACCACAACTACAGCTAGGCAGTGGCACAAATAGAACCAACAAACACATCCACACATGTAGCCACCACAACAACACCAACACACAGTGAAGACCACTCAAAGGAAGGAATTCTGTGTATGCTGGCCAAGTCAGTGTAGCCAATAGCATCATGGGAGTTGCAGTCACACATATTGCCCGCCCCAAAACTGTCCCATCAACACCACCATGAACCATGCGCACATCACAGGGAGTGGAGAAGGACTCACAAGATGGCTGACACTGGCTACTGCTGTGGGGAGCACAAGGCCCTGCTGCCAACTGTGCACCAACAAACAGCAGGACACCACTGACTGACATCCTGAGAGACAACTCACACTCCCTGCAATGCAAGCACGTTCCATGGTGGGATATCTGGCTGGCTGGGTGGGAAGGGGGACTTGCAGCACTGACTATAGTCACCAGCACCTCCCCTCACACCCTCCCCAACACAAACTCCACAGTACCCACCTGGTAGAATGCAATGCCCTCCATCCTAACACAAGATCCCACAAAGCACCACCACCCTGGGTTATGTTGTGTGAAGCACAGGGACACTCTTGGGACTCTTAGCCAAACAACTGCCAGGACAACACTCCCAGCCATCCTGTCAGCACAGCCAGCCCAACCCACAGGGAAGCAGAGTCAAAAGGAAGGAAGCATGGGCATGTTGGGAAGGGGGAGGAGGCAATAGCATGATGGGAGTCGTACTCACAGCCCTACATCCCCCACCACATGGCCCAGCAAGCTCACACTCACGCATGCACATCCCACAGAGAGTGGAAAGGCCCATCAAAGATGTCTGACACTGTTGCTGTGTCGTGGGGAGCACAAGGGCATGCTGGGTACTGCACAGCAACCAACAGCAGGACACCACTGTCAGCCATCTTGCCATTGCCCTCACACCCACACCCACTGAACTCCACACAAAAGCAAGTAAGTATGGGAATGCTGGCAAGTGGGGTGGAGGCAATGGCATGATGGGAGTCGTAGTCACAGACATAGCTCACCCCCACAACTGTCCCATCAACACCACCCTGAACCATGCTCACATCACAGGGAGTGGAGAAGGACTCACAAGATGGCTGACACTGGCTACTGCTGTGGGGAGCACAAGGCCCTGCTGACAACTGTGCACCAACAAACAGCAGGACACCACTGACTGACATCCTGAGAGACAACTTCCACTCCCTGCAATGCAAGCACGTTCCATGGTGGGATATCTGGCTGGCTGGGTGGGAAGGAGGACTTGCAGCACTGACTATAGTCACCAGCACCTCCCCTCACACCCCCCCAACACAAACTCCACAGTACCCACCTGGTAGAATGCAATGCCCTCCATCCTAACACAAGATCCCACAAAGCACCACCACCCTGGGTTATGTTGTGTGAAGCACAGGGACACTCTTGGGACTCTTAGCCAAACAACTGCCAGGACAACACTCCCAGCCATCCTGTCAGCACAGCCAGCCCACCCCACAGGGAAGCAGAGTCAAAAGGAAGGAAGCATGGGCATGCTGGGAAGGGGGTGGAGGCAATAGCATGATGGGAGTCGTAGTCACAGACATTGCTCAGCCTCACAACTGGCCCATCAACACCACCCTGAACCGTGCTCACATCACAGGGAGTGGAGAAGGACTCACAAGATGGCTGACACTGGCTACTGCTGTGGGGAGCACAAGGCCCTGCTGCCAACTGTGCACCAACAAACAGCAGGACACCACTGACTGACATCCTGAGAGACAACTCACACTCCCTGCAATGCAAGCACGTTCCATGGTGGGATATCTGGCTGGCTGGGTGGGAAGGGGGACTTGCAGCACTGACTATAGTCACCAGCACCTCCCCTCACACCCTCCCCAACACAAACTCCACAGTACCCACCTGGTAGAATGCAATGCCCTCCATCCTAACACAAGATCCCACAAAGCACCACCACCCTGGGTTATGTTGTGTGAAGCACAGGGACACTCTTGGGACTCTTAGCCAAACAACTGCCAGGACAACACTCCCAGCCATCCTGTCAGCACAGCCAGCCCAACCCACAGGGAAGCAGAGTCAAAAGGAAGGAAGCATGGGCATGTTGGGAAGGGGGAGGAGGCAATAGCATGATGGGAGTCGTACTCACAGCCCTACATCCCCCACCACATGGCCCAGCAAGCTCACACTCACGCATGCACATCCCACAGAGAGTGGAAAGGCCCATCAAAGATGTCTGACACTGTTGCTGTGTCGTGGGGAGCACAAGGGCATGCTGGGTACTGCTCAGCAACCAACAGCAGGACACCACTGTCAGCCATCTTGCCATTGCCCTCACACCCACACCCACTGAACTCCACACAAAAGCAAGTAAGTATGGGAATGCTGGCAAGTGGGGTGGAGGCAATGGCATGATGGGAGTCGTAGTCACAGACATAGCTCACCCCCACAACTGTCCCATCAACACCACCCTGAACCATGCTCACATCACAGGGAGTGGAGAAGTACTCACAAGATGGCTGACACTGGCTACTGCTGTGGGGAGCACAAGGCCCTGCTGGCAACTGTGCACCAACAAACAGCAGGACACCACTGACTGACATCCTGAGAGACAACTTCCACTCCCTGCAATGCAAGCACGTTCCATGGTGGGATATCTGGCTGGCTGGGTGGGAAGGAGGACTCACAGCACTGACCATAGTCACCAGCACCTCCCCTCACACCCTCCCCAACACAAACTCCACAGTACCCACCTGGTAGAATGCAATGCCCTCCATCCTAACACAAGATCCCACAAAGCACCACCACCCTGGGTTATGTTGTGTGAAGCACAGGGACACTCTTGGGACTCTTAGCCAAACAACTGCCAGGACAACACTCCCAGCCATCCTGTCAGCACAGCCAGCCCACCCCACAGGGAAGCAGAGTCAAAAGGAAGGAAGCATGGGCATGCTGGGAAGGGGGGAGGAGGCAATAGCATGATGGGAGTCGTAGTCACAGACATTGCTCAGCCTCACAACTGGCCCATCAACACCACCCTGAACCGTGCTCACATCACAGGGAGTGGAGAAGGACTCACAAGATGGCTGACACTGGCTACTGCTGTGGGGAGCACAAGGCCCTGCTGCCAACTGTGCACCAACAAACAGCAGGACACCACTGACTGACATCCTGAGAGACAACTTACACTCCCTGCAATGCAAGCACGTTCCATGGTGGGATAACTGACTGGCTGGCTGGGTGGGTGGGAAGGAGGTCTGGCTGTCAACCAAACACAAGCAATGCAGACCATGTTCACACCCCAGAGAATACATAGAAATGCCCAAATAATGCAGGACAATGTGCCACAACAATATCAACCCCTGACTGTGACGACTTAGGACAATACAATGTACAGGCCCGCACCCCGAGGCACAGTCACAACTGTCAGGTGTGTCAACCACTGATGCCTGCAGAAACATGACATACATTGTTTGTGTCTCCCAAAAACAGGTGATGATGGGGACACAGCAGCAGACGCTGAGGAGTCCCAGTCCCAGGCTCAAGAGGATGCCGAGCTCACTGGCGTCGTACAGCCTCTGTCCTCCTCGGACGATGAACAACCTGGCACATCCGGTGCAAGTCAACATGCTGCACCAGCAGGACCACCAGCTGCAGGACCAGCAGGTCCACCAGCTGCACCCCCTGCACCCACCCCTCCAACGACTGTCACCACGAATACCATCCCTGCCGACATGGACAGAATAAGGAGCAACACCAGCGCAGTGACCCTGGACCAACCTGGGGCCATGGACACCACCACCACCACCAACCCCAAGGTGGACCAGGGTTATCTGTGCGTGCAACTGCACACACTGCACATGTCAGCAGGGGTGGTGGGAGGGGTGGGAGACAGAGGTCGCTGCTTGCAGACGTTGCTGGTGTGCATGAAGACCCACAACTGGTACGCATAGCTGATGCGTACCAGTCCAGCACCGGAGAGCTCAGCCAGGTAGTGGGGCTCCTCAGAGACATCAAACAGCAGCAGGCTGCCCATCATGCCCGCTTGGACTCCCACATGTCCCACGTGGAGTCACACATGTCACGTGTGGACTCCCACATGTCCCGCGTGGAGTCCAAGTGGGATGTACTACATGAGATGACGGCGGTGCACAGGGACATTTTACAATGCCTCCGCCAGATGAACAGCAACCAGTACACACCTCCCTGTGTGCCAACAACATCTGGTACCGAACAAACTGCAACTGCCACAGGGAGGGAGGAGGACTCTGGCGGAGAGTCCCCTGCACCGCAGCAGCCTGCACTTGAGGGCCCCCCCCCAAGAAGAGGGGTCGTCCGAGGAGGGGAAAGTGAGAGGCTGATGGCCAAGCGCAACTCCCAGGAAGCCTGAACCTGTTCTGGATTTTCGCCTTTGTGCACAGACTGTTCACCCTGTTGACGGCAACACTACTCCCACACATTGCATGGGGAGTACAAGTTGGAACAATGTGTCAGACAACTGTGGCCCCGATACTGGGGATCCTGTCTACCTGGACTTTCAATTCACCTAGGAACTTGGGATTGCAAGATTCATGTACAGCACAACCCATCCTATGCACTATTAACACAGATGTATCACAATAAACACACTAATACCCCATACTTGCCTCTGTCATGATTCCAACGTGGGTGCTGTTATGGGGATGATGAACTGCAAAATTACACTGTGTATGCGAACTGCAACAGCAAGGACAACACAGGCATGTGAGTACAGGCAACGTGACACATATGAGGGAGACACACCACCAGGGGTACACAACACATACACACCTAGGCCATCTGACTCATTGCCTACACTGATGTTGCCAGGGAAGACGGTGCAATGCACAGACACCACACCCATTCCCAGTTGTAGTCAAGTAGCCCACAGGTGCAGTAAGCAAATGGCAGTCAAATGTGTGACCACAGACAACGCACATCACTAAGTGAAGCACAGGTTTATTACACAGTAGCAACATGCCGTAACCACTACAGATGCAAGGTAACCCCACCTGGTAGCGGGCACACAGTCAACAACTGTAGACGGAAGGAAGTCCATGGGTGTGGCGCACATCACCTGTAGGGACACAACAGCTACCAGCCTGGATGTGCAATCACGTCGTCGGTGGACACAGTTGACCAAACGAATCTGAAAGTACCCTGTGAAGGACAGAAATGACACACAGTCAAAAGCAATGCAGTACAGGACAGAACAGCAAAACTCATGCACAATACATGTTACAAGATACCCACCCAGAACCAAGTTAGCATGTCAACACTGTTGGGGAGTACAGCCCACCTGTCACCACACATCGCAACACACATCCTGTCAAGTAGCCCATGGACACACTCCAACA
Organism: Calotriton arnoldi; assembly: GCA_963921515.1. Lineage (NCBI taxonomy): Eukaryota > Metazoa > Chordata > Amphibia > Caudata > Salamandridae > Calotriton > Calotriton arnoldi. The sequence continues at coordinate 346,000 of CAWUFW010015585.1, forward strand.
GCACCAGAGCACCACCCACACATCATGCCAACTCACATCATTCACATGACACCTCAGGATACTCACATTCAGCTAAAGAAGTTGGTGATGAGCTGTGTGCGGACATCACCATCACCATCATCATCATCATCATCGTCACTGGCATCGTGGTCCAGGCCAGGATCCTCCACAGGTGGCGGATGTTGGTCATCGTCATCCTGGATGAGAGGCAACTCCTTCCGCACTGCCAGGTTGTGTAGCATGCAGCAGACGATGATAATCTTGCACACAGGGGCATATGGGAGGGACCCTCCGGTCTTGTCCAGGCAGCGGAAGCGGCTCTTCAGGAGACCAAAGGTCCGCTCAATCACTCTCCTGGTCCGACCATGTGCCTCATTGTAGTGCATTTGGGCAGGTGTCACAGGGTTCCTGAGGGGTGTCAGCAACCACGGCATGTTGGGGTATCCCGAGTCACCTACGGACAGACAAGTGCACATCAGCTGACTTGGAAAAGTGGGCGGAATACTACAGATCAGATCACACACAATGGCACAAAGTCAGTACACACCGACAAGCCAGGCACGCTGGTTCTGCATCTGTGCCATCATCCTGGGGATGCGACTACTCCTCATCACAAAGGCATCGTGTGCTGAACCAGGGAAACGGGCACACACGTGTGTGATGGTCATGTCTGCAAGACACACCACCAGTGCATTGACCGAGTGGTAGTGCTTGCGGTTCCTGTAGGCCTGCTCCTGGGCCTGTGGTGGTACCAAAGCCACATGTGTCCCATCAATGGAGCCAATGACATGCGGCATCCTCCCCAGGGCATAAAAGTCACTCTTCACGTCAGTGAGTCGTCGCAGTCTAGGGAAATAGATGTACCGGTTCAGGAAGAGCAACATTGCCGCCAAAACATCGCGGAGCACACGGCTGAACATGGTCTGTGACATCCCACCAGCAGACGCCACAGTATGTTGGAAGGTACCGGTGGCAAAGAAGTGTAGGGCTGCCATCACCTTCACCTTGGGGGTCAGCGCTGTAGGATACGGCCGGCCAGGCTGCAAATGTGGGAACAACTGCACTGCCAAATCCTCAATCAGCTGCCTGGTGAAGCGGTACCGTCGGATGCTGTCCCGTTCCACCATCGTTGCCAGGTCTGGGAATGGCCGATGGACAGCAGGAGCCCTGCAGTGCAGAGGAGAAGTAAGCAAGATCGTCAGTCACCCCACATATGCGGCATTGAACACACTCAAGATCCCAACATACATCATCATGAGGCACAACTACATGAAGTGTGCAGTACCGGAACGACATGTATGGTACATACATGGCCAACATCTGTCAACACGGTCCTACAGGTGGCATCAATTTGTCCCAGGGTGGCCCATTGGATATCATGATGCTGTGTCACAGTCACCCCCACAGTGACATGTGAGGACAGATGTGCCCCAGGCACCACAGCTCAACGACAGGCACATTCCCAGGGACCCTGTAATGCCACATGGACACTGGCATCACCTGGAGTATCATGTGTACACCACAGCAAAACAAACATGACCCCCACAGGTAGTGGCCACACTTGCCATGGCAGGACAGACATGGACGTCTGTGACACACACGCACAACATCAGAGTCCATGCACACACAACGTGGATGTGGAGACTGTCTCCCATTGTGGACATGAAATCAGAGACATTGTAAACACTACATGCACAAAGACTGTGGAGGGCCATCACTATTGTGCCACTGGGACACCCTGGCTCAAACATACCGTCCCACATGGGACTCACGGGGTATGTGACATGACATACACAAACACCACTGTGAAATGTGACCATGACACATGCACAGATATGAACAGTTGCACATCACAGTGGTCACGTACACGTAACACCCAGGATCCTGTCCCCATGAACACGTGCACAGCCTGGGGGTGGCTGCCCACAGGTGACACCCACAGGACAACATGTACACCAACATACACACAATAGGAAATGCAGCCTTACATGCCTTATGATAAGGTTTGGACAGGCTGTCGTGATGTAGGTGTGCCCCTCACTCCCTGGGAGCTATCTGTGGCTGGCATATGTCCATCTGAGACAGGCATGCTGACCTATGCCAGTCACATGTACAGTGATGCGTTGAACCGCAATGGACCGATCGGTGCCTCCGGCCGGCCCATTGCCTTCAATGTGTGCGGGTACGCGTTGTACCCCTGTGCGCGTTGTACCGCAATGGACCGATCGGTGCCTCCGGCCGGCCCATTGCCTTCAATGTGTGCGGGTACGCGTTGTACCCCTGTGCGCGTTGAACTGCAATGGACCGATCGGTGCCTCCGGCCGGCCCATTGCCTTCAATGTGTGCGGGTACGCGTTGTACCCCTGTGCGCGTTGAACTGCAATGGACCGATCGGTGCCTCCGGCCGGCCCATTGCTTTCAATGTGTGCGGGTACGCGTTGTTCCCCTGTGCGCGTTGAACTGCAATGGACCGATCGGTGCCTCCGGCCGGCCCATTGCTTTCAATGTGTGCGGGTACGCGTTGTACCCCTGTGCGCGTTGTACCGCAATGGACCGATCGGTGCCTCCGGCCGGCCCATTGCCTTCAATGTGTGCGGGTACGCGTTGTACCCCTGTGCGTGTTGAACTGCAATGGACCGATCGGTGCCTCCGGCCGGCCCATTGCCTTCAATGTGTGCGGGTACGCGTTGTACCCCTGTGCGTGTTGAACTGCAATGGACCGATCGGTGCCTCCGGCCGGCCCATTGCCTTCAATGTGTGCGGGTACGCGTTGTACCCCTGTGCGTGTTGAACTGCAATGGACCGATCGGTGCCTCCGGCCGGCCCATTGCTTTCAATGTGCGGGTACGCGTTGTACCCCTGTGCGCGTTGTACCGCAATGGACCGATCGGTGCGCACCCATTGACAATGGGCTTGCCTGGCAACGGACGCGTTTTCGAATTTCGAACGAGTCGGTTGCTGGAAAATCAGTTGGTCACCCACAACAATGTTGCAAAATCATGTATGTCATGAAGTTGAAGTTTTGAAGGATGCTGTGGGCGTGTTTTGGTGCTGCTATTCCATGGATTTGCCAGATTCAGAAGATGCAAACGACTTGGACCTATCACTTTGGACACAAGGGACAGTATCTGCCTCTCCAGCACATATATATTGCTGCCTGTTCCCCTGAGAGCCCACTTGCCTGCACTACATGCTCCAGGACGACATCTGCCACTGCACTGCTGCTGTCTCTGCCCCTCTGGACCCTGCAATGGCACGTACTGTGGAGAGAGCCCCAGCCTTCAGCCTTGAGGAGAACCAGGCCCTGCTGGACAGCCTACTTCCACAGTACAGCAAGCTGTATGGGACACCAGGGGAGCAGGTGAGTGTTCTGTGCACTGCCTTTCTGAATGTGCATTTTGTCTGACTAGCAAGGCTGAGAGTCAGCACGCCACTGGCTAGCAGGCTCACTGAGTAGTTGTCACCCCCCATAGTGTGTAGTGACTTGCACTGGACAGGTATGGTGCAGTGACAGTGCTTCTGAACAGGGTTTTACTCCCCATGCAATGATACCATGTAGTGACTTCTGGAAAACTGTCCATGGGCAGCCGTGCACTGCCTGTGTACACCATGTGCCCCTGTGATTGCGACATGTATATGCAACTGTGTCATGCACGGATATGTTGCATGTGTAGTAATGGCCTTATCACTTTGTCATCCTGACAGGCTTCTGCCCATCGGAAGCATGAGATATGGAAGGACATCGTCCGGGCTGTCCGGTCCGTGGGGGTCTACAAGCGCCGGATCCGCAACTGCCAAAAGAGGTGGCAGGACCTTCGGGGCTGGACCCGGAGGATTGCACGGGTCCAGCTGAAGCTGTCGCCTCCTCGCAGGAGGGGCGGAACACGGACCCTGACCCCCCACATGCTCAGGATCCTGGCGGTGGTCTTTCCAGACCTGGATGGGCAGCTGAAGGCCAGAGAGCAGCAAGGAGGGGGTGAGTCAAAGACTGCACTGTGTACTCTGTCTAACATGCTATGTGCCCTCCTCGGGCCTGGTTAAACTGCCACAGTACAGCAGTCATGTTGTCCAGGAGCCATGTCCCTCTATTGTGCACTGCCCACTCCTCATCTGATACCCAGGTGTGGCCCTTACATGCAGGGAATTCTGTCACTTAGGACTGTGTCCTTGCAGTTTGCTTGACTCAAGGTGGGAGACAGCATCTGTTTCCCTGACTCTGTGGTGGGCATCATGGGTGGGTCCATTGCTTACACAATGCCTGTATTCTGACATGTATTCAGCGTGTTACTTTGATCTGTGGTCCAATTGCTGAGCTGATCCACCACATGTGGCTGGGGTATCTGGCACACACCCATGCTGCGGGTGGGAACAATGTTTGGGCCCCAGGAGTATGTATATGACGTGTGTCACACATACTTAGCCAGCTGCCTACAGTCCAGGGCTCATCCCTCATTCATGTGGGGCTGGACAGTCATGCCTACTCCAGGCCATACAATACACTCTGTACTCCCACTCCTGTGTATCAGCTGACACATTGTGCGCAGTGATTTGACCCCTCAGGTGTCTGCCTCTGTGTCAGTGTGCTGTGGATTAGTCGCCAGGACTGCTGTGGAGTTTCTTGGTAGGGGCTCAGCATGCCACTGGAGATGTGACCATAGGAGACGATACTTGTGTGACACATAGGTGTCTGATCAGCTGCCCATGCAGACTGGGGCATGTGAATGTGAAGTTCAGGCAGCTGTTCCCCATGCACAGCAGAGTGTGAGGGGCTCAGGTTCAGAGGGTAGTGTCACAGGTCTACCATATGTCCAATAGGTATGACCTGGACAGATGAGGGTTAAGAGGATGTGTTGTGGGGGGATGTACATGTGCACTTGTGCAGCTCCAGGACTTGCATTCCCCATGACCAACTATTGTGACACAGTGCAGAGTGTTGTTGTCTGGCTGCAAAGTCATACATCACTGAGACAGTGATGTATGACTTTGCAGTCATGCCTCCGCCATGGCATGTGTCTACTGATTGGTGAGCCTGCAGGGGAGTGACATGTGCTACATGCACACCATAGTGGCGCTGGCTATCAGGACATGGGTGCATCATGGTGTCTGTCGCTGGTATGCATCACATGCATTTCCTATTTGACTCTGGGCATCCCTTTCATCCGGAAACCTGTACTGACTCAGTGGCAAGAGCTGTGATGTGTCCACACCGTGTCCTCTGCACTGTCCAACTACTGTGTACTTGGTGCATGTGTCAACACTGGGGTGTTGCAATCCAACAGACACCAGACAGATGGGTGCAAGGCCATGTGGGATGTGAGTGCCATGCTTGGCATCAGACTGACAATTGACTTCTCCTGCTCAATTAGGGCACTTTTAGCAATGTACAACTGATGATGCCAGGGCTTGCTCTGTGATGTGCTGTGCTCACAGTGGTGTGTGCGTTATGTGCAGGTGACTGATGTCTGTCTGTATCCCCATTGTTTGCAGATACATCCACGGCCACGGAAGGGGACAGCTCCACGGACCAGGAGGAGCCAGAGAGCCAGACTGGGTCAGCAGCCGAGGAGTGGTCGGAGGGACCCAGTGGCACGGAGGGCGAGGGGAGCCACACCGAGGAGTCCTCAGCAGCATCCACCTCAGCTGAGGACCAGAGCAACTCGGAGGATGACTCCCTTGTGGAGGCGGGTGTCAGCAGCCACCACACCCCAGCTAGTGTTGCTGTCCCCGCCACCACCAGCACCACCACCGCCCTCCCATCGGCTCCCATTCCCCAGGTCCGTGGAGGCTCCCATGTCCGGGAGCGTGTTTCCTTTGGGCCAGGCACCGCACCCCTGCCCCTGTGTCCCCTGCTGCCCTGAGTGAGGAGTCTGTGTACCTCCTTCGCCAGCTCCATGTAGGGCAGACAGCCATGCTGAGTGTCCTCCATGCGCACACCGCGCTGTTGACTCAGCTGGTGTCGTTCATGGAGGGCATCTCATCGGGCATGTCTGACCTACAGAGGGGCAATAGGTCCATGGACTCCTCCCTGACGGCAGCAGTGTCCCTCCTCAAACGGTCCCTCACCCCTCCTGCCTCTGCTCCATCCACACTCCCCAGCACCTTACCCGTCCCAAGCACACACACACCGGCACAGGCACACACCAGCACACACACATCCAGCACACTGACACACACGCCAATGACAAAACGCACACGCACGAACATTCAGGGGACTGAAGCCAGACTCACAGGGGATGGGGCCCTGGAACACACACACGCATCCACATGCACTGCGCAGTCCTCAGTTCCCTCTCCCTCCAAAGCACCCTCCCTTCCCTCACATGCAACCCCAAAGTCACAGCAGCTCTTCCTCTGTGACCTCGGCCTCTTCCCCACCGATGAAGCTGCTCCAGCATCCCGGGGGAAGAGGAAGCCCACCCACACGGAGCAGAGTGCCCCTCGCCCCCGGACACCCTCCCCCAGGCGCAGACGGACTGAGGCCCCCACCCGCAAGTCCCCCCGGAGTGGTAAGAGCAAGACCCCGCCACCGCCCTGCAGCTCAGGCACAAGGTCTCCGTCCTCCATCCCTCAGGCCCCCACTGCACAGGTGCCCCCACCACACCCTTCCCCAGGTTCCCCCACCCACAGATATACCATCCCCAAGAGGATCAGGCCTTCTCCCCCTGCCACTTGCTCTCCCAGCACCACACCCCCGCTGCGCTTGTCTGTGCCACTGATGTGGTGAGGGTGTCCTCCCCTCTGTCCAACCCACCTTGCCTGTTCCCCATTCTCCTCCCCTGGAGGTAGGCACTGCAGTGGAGTCCACTACCGCCCTGTCTGACTTGGGCACTGCAGTGGCGGACCTGTCCACCCCATCTGCAGGGTCCACTGCAGTTGTGCCGGCACCCACGACATCTGAGTCATGCCCCCCAGTTGTGCCGGCACACACCATGTCAGACACCTCCACTGCAGTTGTCAGTGGCTCTCCAGCACCCACCACCCCTTCCCTGACTCCCCTGGTGAGCCCTGATCCTGTCCCTGCGGTGCCTGGCCTGCTGCCCCGGTTGCCCCTCCTAGTGGATTGTCCCTGGTTTTGTGCAGGCATGCGTAGGGTGACATCTGCCAGTGTCACCCTGTTTGAACTTTGACAATGGACTGGCCATTGGCCTTTGCTCTATTTTTTCTGGACGTCGTTATCAAACAACACATATGCTGAATAAAGCAACTTTCTTTTCTCTAGTGCTCATGCTTCAGATGTACATGTTGTTGGTGCTGCTAACCATGCCCTTGCTGCAGTGATGGTGATATCTGGTCTCATGATTATGAAGTGTTACTGTGCAGGAACCCATGTGGTCCAGGGGGAATGTGTCCTGTCATGTGGTGTATCCATGTCATCAATAGCAGCATCTGAGGGTGTCATGTGTTCAGTATTTGGCAATGGGTTTCCTACTTACATTGGCAATTTCATATCTGTGGCTTCCACCCCTGCACATCTGTTGTGCCTGCCATCGTTGCATTTGTCTACTTCCCTGACCGTGTTGCCATCTCCAGTGGACATGCAGGTTTGGGCATCAATGGGGAAGGACTCATCCGTGTAGTCAGTGCAACATTGCTATACAAGTGTGTTGGATCTGTGCTGATGATTCCGTTGGCACATCCATGACCAGGCTGATGTGATGGGAGCCCTCATTTGGTGCTAATTGTTGATTGTGTGACCAAGTGCTCAGCTGACATGATGGGGCCCTACTGAGGCAACATATGGCACAGCTTTCCTCACACAGGAGTGGAGTCCCCTCATGGCAGTGTGTACACGTGTGACATTGCCTGCGCCCAAGGTGTGTGTTGTATGTGCATGTCTGTGTGTTCACTTCCATTCATCTGCGCATGCTGTGATCCCTAGTGTTGTACCTGTTTGTGATGCTTGCTGACTTGAGCTATGTTCCCCCAAAGTCTTCTCCCTGTGTTCTCTGTGATGTGGGTGCATGGCACATTACTGGTCATCAGGGTGTCACCCATAGGTGTGTTTTCGGTCAGGGCTGAGTTTGTGTGCAGACGCAGATGGGTCACAGTCAGGTTTCCCCTTGGCACTTGTTGTTTGCCCCTTGTTGGACTTGGCCCTTTTTGCAGGGTCATCCCTAAACTTTTTGCCTTCCTCCTATATTTTTTTCTGACCTGTTGTTGGCTGTTTTATGACTCTGGGCACTTTACCACTGCTGATCAGTGCTAAAGTGCATATGCTCTCCCCATTGTAAATTGTGTTATGGATTAGTGACTCCATGATTGGATGATTGGTTTACTTGTCAGTCCCTAGTACAGTGCACTGAGTGTGCCCAGGGCTTGTAAATCCAATGCCGCTGGTGGGCTTGCAGCACTGGTTGTGCCACCCACCG